>CM076574.1:376045648-376411599 GCA_034641835.2 Pinus albicaulis
ACCCCCTTTTCCTTCCCCTACCCTAGGGTTTCCAAAACAAAACAAACATCATGGAGGAGGACAAAGAGGAACGAAGACCCCACAAAGGAGGGAGGATTTTGAGGCTCGAGCCATCCGACACTAAAGAGTTAATGGCCTCACCCATGATAGTCAGCTGCTTCAAACATGTGGGTTGGTTTGATTTCTGTGATTTAGTCCAAACATTTCAGAATCACCCTACTTTGACCAGAGTTTCCATCTCCTACATTGAGTAAGAGAACAAGTAGTTGAGTGACAAACAATTTCTCTTGGAATTGGAGCTGCTTAAGGTTAAGAGGAAAAACACCAATTATTTTTATCAAGCCACCAAAAAAAAACTAAGAACAATAGGTCTTACAAAGTCAATGGAGAATGAGAAAATTGAGGCAGAAAACCTAACTCTTGAGGAAAGAATTGCAAAGGAAATTGAGGATGATAGAGAAGTTAGGCTTGACAAAGTCAACCTCCACCTTGAGAATATCCTCCAGTAGGCCAACAAGGACAAATACATGCTCAGAAACATGGCCAAAATATACAAGACAAGGAATCAGGTCAGTAACATCAAAATCAAACAGTTAAAGGAAAATTTGAGGGAAACCCTAGCCAAGCAAAGGATAAGGGAAAACTTCAAATTATTGTTGATGCTTCCTAGATCACTTGAGACACTTCATCAGTATCTAATTTACCAATTTGGAGAGTTTTTGGTTAATTTTTTACATTTTGGGCAATTTTTTGCATTTTGGTCATTTTGCCAAATTTTGACACAGTTTCAGCACAGTGAGCTTGTCAAAAGCGCAGTGCCTAGGGCGTTGCGATTTCTCTAGCAGTATCCAAATGACAAATGGCCACCACAATTTGATTCATAAGGCCCTATACATCAAATTTTGACTATTGGCACTAAAAAATTGGACAATATAGCAGGGCGAAATGGCCAAAAAACACCTAAAACATCACCTTTCTACCCCTATTTTCAGGTTGGCACTGCGCTTTGGACCACTATTGGAAGATTTTATTTTTGGAAGACTTAAAATCATCATTTTCTGAAACCAAGGGCATTTTTGGAAATTAGACAAGAGCAGGTTTCCAATGAGCTATCATGAGCTCAATTTGGACGTCAGGAAGTCCCTCAAATTCAGCGTTGAAGTTGGCACTACGCCCCTACTTCAACCGTTTCACTCCTGCCAAAGGCGCTGCACTTTTCCGAGTTTGCTGATTTTTTCCAAAATTTCCAGATTTTCTCAGTTTGGTCAAAGAAATCATGAATTTTACGGATGTAATTTGATGATGTAAATGTAATTAAGTTACTTTTAGGCACTAGAGGGTAAATAAATTAGGTAAAAGTGTATTTTTTGATGAATGAATTAGTTTCACCAAAGTTAGGGATGAGTTTGTCGACCTCCCTAGTCTTTGGGTTTTCAGTTCAGTATTTTGGGAATTAGCTCCACAAGTCAGGGATTCGACCCCTAAGAGTGGGATTATTTTGTTTTGGCCTATATCTTCCACCTCCTTTCTCATTACAAGGGTCAGATATTGTTGTATTGATCAGAGAACACTATTGTATCAAACTTTGAGCAGGAATATATTGACAGAGTTACAACTATTTTGGTGGGATTCCTGTGGTAATGTATTTTGACATAGTTTTTTATTTTGTTTACATATGTGTGAATGTTTTGTATTTTCCATGATCATGCTATTTCTATAATGTGTTGATTCTTAAGTGAGATAAGAAGAATTGATTTTTAATGTTTTGTTTTGGGATAATCATTATACTTGTGTTTCATTTTCTCTGTTTAAAAGGAATTCTTATATGTCATTCTCTTTTTAGCACCTCACTAGTCTAATCCACTCCATCAGAGCTCCTTAAAGTGTTAAAGTGGCTACCTACCTTGCCCCATCAGATGTCTGCAGTTTTTGGTCCTTTTTTCCCTGACCTAGTTTCCTCTTTGACCTAATTTACTCATCGAACACCCAAATCAACCAATCAAAACCCTAGAGATACTATACCTAGCCTAAAACCTCATTGATCCATCACTCTTGACTGTGATCCCTTGGAGAGAGCCCTCTCCTGCCTAGTAGGGTTGGCTACCTAGAAAAATCTTAGTCTATAGTTACCTTTGTTGGACTCCTTCTTAGCCTTCAGAGATCCGGTAGAGCGCTAAAATGATAAATCAAGAAAAAAATGGTTTTTGTTTGTTTGTGTATGATAAAAAATCCTCTGTAGACCTAACCATCCACTCTCAAAGTAACTGGGCCTTCCGGAGATATCTTCTAATTGGTCCTAGAGCAACATCCCAAAATAACTGGCAACACCTTCAACCAGGCGAAGAATTAAATAAGGTAATGGAAATGAGGATCATGTGTTTCCCACACTATCACCTATAGAAAAAGGATTCCCTATATTTTTTCCACTAAAGTACCTTCCTCCCACATGATAATTCGAGTCTTTAGATTCTTGGCAATAAATTACCAGTACCCAGTATTATATGGGTCAAGTAGCCCCAAAAAGTACCACATGCACTAGACCTAAGCCGAACCCCCTCTGAATTGGGTCTCTGCTATGCTCTGGTACTCTTTTCCATGGGATAATTGAAGGAATTTAAGCACCATAGAATTCAACTTCTATGTTTC
Organism: Pinus albicaulis; assembly: GCA_034641835.2. Taxonomy (NCBI): domain Eukaryota; kingdom Viridiplantae; phylum Streptophyta; class Pinopsida; order Pinales; family Pinaceae; genus Pinus; species Pinus albicaulis. Next base: position 376,048,295 of record CM076574.1, read on the forward strand.
ATAGATGTAAAATTACCATGGAGGCTTATTGGATGCCTACCCCCAATGGTCCTAACCTGAACTATTAATTCTCTTCTGACCCCTGTGGGGAGAGTTAGTTGGTTCAAGTTATGGTTGTTTTTAGTTTTCTTAATTTTATTAGGGTGCGAGTTGGTAAGAAAAAGTAAGCTAAGTACAAAAATATTTGTGAACCAGATGCCTTCTTATATGGAGCTTATAAATGCTTAGTGTGTGGCAAAGTGAATATACAACAAGTGATAAGATGTGGATATGTGATGATAATTTACTATATCCTTCTAATTACACTAATTTTTTATTGTTCCTTGCATGAAAATATAAATTATGTGTAGATAATGGGACACTTACATTTTTTCCTATTACACTATGTGGAACTATAGGGAGATGGGAAACTCAAATTCTAAGAAAGCATTCATATGCAAGCCCAGGTTCACCTAAAGGCGCAAGGGAAGAATAGATTAATTTATTTTTATACTAACACTTGTCCCTTGTCCAAAAACTAATGAAAAGGAAAAAATATTTGTTTAGTAACAATATTTGTGGATGATGTGCCACTTACTCCTTTACTAATTAAACTATGTGATTTGCATAAAACTCTAGCAAAAATAGTTGGAAAAACATATGTGGAATTTGACCACTTACTCTTCTCCCTAATTAAGCTATGTGTGTATTTTTCAAATACAAATGAAAAGAAAAAATACTCCAATTTATCCTCTAATTGAGGTTAGTAAAGAAATCAGGATAACTGAACAAAGAATAAAAAATGGAGAGGTGAAGGAAATTCACTAAATACTTCCATTCACCCGATAAAAGAGAAAAATCAAGGCTCTTTTTGACTTTCTAGCAACCACGTGGGTTTAGCCACAAATAGACGCGGCGCGCGTGTCTGTCTGAGAAAAAATTGCACGAGCGAGGAAAGACAATGAAATCTCAAATTCTTGAGCTCATAATAGGTCCAAAAGATCCTGCAAAAAAAACCATTAGAATAAAGAGAAGAAACTAGTGGAGTCTCCAATTTTGTGTTAGTGTTTTTGTGGTAATGAAGTACCAAAGAACACCTCCTTAATAGTTGGTTGTTCCCTGCAAAGGATCACAAAGATAGTTGGTGTTGTTAGTGAGAAAACTTAAACAAACACAAAGGATTCCAAATTGTGAAAACAATGCATCTAAAAACATAAACTAAACAAAAGAGGTAGATACAAAATAATTCTTAGTGAAGAAACAAGTCAACATAATAACGAAAAAAAGACTCCCTTTATTGACTGTTGGTAGTATAATATGAATACAATAGAATACTAAAAACACTTGAAGAGGATTATTTTAGCTATGGTGCTTAAAATCCTCAGCAAGGAGGTCCCTTTCCTTAGTCTCTTTGCAAGATCATCCTCTCTCTCAAAAGAAGTATGAAGAATCTCCAAATGGCAGACTCTTCTACTCTCACTAAGATGTTGGATTTCTTGGAAGCAATATAGAAAACATGCTAGTTCTCTTACTTCTTCTACTTCAAAAATGAAATGTGGTGTTTCTCTAATAGAAATTTGACCAGCATAGCAATGTCTTATGTTTTGGTTCTCCCATGGCTTGTTTATATAGACAAATTTGAACCCATCTTCCCTCTCTTGGTTCAAGAGTGATAGTGACTCAAGAGTAGGACAAGATGATTCCATTAAGGTATGCATATCTTTAGGGCAACTCCAAGTCAACTATCCTTGAATGAAAATGTCAGGGAATACTCTCCCCAAGTGTGGGAAGTGGTCTCGCATTTCACCTTCTCTTCTGGTGCACGGTCCAAATTTTCCTTTAACAACCTTAGGAGAAGTTTAATTTTTGGGATTTTCATAATGTCTTCGGCTGGAAAATATTTATTTGTACCTTTTACTAGACAATATTAAGTGTCTTTTATAGTGTACAATTTTGTGGTGTTAACATAAATAAAATTAAACCAGGGTCATGGGACACATATTCCAAGCTAAATGATGGCACAAAAATCACATTGGGGGTCACTTATGGTTAATTAATGGACATGGAAATTGGCATTGGAATTGTAAAAATGAAAAGGGAAATAAATGGAAATCAATTCAAAGAAATAAAGGAAAATAGGAGAAAAGGAAGATCAAGAGAAAAGAATATGCATGCAAGGGAAATTAAAGAGAAAACAAAGGAAAATGAAAGAAAATATGAAAGGGAAAGGAAGAGACCCCAAAAATCAATGATAGAAAGGTATATGATAGATAGTTGAAAGCTTTTGATCAACTCTCTGTCTTGGGAAAAATTAGTTTTGCTAAGGAAGAAATCGAATTCCAAGAGAGAGAACAAGTAAGGAAAGAAACAGATTGAAAGAGGAAGTTTGGGAAACAACAAGTAAAGGAAGAAAATAGTTGTGAATTTGTAGGTAACAGTGTGCATTTTTTATTTAGCATTCAAGATTTTATGCATGGTATATGCAATGATTTATTATTTATGTTTGTTTTCATTGTCATGGGATTTTTCTGGATTGGCAACTGTACAACCTTTCCTTTTCCATTTCTTGTATAAACATGATGTAGTGGGTTCCCTATTTTGGTTAATCTTTGGATTATTGATAGATTTTTTTATCCTGGTTGAGGTGGCCTTAGTAAAATTCCCAAGGGTTGATGATGGAGATGGTTTTCTCCGAGAACTCTTGACATGTGGGTGGAGACAAGAAAATTCATTATGAGGCATCCCAGATATTTTTGTTTTGGTGATTTCTAGAACAGCTTAGGTGAAATCATTGTGGTTGATGGTTGAGGTGTTTTAGCCTCTAGAAGCCTGAGTTGGTTCTGTTTTGATTTATCTCATGTGATCCCACATTCATTTTTGGAATATGGAATAGGGGTGATTGGCTAAACGAAATATTTGGATCAGCCCAATCTATGGTCGGGTGGTACATGGGAGTCCCTCACTTGGTTGGAATTTTCATATGATATTATGCGTTTATTCTTATTGAGATTAATGAGCACATGTTCCAATTTTATGTATGATTTCATGGTTCTATTATGGTTATATGTTCATTACATGCATGGTATATTTCTCATTTATGTTGTGCTCTTGTTATGGATCCATTCCATGGTTTGACATGCTCCTGGTTATATATCTCAATGCATGAGACAACTAGTGTTTTATGCAACTAGCTTGGGAGGGCAATAATCCTTCTTAATGATTTTCTAATGAGCTTAATGTGTTATTGTATATATATGCATTCATGAACTACAAGTACCTTGTATGAAAAGTGTTTTTATAAATTATTATTATGTATTAGACAATTTTGAGTAGGAATTGAGTCAAAAATAGTGAATAAACGCTTATACATATGATTAAAGCAATTTTGGAAAATTTTGGGAAATTTTGGGCAGCTAGTCTATGGCTAGTCCTAAAAATATGGAATAGGGCTTCTAGATGTAGTCTCTGAACTTATAAATTTCATATGTAGCTGCATGGAGGAAGGCTTATGAGTGTGGATGGAGCCATCTGGCGCATGCACAACTTGGCTTTCATACAACTAGGTTGTGTAGTGATTCAAGAAGGTAGATCCAGCCTAGGAAAAATTTATCAGTAGATGTTCCTTGACACCTGGGTGATCTGGTGTTCATGGATATTGTAGTACGTTTTGGGATAGTAGACCCCGCTTCCATAGCTGGAACTTGGATTTCAAGGCATGTATAGTAACTCTAAACTCATGTTTACCCTGGTGAGCTTGTAAAAATGGGTAAATGTGGGGTAGGGTTTTACAAACATACACACACACACAGATATATATATATATATGTGCGTGTGTAAAATTTAATATATATACATATTATATGCTATATATATAATGTATACTAATCAAAATTACATTCCTAGTCTATCACCAACTACTATTTGTTAACCCTAGTTGTGTCGGTTGTGTTTAGTCTCATGTTATGTGCTTCTTTCTCCTCCACAATCTCGACCTCTACTCTAGTGATTTTATCCTTCCTTAATTTATGCCTATATTCTGCATCTCCATTCATTTTTTGGTGTGGTGTGCCCTTCATCTTCTTATGCTGCAAAAACCCCACATGTGGAAGCCAAAATTACATTGTCTGTTTGCAAGGACCCCATGGAAGCCAAAATTATATTCTCTAAATGGTGAATGAACCCCCCTCCCTGAGCCAAAATTACAATACATTGCCTCCAAATGGTGAAAGAACCCTCGACCCTGAGCCAAAATTATAGTATGTAGGAAGAAACTTGCATAAGGGTAGGAGGATAATCCAGAGGAACAAGAAGACAGATGAAGGAGAAGTGAAACATCATTGAAGCAAGAGGAGGACACATTGTAAAAACACTAATATGTGTGCATGGTAAAAAACCCTAATGGTTTTTACCCTCTTTGCGAATATATAGGTATGGAAGCACTTTTTTTAAACCAAAATATTGATAGGTTATGCAAACCTATATATATTATGGAAATAGGCCTACTTCATTAACCTACTACTCCCCAAATTGACTCACTCCTATGCTTCAATTCATTCTATTCCTTTTATTACTCTACCTTATGGAACTTTGTAGAAAATTATAAAGTGTAGCCCTCAGACTCACCTTAAGGGTTAAAATAAGCAACAAGAGCAACCTATTGATGGAAAAAATGTGCATGGTGAAAACCCTATTTTTTGTGACAAATATATTTTTCACTTAATTTCTTGGTTAGAATGTAACCATGAGGAAATAGCTACTTAGGCCATGACTCAAACCCTTAATTTGATTTCTCTCAAAGTGGCCAATTCGGCCTCATTGTATATATATTAATTTATGGTTAATACATTGAATTATTTGAGTTAAATATTTGAAGGGGGTCATTCCCCAATTGTCTATCTTACACTTTTTTCTTAGTTTGATATGATTATATATTTATACTACTCTTTCTTGGTTTGAATGGAATATATGCTTATGAGATATTTTTGGATAATTATTGTCATTTTTTAGCCATGGTTTCACTACACAAAGACTATATTTGATATTGTTATAAAATTAAAAGGATATACCCTAATTCCTTATGGTATCATTTTCATGTATGCCTAAGACTGTATTATGGGTGTTACTTAATGGTTGCAATTTTAATATTTACTTTCTCTGAAACAATATTTCCTTAATGTACTTCCATTGTGTGTGTGTGTCTATATCTATATATATATATATATATATATATATATATATATATATATATATATATATATATATATAGACACACACACACAATGGAAATACGTAAGAAATATTGTTTGGAAAAGTAAACTAAAATTGCAATAAATAAGTAACACCCATAATGTATTATGGGTTTTACTTAATGGTTGCAATTTTAATATTTACTTTCTCTGAAACAATATTTCCTTAATGTACTTCCATTATATATATATATATACCCAAGGGTACATTAGATATACCAGAGTTATGGAGAATTGATTCATTTATACTAGTCTTTGTCTTTGGTTCTACTCGACCACATCAGAACAATAACATCAACCTTATCACCTAAGCATTTTTTTTTTTAATGTTTTTATGTCTATAAATATTATTTTATATTAAAAATATTAGATCACCTTTGAAGATGTTTTTTCCTTAAAACATAGTTAATAGGACTTCCTATAGTTGAGCATGGCTTTTTGAGGCATCGTCATTATCGTTTTGCAAGGGTTTGGCCCTATTCTTAATCAAGTATTGACCACTAGTAATGTTCCTTTGGAATGTGTTTACCATGCATTGAATTTATTTGACCTAGTTATGTAACATGAAGCCTTGATGCTCGTTTATATAATACATTCTTCCTACCTTAAGGTTAGAATCATTGAGTTAATTTTCCAATATCCTTTGATTTCCCTATTGTCCATCTCTTTGAACTTCTCCTTTTAATTATGAATCCTCTGCAACTTGTATAATAGGTTTTCATGGACATATAATTAATTTTTTTTATATTTTATCAATACAATTTCCTATTGGTGGTGGAAATACATAGATGAAACAACCATTAAATTCTTCATTCAATATCTATTCCACGTAGTATTAAAGCACAAAACCCTTCCTTTAATTCCATATTTTGTATTTCTATCGAAATTTGATTGCATATATTTGTATACTTGACCTCTTCTTCATTAGTTACAATAACCTTTACATCCTAGGTAGGATATAAAAAAATGATTTAAATTCTGAATGAAGTTGATTTCTACATAGTTATGACTACTTCCAAAAATCAGTTAGTATCATTACCTCATATTTTGTATAATTACTCTAAGTCTTAGGATTATGGTTTATAAATTTTATTTTATCATCATTTTGAGAGAAACTATAAGGTTTGATCATCCTTTTATTTTGTCTTAAACATTATGAATTTCCATTAATTGATGTGAAATGCACTTTACATAATTTATGTTGTATTTTTGCATTTTCAAGTAATAATTTTCTTCTTGATTCACTCTTCCTTCATTCATTTACATATTTGACATGGATTTATCACTACCACATTATAATTTCAACCCATAGGTGACTTTATTTTCCAAGTATAATATTTATATTTCCTTTCCATTTATAACTTTGCAATGATGTAGTGATTTTTCTTCTTCCAAACAATTTTCTTCAAATCCAATCTTTAACTCATCCTCTTTTTCTACCCTTATTTACTTTTTTTTAGTATCCTCTTTCTTGCATTTATGTTCTGGATCCAAATTATTTATATATTTCATGCATTTAACTCCTTCGGTCTTTAAGCTTCCAAATTTTGTTTACTTCCCTCTTATTTTTTTTCTTTCTATGTATGGCTAATTCTATTAGATCATATAAAACAAAAGCTTACAAGTCGCATCCTGAGGATTGAACAAGTTCAAGCCACAGGGAAGAGTCCAGAGAATTCTAGCAAGTGTTGGACTGCCCCTACTAGGGAAACCAGTCCTTAGAGGTTCAAAAAACACTGTTGCCCATGATGGGAAACTTACAGAAACAGTTTGAAAAATTATACACAGTAGCCAAAGAAAAACATTTTTAAACATGTGTAATTTGCAGAGAGATGAAAATAAAGTCCTGAGGATAAACTGCATGCTTATCACTAGAAGTTGGAAGCTCCTCGATGATCCTGCACACATAGCCAACATCCTCCATCCTAGGGCGTAACACGTGTGCATTAGACGGCTGGTGCGGTGAAGCAGGAAAGCCCAAAAACGCCATGTTATCTGTGGGCTGAGGCTCTGCCTGTTGCTGAGAGGGGTCGCCTATGTTCAATTCCAAACTACCGCCCACATCCAATTCCGTACCGCTACTACTGTTGCCTCCTAAATTATCAGAGTCGCTACTGCCGTTGGTTTCACTTTGCACTGGAAGGGCTTTCAGCTTGTGCGAGGTGAAGGCAGGTTCAGGGGAGATGGTGGACTTACGGGCTCATTTTTTGCTGCAAAGGGAGGGGGGCGGTGGAGCCAAAGTAGGGAGCTGCAGAGAAAGTTGGGCATTCAAGTTGATGGGGGGAGAACTGGAAAATTCGTTCCAATCAAGGGAGAGATTCATTTCACGTCCATGGGAGAGTGAGAGGGGAGGGCAGGGAGGACAAGTAGGATGGCTGCACCCACCAGCTCTTCGGCAACGCTGCCTGTGACACTGAGGCATGATAGTCCACGGGGGTGAGTCTCCTGACCAGATGGAGATAGAATCAGTCTTCCAAGGAGGGAGACAACCAGAGAGAGCTCCAAGCTTGGATGAGCAGGAGCAGTGCACCAGAGATCGGGGAGTGACAACAGAGAAGTGCACAAAGAGTGAGTGGGCAAGACTGAGAGCACAATTTAGAGCCAAGGTGGTGGAATAAATGGCCATGGATAGCTGCATTAAAGGAATGCAGCCCTAGTACTTCGATGGCAGGGTGGCATAGGGTGGAGTAAAGACTCCCTCACGCTAGGAATTATGAAGGAGCTCCTCCCAAAAACTTAGCACGTGGAGTCGTCGAGTGTCCATCCTCATGGCAGCCCTGTGGCACCTCCTTGCCTTAGTTTCCACCCACATCTGGGGGTTTACTTCCCTGTTATTGATGTTTGAAATATGTTTTGATTTTTTGGTGTGTGGTTTGGGAGGATGTTTGAATTGAATAAACATTGTGATATTTTTGGTATAACTTACTTAGTATCACTTCCTCTATTTTCACCTTATGTAAATATTTTCTTATGGTTTTAATAGCACACACCTCCAACGTGAGGATTTAACACAAAGAAATAAATCTATAATTGATCTCATAATAACTCAAGCACTCATATTATAAGTGTCTCTCGATCATGAATGTATTGGTAAGCATCTCCTTTTGGTTGTAATCTAGTAAGCTTTTTTCCAAAAAAAATGTTTTTCTTATATACTATATAATATTTAAAAAAATTTATATCTATAATTATTTAAGTTAAATGAGATATGGAATTGAGGATTTCCAACACATGTACCATTTTTATGCTGAGCCATTAAAGGGAATGGATGAATTTTGATTTTTTTCTTCTTCATTTTGAATGTTATATATGTTAAAATTCCTCTCCCTTGCTTATCTTTTCCACTCTCAATTTTTCATTTTCATTATGTATCAACAAATATACCTTCATGATTAATAATTGAATGTACCTTGGTTGGTTATTATGGCCTATGGTAGCAGTGAGAGGGCCAAGATGGAAATTTTGGGTGAATTGGGAAAAAAAACATTTTGGTTCAATCCTATGCTCAAAGAAATAGATTTATTTGGAATATGGTTTATTTTAAGTATCATTTTCTTGTTTTATGTGTTTATTTACTTCATCCTAACTTTTGTTGATTTCAAAGTTGAATTTCTCTATTTCTAGCATGTTTTTCCAAAATGACTCTTCTATCTTTTAAATTTTAGTGTTTATTCTATATTTGTGACCATTTTATTTCTTGGAGAGTCTACAGTATAGGACCCTAAATATTGTGGTTAATTGGTGGTGCTATGGTATGGAAAATCTTCTAGCCTCCAAAATTCCTAACCTGCACAAATTTGGGCCCCACAAAATAAATAATATGTATGTATATGTATAAAACTATAGTAAATAACTTTGATTATTTGATTTTTATACTGCAAACTCATAATACTTTTTTCTCAACCACTACTCTATCTCTTTTTTCTTTAGTCTCCAAAACCCCCTCAATGAAAAATTTAGGTCATGGCAATGGAACCATTTGTTGACACAAGTAGGGGCGACCCATGGTTTAGGAATTGGCCAAAAAACCCCTAAGACACTGGCATATTCAACCCTTTTGAAAAGGTTAGGTCTCACCCAAGATATCATGATGGGAATGCAAAAACATTTAAGGTTTTGCAAGAAAATGGGAGACAGATATAACATGGCATATATTATTCCCTTCGAGTACAAAGATTCAAAATACAGTGCAGATATAATTCATTATGTAGTAAAATATACTATGTCAAATAACCTTATAGGAATACACATTAAGCACTAAAGCAACGAAATAAATCTCAACATTATTCATTAGAATTCCATTACATAGACATAAAAGAAGATAATAATATTTTAGAGAAACCAACAAATTCAAATTTGATTGATCATAGCAAGATCTTCATTATACAACAACAGGTAAATGATTCATCTTCGACTCTATAACAATACATTATTTCTCATACATACATCCTATTTTACAATTATAATTACCATTACAACTCATCCCTCCATCAAAATAATAGAAATGTTCATTCTCAATAGTCATAACAACTTCTACAACAACCTATCAATAATAAAAATAACTCCTCCTATATTACAGCTTAACTGACTTGAACCTCATAAAAAAAATCTACTAATGGCATGGGGAATGCACGCAATAGATAAATATTAACAACTAATTTTGTTGGGATAATCTAAAAACAATTCAACATGCTATAACTAACTACCTGGAAACTACTTTTTTCTGTATTTGTTATGGTCCTTCATGTATACATCGCATATCTAGGTGATATCCCTTCTTACCACTATGTTATGTGCAATTTTTATCATTCTTTTTAGTGTGTGGTATTCAAAATTATATTCCCTTACATAGCCAAAATTCCCATACTTAGGTAAAATTTTAAAAAATTGCATAATTGTTCCTTTGGTTACCCTCTTCTCCAACATTGTGACACCATTTGAGTTTCCCATGTGGTTGTGGACCCCAAAACATAAAAATGGCTATACAACCAACCATACTATTAAACCACCCTATGTTAGTGCTAAAATGACGAGGTATAAAGAATTCAGACTCACATGATTATAAACGCAAGTTGAATGGGGTCTCCAACTACCTCCAAATAGGACCAAGAACACTTAGTGACTCATTGATCGAAACCTCACCAAAGCATAAATCATGTGGAATCATGGGATCCACCCCACTTTTATGTGCCCTAGTTTGGAACTTCTAGAATACTAATCGAGATCCCACAAGCTCCACTTTTTAAACCACTTGCACTTTTGAGATCAACACATTGCACACCTCTCGTTGGAAGTGTCGATTCAACATGTTAAATTTTTACCTTATGGGCCCTCACAACTCTTGGGCTCATCCTCAAGTTCACCATGTTTTCATTTTCCTTGTTCCCTATGAAACCCATGAACAAGGGGGGTTGTTTCCTCCCTTTTGAATACTCCACTATGGATCATACATTTTACAATGCACGGGGATAGTTGTGCAAAGAATATAACACGTATGTGTCATTCATTGTGTGTATGGTGTGTTATTTTTTTTGTAAGTTGACAAATTTCTATTAATTCAAGATAAATTACATTATGATGAACTCTTCATATGTGAAAAATGGCCTCACTCCAACTGGATTATTTGGCCTCTAGATACATAAAAAATAAAACTGACAATAGTCTCAAAAAACTACATTGATTGCAGTCAAAAGCTCACCAGGAACAACATTTATCAAAAAGCTAGAAAAATCCTACCTTCATTGTGGCACATTTTCTACAATAGGATCTTTTACCTCAATCTCTCAATCCACTGACCTGTGGAAGGAATCATGTATGCGAGATTCCATATGAGCCATGTGTGTTTCAAATCTATCCATGCGGGCTTGAAGATGATTTTGGTTCCTCCAGAGGGATGCTTGACAATCAAGGATATGCACCTAGTTGTTCAATATGTCTACAAAGAAGCTAACATGGTCAACATGGTCCAGATGTTGATCTTGTGAAAGTTGGTCAACAGAGTGCTGGAGTAGGAAAATTTGGGCCTCAATAGAGTCAAATGGAGCCGATAGGTCCAAATTTCCAAGAGAATCTCTGCACAGGGCTACTAACTATCATTCTTCCTCGTATATTCCTCTCCCATGTTGATAGTCTCCATCCCACCGTGGGCAATCTCTTTTAAAAATTATATTTTAGGTGCCAGCTCGCCAAAAAAACTTTCGAAAGAAGGCTTCACACAGGTACATACCACAACACCACCAAAGAAACACCCTTTTTCTATGTAGTCCACCACCTTGATAGTGATAGGGAAATCTGCACACATTGAGAAACAAAATGAGGAGGTCACAATTACCAAAGAAGAAAATAGAAGAGACGATGTTGTTATCAACAATAGGGCATGCATAGGTGACATAGAATTTTGGCTGCCACCACTTGCCTTATGACACCACCACCACCTTAGCATTGACAGATGAAATACAACCGATACTCTTCCAACCCTATCTATCTCGGTGCACTATGCTCTCTAGGGTACCAAGTTACGGGCATGAAGCAATTTATAGGAGGTTTGTGCAGCATATGGTGTGTTATTAATTGTCTCTTTCATTTCGATTTGTTAGCTTAATATAGCGATTTTTTTATTAAAATTAAAAATCTTAACTCTACAATATTTAATATTGTATTCCATAGTAAAAGGATTATTAAACATCATAAGAATTGTTGTGACAAACTATTCTAGTGGAATACCAATTATTATTTACTAATCATGTGGAATCAAATATTTGGCCATTGTGAAAATGAAGGAAATTCCTTGATAAAGGGTTTAATAGCTAGGGAAAATTTGAAGGATGGAAATTCACCTTAAAGTTTAGAAATATATTTAACGAATCTTACTTGTCCCTATTATAAAAACTGTAAAATATTTGGCAATATGCTTGTAAAATCATTCGAACTTCTAATGATTTTATATAAATTTTAATGTAAGAAAATTGTATACTATAAATTTTGGATGAATCATTTTTAGAAAAAATGAAAATGAAAAATATTTTCTTGGAAAAAGCATGGAAAATTAGCCCACTTGCTAATACTATCCCTTAAAATTTTCCATGTTAATAACTCCCTAGTTCTTCAAATGGTATTTACTTACAAAAATATTGTGACTTGTACTAGAGAATGCTTCAACTTATAGTAGGAAGAGATAACATCATCTCATATTTAACTTTACAACACCATTGAAAAAAATAAGTTGGTAGTCTCTTGAGGCTCAAATGGCCCACTAGCTAATCCTATAACATACAACTCCAAATCAATATCTATTTTAACACCTTTAAACTTGTTTTAAGTTATTTCCTTCATATCAACCTTCTTCAATGTTAGTGAGGCTTGGTATTGTTAGAAAACCTTGAGGAAAATGTAGATGTCACTTGCAAGAGAATGTGATTTCTTAACTTTTTTCCATGAATAGACTTCTTTGTGCTACACTTGTTTTGTCAAATAAAATTGCAATGTTGAGAACTTTAACTTATCACAAATATTTAGGCACACATAAGTGTTGCTTTTGTCATGCCAAACCATCATTTCCATAGCATGGGTTAGTAAAGAAATTTGGTACTCAAATGGAAATTTATTTCCATAATCATGTAAGCATGCCATTTTGAAAATGCATACACATTGTAGGATATCATCTAAGCACATTTGCATTCCCTACATGGTACATACTAAGTAAAAATAATGTTTTGGCCTTGAGTAGTCTACAATTTTTGACCTTATGGTGGCATCCACTTATACAAAACAAAAATAACCAACAAATACCAAAAAGGAAAAGAGCTCTAGAAATATCTGCATTCATATATGTAGCTCATAAACTCATTGGAAAAAAGGTACTCCAATTGACCTTGATGCCTTGAATGAAAAAATTGGTCATTGGTAGAGTCTCCAACAATCACCCTTAGAAGATTCACCCATAAGCCAAAAACTCATAAGATAATTAGCAAGATGAATCTAATCATTTTTTATGAGAGAAACTATAGCACCATGGCAACCCCTTTTAGTGTCTTTCCTTTCATATAAATTGTGCTCCTTGGTGTGCTTCTCATGTTTTCTAACACCTTGAGACAAATTTATGAAATCCTTTCCTTCATTTAAAAATATGAAAAATTCATTGAAGTATTGTGTATTATGGAGGTAAACAAGAACTTCTAGTGAACATGGTTAATCAAGAACTTGTTATAATGAGCCACTTCCCTTGTAATACCAAATGTTGGGAATTTCAACAAGGTTGTGAGTGAAGAATCTTGTAATGATTTGAAAGTTGGTTTTAGACATATGCTATGTTCCTATCCTCTAGGAGAACTTGGTCCATGTAGACCAATGGCTTCAGGTCGGGGAAGAAATCACCATTAATGAATTCATGGTCAATTATTGCAGTATTTTTTATATTTCCATGTAAATAATATTTGAATTCAAATCATGGATTGATAATATTCATGGTCACTTCTTTATTTCATTCATATTTTGTTTTTAACCCTATAATGTTTTCCATATATACTCTTGCCAACTAAGCATGCCTTCAAGTGTTTGAGACAAGACCATGTAACTAATTTTATAATTATTAGAACCGTTATGGTAACACTAAACCTTTGATTAAATAATTATGTAGACCACAACAATTAAAAAACAAAGTTAGACAAAATGACTATGAAAAAAATAAAACACTTTGCATTTACTATTGGTTAGCAATAAATTGTGGACAAGTGCAAAAATCATTCAACAGCATGTTTTCCAAAAACCCAACTTAGTGAACATCTAAACATAGCCATAATTACATTGAAACCCACCACACGATCTTTATAGTGGAATGGCATGCATTATGTATAAGTGAATTGTATCTTTTCTAGTCATCATAACAACAATAATGAATAAGCTAATTATAAAATATAAATAAGCTAATAAGCTTTTATATGTTCATTTAGGCTTGAAATTCCAGGGTAGTTAGGAGGAGATATCTACACTTTAGTTATGTTAAATATTGGTGTGGCTCTAGATGATGCAATCTTTGAAATTTCAATAGCTTATATGCCCCTACCTAGGGCTAACCTCACAAGATAGACATATTAGCAAACAAGGAATAAAAAAGAAAAGATTTATTATTAAATAAAGTGGAAATAAAATAAAAGCTAACAAAAGTTACACTTTTAAGTATAGGTACATTCAATTGTATTCTATATGTTATCTTCATAACGATAACAATAATAATAATAAATAATTAAATTTAAAAAATTCAAATTTGAAAATACTAATAAAAAAAAAAGTTACACCATTAACTAAAGTGAAATTATGTTAAAAGATAATAAAAGTTACTTTATTAAATCTTGCTAGTTTTATGAATTTGGAAGGGCTTGTTTTATGTGGAAGCCCAAGTTCAGAATTCTAGGGTTGTTTGGAGGAGACACCTAAAATCCAACCATATTAACGGTGGTGTAGTCCAGGCTAAGTGTAATCCCAAAATGATTTGATAGCCTAGATGACTCTAGGTAATTTGAGGACATAGAAACCCTCAAGTCACGATTTCTTAAACCAAAGACTAATACAAATCACACAAATATCAACAAATAAAAAACGTACACCATTGAATAAAATGGAAATGAAAAAAAATCTAACAAAAATTGCATTGTTAGTTAAAGTGAAATTAAAGTAAAAAAAGACAATTACATGGATGTAAAAGTTTAAGCATTTGGATTTTTGCATGGATGTAATTGAATAAACTTTATGTAATGGATGTTATAGTAGTTGTGAGGTTTTAACTTTTGGTTTTTGGTTATGGAGGAGAGTTGATTTAACGAGCCTCCTTTTTTTCTCTTAAAAATCATGGAAATTAGGTTATAGATTTTTGTAAATTTACTTTATAGCTATCAAAATTCAAGATTTTGGGTGCTCTTGAGGTTTTTGATGGTGTTGAATCCATTTCTACCATCAAAAACATGATTCAAACACTCTTACTGCAATATTTCCTCTACTCGATAGACAACTCCCTAATTTTAATCTAGATTGAGATGTAGGTAAAGATTTATTGATTAAGGATTTGGGTGGTATTAGTCTTAAATTGAATTAGTTGAGATAAGGGTTGTTCAAATTGTCCACTAGGTTTAGGGATTCTAGAGCTAGTTGTTGGAGTTTGATTATTCTTATAATTTGTCTTTATATTAATAAATTAAATTCATTAAATACATTTAATGCCTACATCATATACAATAAAACCATTATATAAATATATAACTTTCCTTGTAATTTTGTTTACTTTCAACACATTATTAAATTTATAAAAAAAATCTATGATTTAATATTATTTAGAATATAATTGTTATTAGTTAAAACAATACATACAAGTTTTATATATACTTGGAGGATTCATGGCAATTCAAATCTCATTATGATTCTCTTTCTTGTCAACACATTTACAAGGAGCTCATTTCCCACTAGTTATCCAAGGAGGCCCAGAACCAGCCTAGGGGGCAATGGTCTATTGAAGAACTACCACTTGAGTTATTAGCATTTGCCTTACATTGATCTGCTTGAGGGGTCAACTAGCAACAATTTTTTTTTACTAATTATGCCTATATACAACAACTGTTTACATCTTCTGGATGTGACCATGGTCATAATTTTGATACATATGCTTTTGAGCATTTATAACATGTAATTTTCTCAATATTAATAAAAATTACAATTTTTCCTTAGGAAAAAAGTTTTATATATAATATTTAAAATTGTAAATTTATTATAAATAAATAAAATTGTTGGGTTGGAAACTAGAAAGAGTGATTAAATTTATTATTCACTAAATTATAATTAAATTGATTAATATAAACATTTTATTAAATATTTTTTTAATATAATTCATAAATTAATTAATATAAATATTTTATTAAATAAAAGCATTATTTATTTTAATATATAATACACCATTTAAGAATATCACAAAAATTCAAAGTTTCTATTAGATCCAACCAGTAATATAGATACACAGTATACTATAAAGATAAAGATACTGTAGCTTCACCATTAAGGACTTATAATTGTCTCAGAATCCAGGTTTAAACACATGGTTGCTTTTGAATATTTTATTTTTAGTTAACAAGAAAGTGCGAAATTATAATATAGATACACAGTGTTGTAGCTTCACCGTTAAAGACCTCTGACTGTCTCAGAACCCAGGGTTTAAACACATGGTTGCTTTTGAATATTTTTTTTTTTTTAGTGAACGAGAAAATACGCAATTGTGTGTTGGAATTTAAAATTTACTTGGTCAATCAAATGCAAAGAAGGCCATTGCTAATCAAATCTTAAACCAAAAAACCATTGAAAGTCTTAAAGTCTATTCTGAATGGGAAATATAAATTGCGCACCCAATTGAAATCCCATAAAACTTTATGATTGTAATCCCAGTGAAACTGTTTTAAACAGAAGATGACGTAGTGGTTTTGACGTAAAGAGATTTAAATAAATTTACTAGTGAGAACTGTTTGATGTTATATACGGAGTTGTATATAGATGCAACAGAATAATTCTCATGATATTTTTAGCTGAAATCTGGTAAAAAAAAAAAATTCAAAAACATTTCAAAAATCAGGTAGTTGGTGTGTTTGAATTGCATTTTTGATGGTGGAAATGAAATCAGCACCATCAAAAACCCTTAGGGCACCCAAATATTGAAATTTAACAACTTTAAAAAAGATTTTCAAAAATCTTTGCAGGAATTTTTCAAAATCTTACAGGAATTTGTGGGTTATTCTGTGGCTTTTTTAAACAACTGAACTAGTGAATTGAACTTCTATTATAGCACTTGCATTTGTGGCATACTAAACAATATTTTAAATTTGAATATGAACTTTTAATATAGCACTCAATGAACTTCTAATATAGCACTTGCATTTGTGGCATACTAAACAATATTTTAAATTTGAATATGAACTTTTAATATAGCACGTGGGTTAGTGGCATACTAAACAATACCTTTAATTTGAATACATATCTGAAAATACCTCTAAAAACAACATTATTTAACCTCCTACCAATACTTTTTTTTTTTTTCTAAGTAAGACTAATTTTATTAAGGAAAATCATATGGTACAATGAGAGCTTTGCAAATAAGCAAAGTATAGAAGCAGGGGAGGTGGAAATGATAGATTATCAACCTCGGTCCCAAAATGCTTGGAAAAAGTAGAAGGTAACAAAGATAACTAAAAAACAAAAGGCGAGACAGAGGGATTTACCCAGAGTGGGTAGAAACTTCCAAATGACATTTTTTCACTTTCTTCTTGCTGACTTTAACCCATCCATTGTGACTTGGTTGGACAGGGACCAGTTGTTGACAATTCTGCACTGAAGGAGGAGTCTCCTTATTTGAATCAGAGGAAGAGGGCGCATGCATGCGTTTCTGCGAGATCGGAGGTGCCAAAGGATCCTCAAGGCAGGCCAAAGGGGAGTCCTTCACGTGCTCAACATTTTCTTCATCTGCTTCTTTTTCCTCCTCATCTGAGTTGAAGGAATCTATGTCATCCATGGGGGGTGGATCACATGGTTTCCAGCTCTTCGATTTGGATTTACATTTTTTATTTTTCTCTTTGTCGAGGAACGTGGCACATGAGTTTTGGAGATGCCCCATCTGATGGTAGTGATGACACCGGAAGGCAGTGTTCTCATAGTCCAAGGTTTGAGTCCAATGGAAGTCCCTAATTTTGAGATTGATCTGATCAGGTAGCCCTTTGCTGATGTCTATTTCTGTGCATATTTTGCCGGAGGTGTATATTCCTTTCTCCCCCCTTGAGGTATCCGTGGCCAAGAAGCGGCCTAAGGTATTCCCAATCCCTTGGAAGACTGTGAAGTGCCAGAGATGCGCAGGGAGGTTTGGAAGTCTGACCAAAATGGGAAGCTTGGTGATGACAGCTGTGGAAGGGTCGAAGTCTGGAAACCATGGAGTAAAAAAGAGCCCCGTTGATCCCCAGAACCAGGGGCTTTCCGTTAAGGCTTTCTGATAATCTTCATTAAAGGCAAATGCCACAATGAAGAAGCCTTCTGAGCAAAAGAAGACCTTGCAGTTGTTGGTCCAGTTGGAATGGATCCACTAGTAGAGATCTGCAGATCGAGGCCATAGTCCATTAAACCTGCAAATGATGCCTTTTTCTGCAAACATATGAAATTGATCATCCAATGTTGGATGAAAGATTTCAATGGAGAGGGTTTCCTCCATTTTGTCCACGAGGAAAGGTTTGGGAGCCTCAGCTGGTTGAGTGGCTCTCTTAGAGGGCTGCATATGAACCGCATCCTTATAGGAAAAGGCAGGAGCTGAGGAGGTTTGCCCAGATGCTCCTCCTCTCAAGTGTAGGGAGAGCACAATTGAAGCATCTTTTTTAATATTGTAATAAGACAGGGGCAGAGAGTCCTCGAGTTGTTTATCTTCGTAAAGAAATCTCAGGAGATCTGGGGGGATCCCCAATCTAAGTTTGATATCTTGCAGAAGGTCCTACACCAGATCCGTGGCTCGCCCCTAGAGCACCTTTGTTCCACCAAATAGAAGAGTGATCTGGATCTGATAAGCAGAGGGTGAATGATCTGAAACCCTCTGCTCTCCGCTTTGAACCTTCTTCTGAACTGTGCATACTTCTTGTATCCCCAAATCCAGAAGGCTTTTGGCATTGAAAACAGCTGGATGAAGATTAAAGCCCTCCTGAAATAGTCTCCATTCCCATTTGCCCTGTCTATCCATGAGGCTTAGACTGGGCCTCTGCAGGGACTCAACGATAGACGAGGCTGCCGGAATGCTTGAGCCTGCAACCTTGTGCTGGCTGGCGTTGATGACGGCTCCTGTACCTATTCGTCGGCAGAAGGAGGCAGCAACTTGTGCATATATCCTTGCTGTAAGATCTTCATAAACATTTGCGGGAGTAACCCCAAGACATGCAACCTGAGAAATGTTGGCAGCGGATTGGATGGGTCGAGTCTTCGTCCAGAGCAGTTTTGGGTATGAGAGGCCACATGAAGCTGCGGCGGCAAAGCTCGCAAAGCCTACTTGTCCTGCTATGGTGTCGGTGGCAGCGGCAGAGCTGAACAGGGCAGAGGTTAAGATAGCGTCGGCGGCCAGACCTACAGAAAACCTAGCAGAGTCCATATCTCTCCCAACCTCCTACCAATACTTATCCAATACACCTTCCCAATTTAAAAAACCCCTAGTTTCACTAGATATTATAGGTTTCCATTTTTTTATTAGCATTTTTTATACCTCTTTATATATTTTCATTAACTTTCCATTATCCCTTATTATATGCTCAATATATTGTGTCTTCTTTTCCTCAATATATATCCCCCAATATGAACCTAGATGGTATGGTATTTTTTGCCAACCCTTGTATTATATATGTAAGTCATAGCTCTAATTTGTTTTTATACTAGCAATTGCACCACATGTTGCAAAAGAAATGCCTTAAGGTAATAGAATATGAAAGAGTAGCCCAGAAGAAAAAAGTTGTTGCAGAGAAGGAGCCGTAGTGTATCACACTTTTCTTATCAGGGATAAATGCTCATATATGCAACAATGATGGATTTCATCACTTAAGAGCAGTAAAAACAAGTTTATTGAGAAAAAAACTCCAACACATTTGTAGAGAAAATTATAACACACTATCACACTTTTATTATCAGAGCTAAATGCTCCTATATCCAACAACGATGGATTTCATCACTTAAGAGCTGTAAAAACAAGTTTATTGAGAAAACAACTCCAACACATTTGTAGAGAAAATTATAACACACTATCACACTTTTATTATTAGAGTTAAATGCTCCTATATGCAACAACGATGGATTTCATCACTTAAGAGCAGTAAAAACAAGTTTATTGAGAAAACAACTCCAACATCTTTGTAGAGAAAATTATAACACAGTATCACAATTTTCTTATCAGAACTAAATGCTCCTATATGCAACACATATGGCTTTTATCAGTTCAAGAACAGTAAAAACAATTTTATTGAGAAAACAACTCTAGCACTGAGAAAGATTTGGAAGCAACTGTTAAATTGGTGAGCATGTCTTGCTCTATGGTGTTGGATATTGGACATAACTTTCTTGATCTTTTATACAACACTGTAAATTTGCATGTATCTTATACTACATTAACCATGAAATTGTCAACATTTACCATCACATTTGTAGAGAAAATTACAATAGAGTATCACATTTTTCTTATCACATCTAAATTTTCCTATATGCAACAACTACCTTTTGCCTCATAGTTTAAATTTGTGCAAGGAGGAGGATAGGAAGAGTGCAGGGAAAATTTTAGGGGCTAATATTCATAGATGGGCTAATTTTCCATGTTTTTTCCCAAAAAAAGATTCGCCAATTTCCATTTTTTCTAAAAATGATTCGCCCAAATTTTATATTATAAAATTATTTTACCTTAAAAATTGCCAAAATTGTATACAAAATAATATAAAATCAGTAGAAATATAAAAAAATTTACAAAAAATTATTGCCAAATATTTGAAAATATGTATATTAGGGACTAGTAAGATTCGAAAAAGTTTCTAAACTTCAAGATAAAATTCCATTCTTCAAATTTTCCTTGGAGGAGTGTCAAGGTGCAAGCTAGAATAAGAAGAGAAAGAAGAATATGTAAAAATTTGAATAACTGATATGTTATCCACCAAGATTCTCCTGATCACACAATATTTTATCTTCATGCACAATACATAATCTCTTCTACCATTGATCATTAATTGCGGAAATAAAAACAATCGCATGTGCACATTAAAACCATAAACAATCACACATATAAACACAGTATTTCATGGGAAAGCTTAAACCTGAAAACCCCAACTATCTGTATATTATATTTCATAGAGATCATGTAACAATCATTATACAAAGCTCCTCACAAGCTCTCAGTACAATCTCCAATTTCTACACACTAATCAAGCTAGATCTAGCAAAACACATGCTCCAATCTCTGCCACCTGATAGCCTACCTCTACTACGTAATCAATGATGAAGAATGGCTCATCAAAAACTTTGAACCACCTGGCTTGTACTGCGCAATCCTCATTGGCATCTCCAATCACTGGTTGTTGCAAATCATGCAACAGTATAGTCACAACTGATAATCACACTGCTCTTTCACCTATCTCTTCACTGGTCTCCATTGAAACTGTCCATGCACTGAAGTTAACTGAAGTATTCTTTAGTTTATTAATGAGTTTATAATTAGTGAATTAATTAATAATTAATTCACACCACTCTCACTAGTGTATCAATCAGTTAGACTAGATACAACTAGCTTAACTATGTTTAGATTAGTTAAACTGAACACAACTCCATTAACTTCCTCAATCAACTCCACCAAACTCTGTCACATGAGTTCTAACTGAAGTATCCATGCAATAGCTCCATTTAACCCTCAGGAATAGCGTAATTCCTTCTGTCAGCTCCTGTGCCACATCTGTGCACTTAACTGAAGTGCTCCAAGAGAATAAGATAATGTTTATAGTCCAAATATTATTAAGAGCTAATAATATTCGACATATCTATTTTTAGACTGGCAATCTAAAAATAGATTTCGCCCAATATGTCTAAAAATAGAAGTCCATCCATTTTTCCAACTTGACCAACCATCCACAAATAGCATCTTGCAACTCATAGAATATGATCCATATGTCTAAAAATAGACTTTGCGCCAAAAATAGCCTGCGGGCCCACTTAGTGAAGGCAACTTCCTTCCACTAAGCTCATCATCTTGTTGCAATCTCAACAGAATCTTGTTTGGGACATGGGAATCTTGCTTGGGGTTTGAAGAAGAATCTTGTTTGGGACATGAGAATTCTGTTTGGGACTTGAGATAGATTCATTATCTGCACATCTAGAGTAAATATTAATAAAACAAAACTCACCATACCTTGAATTTTTTAAATAAATATCTTAAAAATTAGAATATCAATTTAATACATTTTACTCAATTACACGTTTAACAATATTCATTTAAGAAATACTACCTTCCTCTTATTACTTTTTAAATACATGGCAGTTGTAAATTATTCTTAATCACATAGTGTCAACTTTGTAAAACTATAATCTACAAGTCTCACTTTTTATAGCTTTGGTGGAAGGATAGAGTATCTAAATTCCCTTTCCCTTTAAGAAGCGTCCTCAATTATTGTACCACCCACCTCAACATCCAATCTAGACATCTTAGGTTATTCCAAATTGATCAAGAGTATAGATTTTTAGGGTGGTGTTCTATGTGCACTAAAATTCTCATGATGTCCATCACTATGTATGGGGTTCATTGCAGCCTTGGATATATTCTGTGAGTTGTTGTGATTTTTTTCTTCTGGCTAAAATTTAGTTTTGGTTTTCACCTAGTTATCATGATTCAAAACTTTGTTATCATCTCAGATCCTTATAGCATTAGATATATTCTGTGAGCTAATGTGATGTTTTGTTTGTCACAATGATTCAAAAATCAGTTATTATACCACAATATTGACTTTCTCATTGTTTGTTTTGTTTATGAACCCTTAAAAAAATCACAGGAACATTTGATTTTACATTGTGATCTTCCCAACATGGGTGGGGGTTTCAAAAATTGGAGACTAAATTGAGCGGTTATTGTTAGAAATTGTTGGATAAGATGGGAAATTTGGATGGTTTGTAGACCATATAGATATCATAACATGTATCTATTTTGAATTTTTTAGTGTCTCTCGCCACCATGCATGTAATAGGACCCATTTCAAATCAGAACGTTAATAAAAATTTTTGTGAATGATAACCTGTGACATCCCTAGCCATTTTCTTTGATTGTGGATCAGGTTACAAACTAATAAATTGTGAAATCCCTAGCCATTTTCTTTGATTGTGGATCAGGTTATAAACTAGAATACACTCTCTCTTCAGAAGACTCTACAATATATATTGGATGGAGGGAAAGGTTATGATAAAACTTGTACAAAAAACCCCTTAGGATTGTCTCAACTTACTCTATTGTTAATCACATTGTGTCAATTTTGTAAAACTATAATCTAAGGATTGAGTGGGTTTTTTCTTTTGTAAGTTTTGTTTGGAATTGAAAAATAAAAAAATTATAAAAGCTAAAATTATGTAGTGAAAAACTTTGTTTAAAATTTCAGAATAAAAAGTTGAGTAAGTTTGACATCATATAATATGAAATTTTTTTATAATTATAAAGTAAAAAACATGTAAGATTTTTTAGCTACAATTAGGTAATTAAAGATATGTATATAGTTTTTTTAACAGAATAAAATCAGAAAGAGTATTTATGTAGTTACAAACTACTACAATTAAGTAATTAAAGATAAATTTAGTCTTATGTAATAAATGAAAATTATGAACATTCATCATTATTGCTGAAGAGAAATCATGTCCTGTGAAATAATTTGAAAATTTTAAAAAAATATCACATATTTTAAAAAAATTCATTATTAATTTAATTTTTTATATATTAAGAAATACTGCTCATGAATAATAAAACACTTGTACAACATATAAATACTATATAACACAAAAAAATAGTTGTAACAAAAATAATATAGAACAAGAAAAACTATGTATATTTGGATGTATGAAAATTTAGATACATTTTATTAAGTAAAATTTTAAAAGAATAATGGTTATAAACAATTAAAAATAATTTTATTAAATAGTTAGTTTATATATACATTATTTATGACAGGGATCAATTCTTTTTTCACTCTAAAAGAGGTTTTCATATCAAGACATTTGATGCCTCTTGGCTCATGGTAGATCCAAAGTTAAGATTGATCTAGGCCATCTTAATTTCCCCTTTAAATAAACTATATTCCACATGAATACCATGGGTCAATACCATCAGCTGTTTTTATAGTTATGTCGTAAGGCATTACTATTTGAAAACAACTTTACTAGGTGTCTTTCTGTCATAATATGTGCCATTGGATTCTTTGTTAGACGATTCAATCATGCTCAACCATCCATAAAACTGCCACCTGTTGGCAGTTGCCAAGCAGTTGCGCTCCTCTTGACATTCCAAATTTCTCGTATCTCCCATTTGTTGCCTATGATTTTATTGAGTTTTAGCCGCCCAAAACTGTTAGTTGGGTCGATCGCATATTCAAGCTGAGTAATCCATCATCGCCATACTCTCCAAAACCAAGCCAATTGACATCATGTGGGAAGGAGCATGGTAGGGAAATTTGATTCTCGACCGTCCAATATTCTAACCCTCGGGGACTCTGCATATGTGCTGGAGCGATGCGTATGTGTTTGCAGAGAGTGGACATGGTGGTTCAATGGGATTTCCAAAAAGGATGCCGTCGGATTCCATTTTTGTGAATACCGTCTGTTCATTAATGGTATATATACGGATTACCTCTGTTCATTGTAAGTATATATAATAATTATTTCTATTCAAGTTTGTAAACGGCTAATCCCTTCTGCATTCAAACTGAGCGTCACAGAGCCGACGATGGTGGGTTCTTGAGTTGGGATTATCTGAGCATAACATGGCATATAGGGCGGTGTGTTCATTTTCCCTTTTTCATTTCTATTTTTTCTTTTTTCCGTGGATGCTTTAGAAATGACCATCGTTATTTCTCTCTTCTTGCTTGTAGTCTTTTCATGGGTTTTAGGTTTTTCTTTTTTACTGTTTAAATTTTCTTCTGTCTCGAAGATGAAACGATATGTTGGCTTTGTTACACCTTATAGTCGTGGCTGATGTACTTCCCACATGTTGTGCAGCGGTTAAAATATTATGGAGGAGCACTGTTTCTTCTTTTGGTGCGTGTGAAGGTGTAGGAAGATTGTGGAGGAGCTCCAGCGCAGGTATTTCTCATGTTCTTTGTACTTAGCTTTACTTTAGTTGCAAAATAATTTATATTGTATTTTTTTTTGTTAATGAATTTATGTTATATGTTCTTTTTTGTTGCTAAAGAATTTATGTTCTATTTTGTAAGAAAAGAAATATTAGAGTAGCTAAATGCAATAAATAAAGTAAACCCATATTTCTTAAACGAATTCTACCTTGAATGTTTTTTCATTGTTTTTCATTGTTTGGATTCTTCCTCGCAATGCGTTTTCACTGTTTTCCACTGTTTTTCTAAAAAATAAAAGCAAGGCAGCACCGCTGTGATTTTTAGATGTCCACTGTTGTTGTACAAACAAATTCACATACACAAAACCGAACACATTCCTAAGTAAAAGGATAAAAACTCCATGGCTTCGGTTTGGGGGCAATAACTTTGTATTCCAAATAATTTTTTCCGTTTACAATTTTGTTAGCTTATTAGAATTATGATGATCTATTTAAATCTATTAATAATTATTTTTACATGGATATTTCGTATTTTAATTATATTCGTGTTTGGCTACCAAAAACTACGGTGGTTTTTTATTTAAAATTCAAGAAACTGTTTGTTTATTAGAGAAATAAACAACTTTGTTTCGTATTTATCTTCATTTGTAATTTGTTTTTTAACCATTGTTATGGAGATGACATTTTACGATTCCAAATTTCCTGTATCTCTCATTTGATGCCTGCCATTTTAATGAGTTTCAGCCGCTCAAGACTCTTGGTTTCTTTGTTAACGAGATGAGAATAAAAGCAAAAGTCATGGCTTGCATAAACAAAAAAAATTTAATGCCCTCCAACCCTTCGCATTCATGCCCAACTGTCCATAAATTACTCAGACTAAGTGATAAGCTTGGATCCAACAACATGGAAATATTTAGAGGAGCTAGAGGAGATGATTTTATGTTAAAATTGAACATCTCATGGATAAGTAAAGTTAGAATTATATGGTTTTTATACTCTATAAAATTTTTAAAGGACTTGTGTGAATCTATAAACAAGTAATGATTAAGTCTAGTGGCTCATTCTACAATCCAATGTGGACGTGATGTGTATGCATTTTATTCCTTAAAATAAAAATAAAAAATTCTCTAAATAGAAAAACGTGGGAAATAATGAAAAATATATATATACTATAAATATTTAATTAATTTTCCGTATGACTTAATATAATTTCATCTAAAGTAATTAGAAGTAAAAAAAAATGTTAATGAACAATGATTGTGTACCATTGAGTTTGAATTGTAACATGGTGATATAATTTATATATGAAATAAAGTATATTATGAAATAATTATGTATTACCAAAATTAATTGTGGGTTATAGTTGATTTTATTGTCAGACATATGACATTGTTTATTTACGTGAGGAAATATGTGAATCTCCAAACCCTTCGCATTCCACATCATGCCAAGCTGTCCATCAATAACTCTGACTAAGTGATAAGCTTGGATCCAACAACATGGAAATATTTAGAGGAGTTAGAAGATACGATTTTATGTTAAAACTGAACATCTCATGGATAAATAAAGTTAGAATTATATGGTTTTTATACTCTATAAAATTTTAAAAGGACTTGTGTGAATCTCTAAACAAGTAATGATTAAGCTTAGAGGCTCATTCTACAATCCAATGTGGAGGTGATGTGTATGTATTTTAGTCCTTAAATAAACATAAAAAATTCTCTAAATAGAAAAGCAACGTGGGAAATAATGAAAAAGAAAAAATAAATATGCTTCCATATGACTTAATATAATTTCATCTAAAGTAATTAGAAGTAAAAAAAAATGTTAATGAAAAATGAATGTGTAACATTGAGTTTGAATTGTAACATGGTGATATAATTTATATATGAAATAAAGTATATTATGAAATAATTATGTATTGCCAAAATTAATTGTGGGTTATAGTTGATTTTATTGTCAGACATATGACATTGTTTATTTACGTGAGGTATTATGTGAATCTCCAAACATGTAATGGTTTATCCATGAATCTCAAAGTACATATGAAGTGAAATAATGAATGGATTTAAATTTTTAAAACACAATGTGTAGGCATGCTAAACAAGTGGAATATGGTATTTTGACTCTACGGATAGTTGATGTGATAGCTTAATTTTCATGAAACACGATATCATGTTTTTTAGTTTGGAGTTTGGATTTAACCATCTTAGAGGTGCAAATAATTTGGAATTATATGACATTGTTTATTTATCTAGGAATTATGTGAATCTCCAAGCATGTAATGGTTCATGCATGAATCTCAGAGTACATATGAAGTGAAATGATGAATGGATTTAAATTTTTAAAAGACAATGTGTAAGTATACTAATCAAGTGGAATCTGATATTTTGAATATGATAGTTTACATGTTAGAGACTTCCAGATTTCTCTATATTACCTTAAAATTTCTTGTAAATAAGAATATCTATTCTTTAATCTAATGAGATCAGAAAACACTTTTAAATCAATAAAATTGCATAAAGTTTTTGCTTCTATCTTCTATGTTATTCTTTCCTACACTCTCACCTTACGGCATTTGTTTTGCAACATATGGTGCAATTGCTAGTTTATTATTATTTTATTATTCATTTTTTATTGTATTTTGACCTAGTTAAAATGTTCATTACATTATGTCAATATTTTTATTCAATTTACTTTTATTAAGCTGTAAGGCGTCACTATTTGAAAACAACTCCCCTAGCTGCATGTATGAGCCATTGGATCAAATGTTAGATGATTGAAATGTTTTAGGCCATTAGATAAAGTAAATATTTTTATATATGTTTTTTATAATGTTAGTTTTTTTTTTTTTAATAAGTTAGATTGAATTTAGGTTTTGGTGACTTTTAATTTAAAATGTTGTTACTAAAAATTTGTTAGATTTTAACCTCAATTATTTTATAAAATTTAAATTAATAATTTAATAAAACTAGATTTAAAATAAATTATTTTAATGAATAATTTTTTTTTAAATACATAAACATTAAATTTTTGGGTACATAAGCATAAATTTTTTATTTATAATAAAATTTATATCATAAAATTGAACTCCACAAAAACCAATTAATTTGTATTACATGGATAAAAAACAATATAAAAAAAGGGAAAATAGCTATTTATATATTTAAATATTACATTTTTGTGCTACTATGCACTCCAACAAAGTATGATAGAAAGGTTGTAATGTCATGTTTAACATTTTGACTATGTCAAATTATACAAAATTAAAAATAAAAGTAAATTAAATAAATAGATTGACATAATATAATGAACATTTTGACTAGGTCAAAATACAATAAAAAATAAAAATAAAAAAATAAAATAATGATAAACTATAAATACAGCCCATGATATTGACCCATGGTATTCATGTGGAATGTAGTTTCTTTATAGGGGGGAACTAAGATGACCTAAATGAATCTTAACTCTTGATATATATTATTTTTGTTACAACTATTTTATTATTCCAAAAATACATGTTCTTTTTGTTATATATTATTTATGTTACAACTGTTTCATAATTCATGAGTATTATTTCTTAATATATAAAAAAATTAAATTAATAATGAAATTTCTTAAAATATGTGATCTTTTTTAAATTCCAAATTATTTCAGAGGACATGATTTATCTTAAGCAATAATGATGAATGTTCATAATTCTCATTTCTTAAATAACACTAAATTTACCTTTAAATGAGTCAGTAACAATTGTTTGTAGCATTTGTATCAAAGTCAAGGATACAGAAGAAATGAGACATGGTGAAGAGAAGCTTCCAACCTTACAAAAAGCCCTAAAGGGGCATAACGTCGAATGTATGGAATCCATTTTCCCTGATACACATGAGAAGTGCAATGAAAAATCTTGGAATTTGGAAAATATCACGACGCTTATCTCATGTTCCATTCATTTAGATCTGAAGTATATGGAAGAAGAAAAGCAGGACAATGGATACTTATCAAGAATGTATGATTCTTTAGAAGGAAACGACATTGACAAGGCTATGGAGGACCAAATAGAATAATTAAAAAAAAAATTGAATCTTCAGAAAATGGGTTACTCAAGGATTTTGGAATCCAGATGAGCTACATTATCTCACTGATTCAAGCAAGCGCTAAAAAAGAGACAGACAATAGTGATATAGAGACAATTTATTCATAAACAAGAGAAAGCTAGAATTATAACCTGAGATAGAGTTCTGGGAAGAGAAACATTCCAATTGTAAGGAGGAGTCAAAGTTACATGAGTAGTAGTTCACTCAACATAATTCTCCACCACTTATTCTGGAGGAGAAGATTCGTACTACCTCATCAATTAAAGAAGGCCCACATGAGAAAATAAGAAGAGATTCCTCATTGTTATTTTCATTTGACATTCAGTCACTCTACTCTTTTTTGTCTAGTAGTCTCTTTACCTCTGCCCTTAAATTCAATGACTCAGAAAATACTAGACAAATGACACTTACCTATTGCGATCAGTTGAAAAAAAAGGTATCTCTAAAGGGTCACTTGGGGAGGAATCTATTATTTAAAAGATCAAGAAAATAATTTCATTTCAAAACAAAAATGTACTATCACTAGGGAAGGGAGTTATTACATTTAGAATTTTTTCCCATTCTTGTCACTACAAAATTTGGTTGTTGCTTTTTATTTGACGGGAAAATAAACAATCTTTAAAAGACACTAAAGTCTTGAATTATGATCCTTAAAGAAGTCGTTAGATTCCTTGATTATGAGATGATTTTTTCTTCTTACTTTTGGGTCTTCATGATGTTTGTTATTCTAACTGAGGTGAAAAGTTCCAAACAAGTGGAATAATGGTCGTTCAAAGAGGAATTATGGAAATATGATTGTAGATAATTTATTAATATAAATTATCTGAACTGAGATTAATAAATCATCCCCATGGATTAAAAAGGGCCCAAATGTCTCTTATCCATAAAATTGACGATTAAGATAATACTATACAAAGACACTTACTTATTGCAATCAATTGAAAAAAAAAGGTATCTCTAAAGGGTCACTTGGGGAGGAATCTATTATTTAAAAGATTGGGAAAATAATTTCATTTCAAAACAAAAATGTACTATCACTAGGGAAGGGAGTTATTACATTTAAAATTTGTTCCCATTATTGTCATACAAAATTCGATTGTTGCTTTTTATTTGATGGGAAAATAAATGATCTTTAAAAGGCACTAAAGTCTTGAATTATGATCCTCAAAGAAGTTGCTAGATTCCTTGATTATGAGCTGATTTTTTCTTCTTACTTTTTGGTCTTCATGATGTTTGTTATTCGACTGAGGTGAAAAGTTCCAAAGAAGTGGAATATTGGTCGTTCAAAGAGAAATTATGGAAATATGATTGTAGATAATTTATTAACATAAATTATTTGAACTGAGATTAATTAATCATCCCCAAGGGTTAAAAAGGGCCCAAATGTTTCTTATCCATAAAATTGATGATTAAGATAACTTTATGATCTATGTTCAAATGATAGGTGAAGGTGGATTTACCATACTTAAGCTTCTTAGTAGTCTCTTATGAAGTACAACATGTCATAGTGATAAGTTTTTATTCCATTAAATAATTCTAGTTGTAGAGCAGAGTCAGAGTTCTAGGAGTAGTATCAGAGGAATTCAACATTGCGAATGTAAATAATTTCGTGGAAGGGTGAATTCTGCCCAACTTGGTCATAAAAACCAAGTACATCAAAAAATAAACATGCAGATTTCATCATATAGAGGTCTTGAGTACTTTGGCCAAAATGTCTCATCCATTATGAAAAAACACATCTTACATGCAATTAATAACAAAGAAGTTGTTCCACATCAATTACCCAATATGGATATTTTGATTTTGATTTGAGGTCCAGCAAACATAACTCTCCACCCCTTATTCTGGAGGATCAAACATAATTCTCCACCCTTTATACTGGAGGATCAGTTGGAGCCGAGAAAGTTCCTACTACCTCTTCTTTCTTATATGCTATTCTTTCCTATACCACAACCTTACGGCGTTTCCTTTGCAACATGTGGTGCAATTACTAGTTTTATTTTTGTGTAATTTGACAGAATCAAAATGTTAAACATGACATTACAAAATTTCTATCATACTTTGCTGGAGAGCATCATGACACAAAAAAGTAATATTTAAATATATAAATAGTCATTTTCCATTTTTATATTGTTTTT
This sequence comes from Pinus albicaulis, assembly GCA_034641835.2. Taxonomy (NCBI): domain Eukaryota; kingdom Viridiplantae; phylum Streptophyta; class Pinopsida; order Pinales; family Pinaceae; genus Pinus; species Pinus albicaulis. The sequence continues at coordinate 376,079,589 of CM076574.1, forward strand.
TATCCATGTAATATAAATTAATTGGTTTGTGTGGAGTTTAATTTTATAATATACATTTATTTACTTGTGGATCTAATGGCCTAAAACATTTCAATCCTCTAACATTTGATCCAATGACTTAGATATGGACACAGTGGCAACTAGGAGAGTTGTTTTCAAAGAAAAACGCCTTACAACTTAACTAGTTTGATTATAATTTAGTGATTTCAACTTTAGTTAAATTATTTTACATAGATAATAATAGTGGTTTAAAAATATTTAAATGGATTTAAATATAATAGTAGTCAAAATTTTGTTTGAAGTTATATATTTGAATCATAATAGCTTTAGCATGGTTTTATAGTAATTTGGTTACAATTTTAGTGTTAATAATTTGTTTTAGATAAATACTGACATAGTGGTTTTAAAATATATAAATGGATTTAAATATAATATTGGTTAAAGACTTGGATATGGTAGTTACTTTTAAATTTGAAAATGGATTATTAGAAAAATTTACAAGATTTAAAAAAAAAATTATATAACTAATTTATAGAATAATACTATTTCCAAAAATCCAAGGTTTGAAATCTCATGTTACCTACCCCTTGGAAAACTCCATAACCACCTCTGGATGAAGCACCTAAAAGATAAGCCCCACATTACTCAAAATTTCATGAATATTCTCTTGAAAGATATGAGATAGAGAATTTATTAATAAGCCCAGTTTGACTCCTACTTGATAATCTACTCAAATAAGCTTCACTAAGAAGTTATTATGGTAAGGCCAAGAAGATTGGATATTTAACCACTTTTCTCCACTTTTCTGGCCCATTCTCATAAGCTCACTCAGTTTAAAAATATAGTGTTTTACTGTAGTAAATGCGTTTTCATACCTTTAGCTTTAAAAAGACAGAAGACGAATTGCATGGGCAGTTATTATTCTAGACAGATAGATTTCTGATTGAACTCATAAGAGAAAGGCCATAAATAAAAACCCAATCTAGCAGTTTCATTATTCCTTTCTCTTTCCACTCAGCATGGTTCGTTCTATCTATTTCAACAGTTGCCTTCTCCATCCAGGAAGTGAAACAAAATTATGTACTTGATCATAGTGACCACAGGCTCACTGAACTGTCCCGGGTGTAGTGATGTAGCTAGTTTCTTGAACAGATACAGCCTATGATGGGACCAACCCTTTTCGAATTCTATGATGACTTAATAATAACTTTACAATTAAGTGGAATTTAATTTATCTGATTTTTTCGGTGGAATTGTAATGGATATGTGTTTGATCTCGGATTTATTGGCTTGTACTTATAGTTGTGTGAAGAGGACAACTATCCCTCTCCTTGGCATGCGCAATCCTTCATTTTGTTATGCTCCTAAGTCTTATTCATTTGGTTTTTTTTTCACTATACGTGACTGTGAGGTTCTGTGACTGTATCTCTGTGATTACTATGGTTCGTTATTCATGGGCGTTGTTTTTTATGAGGTCTCGACCTCTGTTTTCTCTTACTGGACTCGTCGTTGCACTATCTATTCACCTTTCAACTTTGCATAGCTGGTTTTCGTTTGATACAATGGCTCTGTGGGTATCTCCAGTTTCGTCGATGAGCTCAAGGGTTTTGAAACTTGAATCTTCACTGTCTGCAAATTGGTTTCCCCTTCTGGGAGGTTCTATGGTGGTTAACAGTATTTACTTTCGAATGCACCTTCTATTATGCTATTTGCTTGCCCATCGTTTAACAGTTTCTCTGATTGTGATTTTTATTTCTTCTTCCAGGTCGCAACCGGCAGGAACTCGCATTCGACCTTGGCTCGACGAATGCCCAAGGTAAGTCCTCTCTCTCTGCTTCAATTGTTTGGTCTTTTTATTCCTATTTAAACTAAGGCTTTCACTCCTTGTTAACGAGTTCCTTGTTTGGTTGGCGACCGGTTGGCTTCTTCTTCATCTTGTTTCCACCTTCCTCGCAGGTTTAAGTTCATAAACCCTCAACCCCTCTACTCTGTTTCAAATGTCAATCTTTCTGTGGCTCTTACTTTTTGTTTGTATTTCCTCTGCAGATGGTCGGTCGGTGCTCCAAGTAAGGCGGTCGTTTCTACTGTTGCTAACCCCCAAATGGGTAGGGTCTCTCCCTGTCTTCACTTTCAGTCTTTAGGGTATTAGGAATCTCGACTCCTCTGTTGGTTGTCCGCCGTGGTGGCTCTTCTGTTAATTGTAGTTTTGATAAAAGATTTTTCTCATATTTGTAAAAAAAAAACTCTGGGAAATAAAGGGGTTCTTTGGCTTCAGCGTTTGCCATTGGTAACGATATTTTTGCATTGGGGTTTGGAACCCATATACTCAACTGAATATATCATATGCCTATCTATGTTTTTGGGCCACAATAGTCTTCTTGGCATTTGTAGTTAACTTTTTTGGTAATATGTAAAAAAAATAAATTTCTCTGGTTGGAATGATACATGTGTTTCCTCGATTACAATGTTTGATGAACTTCTGTAGCGGTAGCTATTCTGTCGATAATGTAAATCTCTGTTCTTGGAAGTAGTTCCGTTTGCATAGTCAATATGATCACTCCTGTTTGTTCTCGTCTATCTTTTGAATGCCTAAAAAGAAAATTTACTCCACTAGTTCTTTCTGTCACTGTTTTAAGTGCATCCCATAAGTTATTGGAACAAGAATAAACTTGACTTAAACTGCGAATGGATTCAGATGGTTTGTTTCTAATTCTTTTCTGTGATTTTATTCGTCTTTTGCTATCATGAAAATCAACCCTACATATGTATTCTCTTGTCCTTTTTGTATCATTGTTGAACAATTATGTCTTTTTGAAACTGTCAACAGTTACATATAGTTATAATGGACAACAGTTTCTTTTTTTGTTCACCTGATTTCCGTACCTAACTTAAGACAGTAACTAAGAGAAATTACAATGAAATTAAAAAAAAAACATAACTTGTTGTTTAAGTTATAAATGATAAAACTAAAGAAATAATTAAAATAACTCAGGTGCAATGACCTGTAAACCTGTGAGACAAAATACTTAAATTTTTTTGTTCACCTTGAGCTAGATGCTTCTGCATCAGCCTACCCAAGCAAGGAGGGACAGGGGCAATAACATTTATTTTCTTCCGGTTGGAAAAATAATAGTCACTAAGGCATGGTTGGGTTCATTGAAAGGTTATGAAATATGGTGAAGTAAAGGATGAATGAGAGAGAGAAAAGTGTTTTTAGATAGAATAATTGATAGGTTGATGAGAAAAGTGTTTGTTTAGGTAAAATATTTGATAAATTAAAATACAAATCATATAATAAACAAACAACCTCTAACTTGATAGCAACCACATTGTTTCTCCTTCCAATAAAACTCTCACATATCTACCTAATTGACACACCCCAAAATAAAAAACCATTGAATATTGAAAAGTGCTATCTAATAATAGTCTAAGGGAGAAGGTGGCTGCTGGAATGAAAAAGTAGTCGATGCCAAAAGTACATTAGTTGAAAAGAGGATATTCCTCCCACCGACCACGGTATTTGCAATTGTAGAGCCCTAGTGACCTGTTGAGTATGCTGGTCAAACCGACCATTTGTTAACGATAATGGAAAACACAACCTAAATGAATTTGACCAAATTGGTAAAAATCACATAAAGCAGCTTTCATACACATTCCTGTCCGATACTCTTCTTTCTAAATTTCAATTTTGGTTTGTACCAGAGTTATTAATATTTATTTTTTAATTTTTTTTTGGGTTAAATGCCCATTCGGTAAAGGCAATTAGATTCTCACCTTTCTATTTGTTTTATTTTAAAGGTAACGGGAAAAGACACCATCCTAGTTTATATATATATTTGAATATCATTCCTTTTTTATATACATATCAAATCTCGCAAGATGACATAAGAGTTTTAGATACCAATAAATTTTTACAAATGGCAATAAACAGATATATGTAAAACTAAGTTTATATAATGAAAATTTGTTATTTTCAAAGAGAGAAATAAAAGATAAAAAGAGTATAGATTGATTTTAATTCTGGAACTCCAAAGTATTTTAGAGGGGTTAAATATATAAAATGGGATTTTATTTTTATTTTTTTTATTGTAAAATTTGATAAAAAAATTGCATCTTAAATCTATTATGATGATTTATGTTAGTTATTTACTAATATAGAATCATCTTAATCATGGATCAAATATTTGATCTTTTCCTTTTCTATCTATCTATCTATCTATATATATATATATATATATATATATATATATATATAATATTTAATTGTTTAAATTACTTTCAACAACTCTCCCCATGTAACACACATGTGAACTATATTCACTATATTCATTCCCATGTCAAACCTTACTCCACTCAACTATTTTGTGAGAGGAGACTTTAGCTCTCTGATTTTTTCAGTATGCTTGACTTTCTCCCCTGCCACAAGTTGGAAAATTCCCTTGGGCAGCTGATAGAGAAAGGTTTGTGTGTGGTGAAAAACTTGCAGAGACACTCAGACATGGCATAATTCGTAGGATTTTCCTCAGGCTTGGTCTTTGGTTATGGGGTTGAACTGACATGCGTCTACATGCAAAACAACTTGCCTTCTAGGTTTGGAGGCCTTCGATACAAGCACTCACTAATGAGAAATGGTTCTTGGCACATAAAGGTTTCAAATCTCAGGATTTCACTGGCTACATTAGAGCTAGATGATGTAGGAGTTGATGGCTCTCTCCTCTCTTCAATTCACGCACATTCGTCGATCTAGGTTTGGTGGGTTGGACAATTCAGGGTATTGTCTCCCACTTTTGACTCAGTTATTTTATTCTCTAGTTTTGTATCTTGCTAGTGGAAGCTTGGTGGCTATGTTTTGAGTTCTATTATGCTAGGTTGTGGCTTGCATTAAAGTGTCTCCTCATGAGCTCTAGTCCCTGCCAAGAGTCGTTCTTTTGCCTTATTTTTTCATTAGTCCTCCTCCATCTATTGGCTTTGTCCACCCTGGATTCCCAGAAATCCCTTGTTTTTCACTTCTTTTTGGTTTTCTCAGCCTCATGTCTCTCAATCCCTACCGGTTGTGAAAGCTTTCCCCACTGAATAATTTTCTTAGCTTTCCCATCTGGATAATTTTATTTTGGTGCAATATGCCCCAACAAGAAATGCACAACCACTGACGATCTAGGGAAAAGGCCCCTAGTGCAAGCCACATGCCCAAGACCATTCCTAGTAAGCTACAACCATATTCCATTCTAACACCCACCAGCATCCTCCAATGGAAATTCACAAAGAAATCTTCCAACTTGAAGCCCTCACCATTAATCATCATAAATATTATTTAGAATTTGGAATTTTGGAGGAGGTAGCCAATTGGGCTCTTGATATTAGCCATACTAGGGGAAGACTAAGCCAATGCCTGAACTCCATCACCCTCCATTGGCAGATGAAAACTAATTTCGCGGGGTCTTGAAGGAAAAACATGAAAACCATAATGATAACATCTATTCCTTGAATGAAATTAAGTGGGTGCAATGATATCAATCCTCTATTCTTGCTAGTTTGGATGTATGGCTAGCTCACCTTGAAATTAATCTTCATCGTGAACTTAAACCTGTTGCTCTTGCTAGTACAAGCACTTCGAACCTCACCTTGAAATTCATCTTCAACGTGAACTTAAACCTTTTTCTTCTGCTAGTACAAGCACTTCAGACCCAGCTTTAGTCACCTCTTCAAACTATTGATATCATGAAATGTCTTCTCGCGACTGTTTTACTTCTTTATGTAGTCCAATATATGGTAGTTTTAGTATTCTTAAGCATCACATGATTTTATTATGTATTGATTACACTTCAATTAACAATAAACACGTATGGTTTCTTCGAGGAAGATTAAGAACGTTTATTTTGTAATGATTAAACTTCAATTAACGATAAACACGTATGGTTTCTTCGAGGAAGATTAAGACTGATAATTGCATGAACAGTGATATTTTTGATGATGTATGTTGAAATTTTGAGGTAATACAATCTTAATTCACAAAAAAAGGAAAAAAAAAGTGCATTTTCCTTGTATTTAAATACAAAATTACAAGAATTCACACATACACAAAATATTTTATTTATGGTCTTGAGTGAGACTGGAATACTCTTACCACATCTCCTTCATATTGGTTTGTAGTATCAACAACTAATTGGGGCTGATTTTTTTAATTTCATACTCTTACCACATCTCCTTCATATTGCGTTGTAATATCAACAACTAATTGGGGTTGATTTATTTAATTTCATTTACAAAATATTTTATTTTTGTTTTAAAAGGGACATGTCAATTTGAGGATGACCACTCAAGGAATTACAAATCTCCCTCATACTGAGTTGTATAATGTGCCTTACACCAATAATACTATTTATATTATATATAAATTTCACATCTCTATATATAGAAATATTCTTATTTCTAGTTCTATTAAAGATCTCATAATGCATATAGCTAAATACATATCATTTGTTTAATGTAGTATACATTGCATAATATAGGTTTTATATTACATCTCTTTATAGATAGAGCTTAGAAAAATAATTTATTATAAGTATTAAGTATTTGGTTATTAACTAAATTTAAATACAGAGTTTTGCAATATCATGGTTAAAAATATGAATCTTCATTATTTAAATTTCTTTTAATTTGATATGCATTTTGTGAAATTTTTATATGAACACAAGTTTGTAATTTTATTAATAAAAACAAAATTGCAAAATAACAAAATTTAAGTGGGTTGAATTATTATTTGTATTACCTTTTTAATTGAATGGACATTATTATATTTAATCTAAAGGCTTATTACGTCCCCCTCAAGGGTTTGTTTACACAGGTTTTATGCACCCTAGTCAGCAAGCAGGAAGTGACTCAGACCACACTCAGACTAAGGCTCTTCACACAACAAAAGCCATTTGGAGTAGTAACCCTCGAGGGTTTCTATGCTCCATTAGTCTTTTGCCTCTTTCTCGAGAAAAATGGAGAAGACAAGAGAATTCTACAAATATCCTAAAACTATCTTATATAAATGCAATAATATACAAACAATGAAACACAACTATTAATTAATTTAAGTAAACACTACATGTTACAACCAATGTATATTATATACAAAGAATGAGATGGCCAAAAACTCATGTAATTGGAAAGACCTATGAATGCATATTTTGGTTTATATAAAGAATGAAGAATAATAAGGATTCTAACTAAGGATGCAATAAATAGTTTAAAATGATAAAAATTCTCGATGCTAAAGTTAAGATAAAAAATCCTCGCAATGCAAGACTTCATCTTCTATAAAATAAATTAGATCAAATTAGATTCATTTATATATTGATACATCAAGAAATGTTATCATATGAAAATACTATTATTTTAGATAAAAGAATGAGAACTACAATGACCTCTAAAGTTTGAAAGATACTTCATTGACCTATTCATGAATCAAATCAATCAATAAATCACAAAGCGATATAACACATAAAAAATAATTACAGTTAAATTTTCAACTCAATTTAAAGAGAACTACATCCTTTACAATGAAAATCCTGGAATGAAATCACAAAGAGTCTAATTGCAGTAATGCCCAAGATCAATATATTTCTTAGAATTCAAATTACTATGGAATGATATAGTTGATATGAATTGTTAGACCCCTATAATACTAGTGTAGCTCCCTTATTGTTATTGTTGTGCCCCATAAAATCCCACTATTGTTATTGTTGTGTCCTTACATTATTATTGTTATGTAGGCTCTGATTATATTATGACCCCTTAGGCTCCTATATATACAAAGGAGGTCTTGTCATTTGTATCATCCAAAAAATATTCAATTTTGTAATGTAAAGGAGGTTTCCCCCTCAAAGAGGCTAATTTTTAATTCATTGATCTATTTTTTCTTCTATTGTGTGAGCTGGTTGCATAACATTTGGTATGAGAGCTTTGGATTCTAGGGTTTCGCTGCTACAAGTAAGCCATCTTGGCATTTTTTCTATAACAATTTTTCTACGAAGGTTAAAAAGCTTAAATTTTTACCACGTGGAGCTGAAATCCTAATGAACATCCTGGAAAATTAATGTTGAGATCTTGGTTCACTATATTTTCTTACGTATGGTTTGAAGAATTTAGGGTTTTGTAATGCTCCATAATTCCATCTCAAATAGGTGACCTTAGGAAAATAATCATAACTTCCTCTTCGAGCATCATATTTAAATTTCATAACAATCGGAAGAAAGTGCATGAACTTTAATATGTTTTTTTATCGTTTTCAGGGCTGAAGGTCGAAAGAGTAACACATGGCACCCCGTACAAGCTCTCTCTACTAAATGAGTCCATAATCAGGTCATCGTGGGAGATTGGGCATAAATTTACCTTGAAGAATCAAATTGGGTCTGACCCATGGCATTAGAAAGAAGACTCATTTGGATACCACAGGACATAATTTCAAATATTGGAGATTCGAAATCACAGAGATACAACAATTTCAATATCAAGCACCTCAAAAGCAAGAAAAATGTGTGTATTTTTTAATTTTTCATAACATTTGTTTGAAAAATTAGTTTGAAGTGATTCAAATGCCATAATGAAGCACATATATAATTTTTTGATTCCAAAATACCTTGAAAAAAAAATGGAGACACCTAGTAAGCAACTAGAAAGATCTTCTATGACATATGAAGAAGAGGAAGAAATGCAGCATGATATATCAAAATTACGAGACCAAGTGAAACAAATTTCCCTCTCGCAAAAAGTAACAAAAAATGAATTGGAATCCATGATGAATGTTAAGATAAATGGTATGAAAAAGGACATGGGAGTTTTGAATGGTGGTTTAAAATAAAATATGGAAGTGATGATGAATGTCAAGATAGAGGGGTTGAAGGAAGGTTTGAAAAAGTTGCTAGAAGAAATACTTCCTAGTGGGGACAAGGTAATCCATGAAAATCATGATGAGGAAAAAAGGAATATAAATTATGATTTTAGAGACTCCAATGTTGGGTTTAAAAACCACCACATTTGAAAGATAGATATGAGGAAGTTTGATGGCAAGGATCTGGTAACATGGATACTACAGATGGAGCAATATTTTGATCTCCATGATGTGCAACACTCACAAAAGGTACGCATTGCAACTTTATATTTAGAACCAAATTAGTTTGTATGGTATAGATGGTTTGTTCTTGTAAACTACTTGTCACTATAGAAAATCCATGTAGATTCAAATTGATAATAATAATATGCTAAAACAATAGACTTGAATCTACTCTACCCTTTGCAGAAACGAATAAATGATCGCGAAATCACAAAGCATACAAGAGAAAGAATTCAATCAAAAAATTACACAATGATTTCTTTGGGAAAGCCTCAACTAAAAACCTCGCGATATGTATATTTCATTAGTTAGAAAATATGAGAATATTACTATGCTTTTCTCAAGCCTGAGAAGCCTCTGCATTATCTCTCTTTGTCTCACTACTTCATAGACAAGCCTAGACCAATAATTAACCATTTTACTTCCTTCCCAAGTCCTTATATCCTTGTGTGTTTCCTTGGGTAAGTAATCCCTATTAATTATGGAAATTCCCATTCAATACTTCAAAATCCATCTAGGGTCTTTCTTTGACTGCATGCACCATATGTACAATTTGGATGATTATACATATGATAGTCCACTGCCTTTAAAATCCAATCTCAAATGGGTAACTCTCATATATGACATGCATGAGTTATTTATGGATGATTTGTCAGTTAACTGATTGATCAGTGCACATGGTTCAAGTTAAAGCTCCACACTTTGACCTCTCACTAGTTCTTGCAACAATTGGAACTAGTTAAACTGACTTTAAATCAGATAAACTAAGTTAATTAATTACAACTAAAAATAAAATCAACCAGGGATCCTATTTTATAGGAGTTACTCTACATGAATCAAGTTAGAACTTAAACTCGAAATAACTGAACCAAATAAGTGAAAATAACTTAATTAACTCATACAAGTTGTCATGAGATGTCGAATAACAATTTTCTTCTAATTTAATTCAAGGGAAAATTAAATTAGAATCTTTCTTGGTGCCATTTTCAAAACTCTCTCTCAGCAAGAAAGGGATTATCAAATACCCCGATCCTGCCTCTACGAAGCTCGATTTTGCCTCTTGACAGTGCCTTCGTCAAGATTTTTTCATCTTGTTCCTTTGTAGGAATGTACCCTAGCATCATGATCCACCTCTGAACATAATATCTGAGATGGTAGTACTAGATGTCGATATGCTTGTACCTATCGTGAGAAAATGGATTAATCGAGAGTTTGATGTAGCCTTGGCTGTCACAATAAATCACTGTAGGATCCATATGCTGACCAAACAACCCAATAATGATATTCCTCATAAAAAAAACCTCACAAACTGCTTTACTATCATCCATGTACTCTGCTTCTGTTGACTGAGTGTAACTGATCTCTACTTCCTGTTGTGCCAAGAAACTGTTGTTGATCTAATACTGAAGGTTCTGCCTAATTTTCTCTTCCTGTCGAATGAAATCCCTGCCCAATATACCTCTACTAAGCCTTGAAGCTTCACTCCCTATCTCCCCATGTACCAAAGAACAAACTGAGTGGTTCCTCTCAGGTATCTCAACACATGTTTGGATGCCTTCCAATAGAGCTTAGTAGGCTTAACCATTTCTTGACTAAGATGGTTAGTCGCATAACACATGCATGGTTGTGTGTTCACCAAGTACATAAGTGAATCCTCAAGTTTCCTATAAATGGTAACTTCTACTACTTCACCTGAAATGACATCTTCCTTCCTCCAATTCCTTGATAGAGGAGTCTCCATGGGTTTTTTGCTCTCCATGTGAAACTTCTTCAATATATCATTGGCATAATTTCTTTGAGAGACAAACAATTCCTCATATATTTTCCAACTTTCCAAACCAAGTAAATAATGTGAGAGCCCCATGTATTTCATCTCAAATTCTCTTACCAAATCTTCTTTGCAAGATTTTATTAGCTTCTCATCACCTGTTAGAATTAAATCATCAACATATAATACTATAATCAATCATTTACCTTTAACTACAATATGGTAAAGGTTTTCATTTACTTCACTTTTGGTGAATCCCAACCCAGTGAAATAGTTTTCGATCCTAGTGTACCAAGAACGGGGTGCTTGTTTCAATCCATACAATGCTGAATTCAGGATGCACACACGCGATTCTCTGTTGAAGGTCTCAAATCCTTTTGGGTTCTCTATGTACACCTCTTCCTCAATCACTTCGTTGAGGAATGTTGTATTCACATCCATCTAATGTATCTTACATCCCATATGTGTTGAAAGTGTTATAATAGATATGATTGAAGAGTACCTTGATACTGGAGCAAAGGTATCCTCGTAATATATTCCCTCCACTTGAGAGAACCCCTTGGCCAAAAATATGGCCTTTTTCTTCTCGACACTCCCATCTGCTGCTTGCTTCACCTTGTAGATCCACCTGGATCCTACAACTGACTTGCCTTCTAGTCTTGGGACAAATTTCCATGCACTGTTCCTGATAATGAAGTCATACTTATCTACCATGGAATCAACCCATACTGGTTGTTGCACTATTTCCTTGAATGAGGATGGCTTAGTCTCTACACTCTCGCTCATAAGATCCATGTAGCTAGTGTACCACTCTAGGTAACTCCTTTGTCTGTGTTGTGATGTGGCTACTCCCACATTCTCTCTAGAATCGTGCATAAAGCTATAAGCCTCTTTGGTGTGCTTCCTTCCATATCTTTATGTCTCTGCATGGGCGGGTGCTTCCACTCTCTGCTTCTCTGCTTTTGGTTTCTCCACATCTTGAGGTTCTTCTTTTGGAGCTAGAATATCCTCATTTGCATGCGACTGAAGCTCCCTCTCAAGGGAAATTCACATGGCCTTCTCTTCATTGAATTTCACATCTATAAAAACCACTATCATCCTATGAGATAGTAGGTACACCTGATAGTTATGAGGTGTATTAGTGTACCCCACAAATATGCCCAACTTAGTTATTAGTTATAGCTTTTTCCATGCATCCTTGGAAACATGACAAGAGATTGATGAACCAAAGATTTTGAAGTGTGCCACATATGGTTTCTTACCTGAAAAATATTCCTCTAGTGTAATCATCTCGAGAATCTGATGAGGAATCCTGTTCTGCACATATAACGATGTGTTTCATGTGTCTTCCCACAAGTGAAAAACTAGGCCTTCATCATGCAACATCACCCATGCAACTCCCAAAATTCTTTTGTTATTGATTTTCTCTACCCCATTCTATTGTGGGTTATGGGGTGCTATCGACTCTCATCGAATGCCTTTTGATGCACATAAGTTCTTGAATTAATTTGACACATATTATCCACCATTGTTGCTGCTGAGAGCCTTCACTTTCCTTCCTGTGTCTTTCTCAACAAGTACTTTGTACTCACAAAATTTTTAGACATTCTGGTTTTTCTTCTGCATGAAGAATGTCTAACACTTGTGCAAGAAATCACCTACAAAAATACCATAACACATGTCCTTGGCAATGGAGGTTGTCGAGAACATTCCACACACATCTGAGTGAGCTCTTTCAAGGATCACTTGCGCTGAAATATCCTTATCATGAAAGGTGGCTTTGGTGTACTTCCCCAATGTAAATCATTTTAATGTATCACATTGCTAAAGTGCACCCTTGGGAAGTCCTATAAAAATATGCTACGTGATATTCAAATATCGGCCATGTATATGGCCCAATATTCTATGCCATAACTCATCGACGTATTGGCTATGCACCTTTTGTGCTTTCGTGCTCAAAGCATCACAATCTTCTACATCCAATTTGTAGAGGTTCTTTACCCAAACCTTGATCTTCTTCACCTGTCCCATGGCTATGTGATGAAGGAACACATTTTCTTTTATAAAAATCACATCGTAGCCACAACCTTCCAACATAACAACTGAAAATAAATTCTTCTTCAAACCCGAAACATACTTGACATCTTTCAATTAGCTAGCGAGATGCCTAGTACCCGTCCAATGTAAGTCTTGATGTGGAGTGACCTCTAGTTAGCTTAAGAGGAGAACTAGACTTCCTCTTAAAATTAATAGTACCAACTTCAGTCACGTTATGCCTTCCATCATCTCCCATCTCAATGTGCATCTGGAGGTTCTTATCCCCCAAGTCATTGAATAACTCTTTGTTGTCGGTCATATGGAATGAGGCTCCAATATCCAAGTACCACACACTACCCATCATTGATGATACCATGCATGAAATGAGGGTGAAATCCAACTCAAATTTTGAATAGAGAGCTTCACCTGCTCCTCCTCCCGAGGGATTCTTGTTAGCCTTATTGCGTGGAGACTTCGTGGCATAGTGTCCCATCACATGACAATGAAAACATTTAATCTTCGACAAGTCCTTATTTATTTCCTGACCATAATATGATTTGGAATGGAATGAATTCCCTTTCACTTTCTTTTCCTTTCTATCAAAGGCATAGTTATCCTAGCCATCATTCTTGGACGATGATCCATCTCTGGTGATCTGTTGAATCTCTTCTTACACCAAGTCGGACCGCAACTGCTCCCACTCTAGTATCTTCTCCCTCCCATTTACCTAATCCTGGTAGTTGTTCAAGATATTGGGAAGGCCTAGAAGTGCTAGGCTCAGTAGATCATCTTCACAAATTGTAACACCAACACTTCCAAGCTCATCCCAACATTGGGTGAACTTGGTCAAGTATTTTTTTATTATGTCACCCTTCTCCGTCTGGATTTTCCTGAGCTTTTCCTTAAGTGTGAGCTTCCTATGTTCACTTTTTTTCTGAAACAAGTATTTCAAGGCCTTCCACATCACATATGGAGTTTCCTTTCTGTCGAGGTTTGAGACAATATGATCTCGAAGACCTTCCAGTTGGATCCTTCTCACCTTTTCTACATTCTTCTTCCATGTTGCCAGATATTGAGCATCAGTTGGTGCAAGTTTAGGAATATCGATGTCTATGAACTCCTTCAGCCCATTTTCTTCCAAACCTGCTTCAATCTTTTCCTCCCAAGCTATTTAATTAAAGCTTCCCTCAAGGGCATACTCAAGTCACAATCCATAGAACGACATCTTGATCTTGTTGCTAGTCCTAAAGAATAGATCTGCAAGTTCGATTCACCTGTACAGAAAAAAACTCGTATTCTTCTCTTCTATAGTGATTTTGACTCTGATACCATGTAGAAAATCCATTTAGATTGAAACTTACAATTGTAATATGCTAAAAAAATAGAATTGAATCTACTCTACCAATTGTGGAAACCAATAAACAATCACGAAATCACAAAGCATACAAGAGAAACAATTCAATCAACACATTACATAATGAGTTCATAGGGAAAGTTTCAGCTAAAAACCCTATCTATATATTGAATTATTCATAAAATATGAGAATATTACAATGCTTTTCTCAAGCCTAAGAAACCTTTGCACTATCTCTATCTATTTCACTGCTTAATAGACAAGCCTAGACCAATAATTAACCAATTTTATACTTTCCCAAGTCCCTATTTCCTTGTGTTGTTTCCTTGGGTAATTATCCCCTATTAATTAGGTGAATCCCCATCCAATACTGTGCAATCCATCTAGGGACTTTCTCTGACTACATGCACCACCTGCGCAATTTGGATGATTATACGAACAATAGTATAATGCCCTTGAACTCCAATATCAACTAGGTAACTCTCAGATATGGAATGCATGAGTCATTTATGGATGATTTATTAGTTAACTAATTGATCACTACATGTGGTTCAAGTTCAGGTTCCACACTTTTACCTCTCACTAGTTCCTCCAACAATTGGAACTAGTTAAACTGACTTGAACTCAGATAAACTGAATTAATTAATTACAACTAAAAATAAAATCAACCAATGTTGTTATTTTGTAGGAGGCACTCTACATGAATAAAATTATACCTTCAACTTGAATTAACTGAACCAAATAATTCAAACTAAATTATTTAACTCGTATAACTTGTCATGAGATGTGGAATTACAATTTTCTTCTAATTTAATTCAAGGGAAAATTAAATTAGAATATTTCTTGGTGCCATTTTCAAGAGCCACTTGGTCAATTTTTTCAAATAAAAGGATAGCACATTATGAGGATACAAATATAAACACCTTCTTTAGCCAATTGATAAATATTAAACAAAAGGGCTCAATGATGAAGCTTATTGAGGACTTCCAAAAATTGAATATCAGGGTAACTAATATTCCAAAGGAGCATAGGATTGATGTCTTCATAAGAAATTTAAAGGATAAAATTCAACATGAGGTTTTCCTTTGGGAACATCGATTCATTGGAGAATGAATTCAGGGTGGCAAGAAAATTTCAAAGAAAAATTATGGCAACAAGGAATTCTACCACTCACAACTATAAATATTGAAGTGCTATTACTCGTAGCCTTCCAAAACCTACAAGGTTGATACCACAACAATTGGAGGAAAAAAAAAGAAAAATGGCTTCGTTATAGTTGTGATATAAAACACAATAAAGGTCATATGTGAACTGAGAATAAATTATTTTAAATAGATTGTGAAGAGGAGGAAGAAAAGGAACAATAAACATCAAAAGAGGAGGATATACACCAAGAACCAACCCCAGAGAAAGAAGAAATGAATCCGACCATATTTTGTAATGCATTGGAAAGAATTATCACTCCTAAAAATCTCAAGATAGAAGGATATATAAAGAATAAAAAGGTAATAGTTCTAATTGATTCGGATAATACCAATAATTTTATTCATTGTAAGATAGCCACGTAATTTAATTTATTCTTATATCCAACACCAAAGTGTCAAGTGATGGCTGCTAATGGAGGAACTATAAATTTATATAGAAAGTACAATAATATTAATCTAACCATGGGGGAATATGTATTGAATAGTCCAATGCTTTCCATTCCAATTGGTGGTGTTGATGTTGTACTAGGAGTCCAATGGTTACAATCTTTGGGGACGATAGATTTTAATTTTCAAGAATGTTTCCTGAAATGTTTTTGGGAAGGAAAGGAAATTGAATTAGGGGTATCGCAAGGAAACCATGAAAGATAATAAGCTCTAATGTCATGATGAATATTCTGAAGAAATAACAACTAGGCGTAATTGCACAATTATTCTCAATAGGGGTTCAAACATCAAAATCATTTATTTCTCTAGATATCCAAAAAG
Source organism: Pinus albicaulis (assembly GCA_034641835.2). NCBI lineage: Eukaryota > Viridiplantae > Streptophyta > Pinopsida > Pinales > Pinaceae > Pinus > Pinus albicaulis. The sequence goes on from CM076574.1 coordinate 376,095,821, forward strand.
CCTTGGACAATCATTCCAAGGTTTTTGAGACTCCCAAAGGCCTCCCACCTATTCACGATCATGATCATGCTATTCATTTGATTCTAGGAAGTGTTCCTCCAAGCATAAATACTTATATATATCCTTATGCCCAAAAGGGTGAGATTGAACATATGGTTGCAAAAATGCTAGAGGTTGGTATAATTCAACCTAGTCAAAGTTCTTTCTTTGCTACAGTAGTATTGGTGTACAAGAAGGATGGATCATGGCATATGTGTCCGGATTAGAGGGAGCTCAACTAGATCACTATTAAAGATAAATTTCTCATTCTTGTCATCGATGAATTCTTGGATGATTTACATGGAGAAATTTACTTCACCAAGCTGGATCATTGTTTAGGATATTATCAAATAAGAATGAAGGCATAAGACATTCTGATAAAAAAATTCAAAACTCATGAGTTTCATTATGAATTTTTGGTCATGCCTTTTTGCCTTACTAATGCACCTTCCACATTTCAAGGTTTGATGAATTCAATTTTCAAGCCCTTCCTTAGAAAATCTGTGTTAGTATTTTTTTTATGATATAATAATATACAACAAGTCTTGGAAGGATCATGTTCAACATGTGTATAGGGTACTCAAATTATTGCAGGAGAAACAATTATATGAAAAAAACTCCAAATGTTTCTTTGGAGTATGGGTTGTGGAATATTTGGGTCTTATTGTCTCTCATGAGGGTGTTAAGGTATACCCTAACACAATTAAATCCATAAATAATGGAAAATTCCACAACCATAAAGCATTTTCGAGGATTTCTTAGGTTGATAGGGTATTATCACAATTTTGTTAAGAATTATGGGATAATAGTGGCACCTCTAACATCATTATTGAAGAAATATGTAATTTATTGCACTCTAGAAGAAACTAAGGCCTTTGAACATCTTAAAGAGGAAATGTGCCAAGCATCGGTCTTAGCTATTCCATACATCACAAAATCCTTTATTGTGGAATGTGATGCCTCGAGAAAAGGAATTGGTGCAGTTTTAATGTAAGAAGGAAGACCCATTGCTTTTGAAAGTCATCCAATGAAAGGAAAGTATTTACACAAACCTATTTATGAGAAGGAAGTGTTGGAAATACTACATTCATTGTTGTAAGAATTTATTTGTGCCATTTATATTATCCAACCCGAGTGGATAACCAAAGAAAGGGACAAATGGAAGAATGATGAAAAGGTGTGGACACTCATTCAAAAGTTGCAGCAAGATCCTAGTAAATTTGATACATTTAGCTGAAAAAATGATTCATTATGGTAAAAATATTGGTTATATATTTGTAAGAATTCCCAAATCAAACAAAATATTCATTTAGAATTTCACACCTCTCCCTTAGGAGGGCACTTAGGATTTTTAAAAACTTACCACAAGGTCAAGAGGGAAATTTTTTTAGGATGGCCTTAAATCTTATATTCAAAAGTTTATGGCAAAATGTTTGGATTTCCAAGAAAATAAAGTTGAGACAATTAAGACTTTGGATCTTTTATAACCTTTATTCATTCCAAGTCAACATTGGGAGGTCTCAATGGATTTTATCACAGGTTTATCCAAGTCTGAAGGAAATAGTGTCATCATGGTGGTAGTTGATAAACTTACCAAGTATGCACACTTTTGTGCATTATCTTATACTTTTAAATCCAATACAATTGCTACTTCATTTATGGAAAAAATTCAAAATCTTCATGGAAACAAAAATATTATAGTAAGTGAAAGAGATCCCATTTTCACTGGAAATTTTTTGGACTGCACTATTTTCCTGTCTTGGCACTCAATTAGCTCATAATTCATCTTATCATCCTCAATCTGATGGGAAAAATGAGACAGTGAACAAATTTTTGGAAGGGGTTAGTGGTTACCTCATTCATATACAACATTTCCCCTCCACCTTATGGGTGTGCCCTCTACACTAAATATCTAGCCCCCATATATGATACATAATGCATAATATTTACTTAGATATACTTATATAAAATATATGATAATATATACATATTTATAAAGGGAAAAGAGTTATAAAGATGCCATGTGAAGATCCCATCAAACCAATGCATTCAAATATCTTAAAGGAAATAGTTGTCAAAGAAAATGATCTGAAAATGGGTTGGATAACTTGTTATGATTTTCAAGAACCCCCCACTCAGTTAAACTAATAAAAGATCTAGCTTATACTTGACTTTTGCGTAATTTTATACTTGAAACAGGTGTAATTTTTTTTACTGTTTAAATTCTTTAATACCATTTTTTTTTATGATATTAAACATGTGAAACAACCATAAAATGCAGCAAATAAAAATCAACACATAACAACAAATTTAATATAGGAGTTCACCCGAATATCATTGGCTACGTCTCCTTAAGCTCTTGTCATCTTGACTTGGCTCTTTGGGATTATGGAAAATTTCTTTTACAAGTTACAAACTCAACTCCAATGGTTAACTGAACTGAACCAATGGGTTTAGAATACCATTTATATCCCTTTCATGGTTGTCATCACTGTGAAAATAGAACGAGGTTCTCGTAGACTTGAATCCTTATGTCGGTGCCCTTAAGCTTCCCTAAGCTTCGAAGTGGCACTAAATCCTTCAAAATTATTTTTTTGTCCCTGAAAACTCGCCTACTATCTCTAGAACATATAAAACCTCCAAAATGGACTAATCATTTTCTCAAAATGAGCACTAGCTCCCCAATGTAGGCCTCCATCCACTGTTGGCCCTGGGCTGCCCAAAACTTCCCTGTGGCTATTCGACCTTCAGAAGTCTTAAAATGGATCTGAAAATGATTTTATTGGACTATAAATTTCGAAAATAGTCAGAATAGACTACTCACTTGCAGAAATTGGCCTCTGGCTTCTCCTGTTTCACCTCCAACACCTAGTGGCCCCTAGTAATTCTCTGAAGCAAAATCCTACTCAAAAATCCTCTAATGGCTCTACAACCATCACCAATGAGTCTGGAATGTCTGAGGTATTCTAAATTGACTATTCACACTCTCAAAATGGACTAATATAGCTCAAAATAGAGCCTAAACTGATTTTTCCCAGTGTCCCCTAAAACTCTTCCACTAAATGTGGAGAACTACACTTATCTATGGTTAAAATTGGAAAATCCGAAAATTTTATGGCGCTCGCCAGATTAACCATCGATTAAAACGTTAAATTAAATGTTGTGGTTTTGGAGTTGGGCACATGACCCTGGAATCCACGCAGTTACGTTAAATGTTTTGAAATCGTCGCATTAAAAGTCGAAGTATGGGCATGTGAATGTGGAAAAATATTGGGAGCTGGCAGTCTCGGTTGACAGTTTTCATTTTGGCATGCCGGTGGTTAGCCCTTAGACCAATGGGTGTGGTCTTATGGGGGAGGGGCTGGCCCCTCCGGACCCCCAAATGCGCCCACCATAAACAATAAATACAACCCAAACTGTTATACAGTTAAGAACTGTTGTGTGGCTGAATGGTAAGACTCGGGCCTATTATGCAGGAGGTCATGCAATCGACTCCAGTCCGCTCCAAAAATTTTATACCATCAAACCTGGGCCACGTGGTGGCCTATGATTGGCTCAAAACCACAACAATCAACCGACTGCCCAATTAAAATGCGACACTTGTCCACTTGCTACTAGTCGGGAAGGAATATTCTGGGTATTTTGAGGAATATTCTAGGAATATTTTAGGAATATTCCCTAGAATATTATCTTTTTATTTTTATTTTTTCCAAACTCAGTCAAACTTGGTCAAAACCCAAAAATTACAGTTTACTGGACTTTTCAAATCATGATAACTTCTTCATACGGTGTCATTTTTTTGAACCGTTTGTGGTGCCGGAATCAGGAAGACGAGATCAATTTGGTCACTTAGGTTCGACACACTTTTGAACACTTCGAAATTTGAGCTATCACTTAGGTCCTTGATCCAAATCTGATCACACCTCCCCATTAGGAATCTTTTGGACCCCAAAAGACTGATTACCTGATGTGTACAGTAGATGAGAGTACATCACCCTCTCTTTTTAACCTCCATACACTTTCCTTACATGGCTTAGTGCCTTTGAACCACAACTTGAAGGTAGCCAACACTTCCCTTCCTTATATGCTATTTTCCTCTTGTCAAGAACTGTAGCTTCCTTGAACTCACTCAGAAATTTCTGGTGAGAAATCTTCATAGAAGATAGTTGAACATCATGTCCTTGATCATCGATCCAAGGTGGCTCAAACAAACGTAAGTTTCCAATAGAAATGCATACATAACTGAAATTTTCATATGTACAAATGGATGTATGTCTTAATGAGTTAAGAAGTATCTTACCAAGCCACTTCCATGATGAATTTTGCTACTGAAAATCTTCTTCATGTGAAAAATTTGTTCTCAGATCAATGATGGAATCTTTGGTTCCAATTTTGCCAGTCTTTCTATCCTCTTGCCTCATGTTCTTGGGATGATTAGTTGGATGCAATGTCCAAAATTGGGAAGAAACATGTCCCTTTATCTGGAAATGTGTGCAAGTATTTTGCACCTTCTTTTCAAGTTTCCTTCGCTTCAACTGATTCTTGTATGCCTTCATCCTCTTCCAGCATTTTGAAACAACATGGTTACACAGACCACAATAGAAACAAAAACTCTTTCTTCCATTCACGCATGTAGATTTGTCATGATTATTAGAAGCATAATCAACTTGTCTATGGGAATAATTAGATGTCAAATGTTTTTTTTCATTTCCATCTTTTTTACCTTCATGAGGAGATGAACTAGTAGAGGTTCCAACTTTCTTTTGCATACTAACATCAATGTTCATGTCTTGAAAACTATCCGAAATATCAAGCTCGCCATAAGATGCATGTCTACACACATCTTGCTGCAACATAGGCTTCAAACAATAGCAATCAACTTGAAAACAACTTGACATGTTAGTGGATTAGAACTTGGAACAAAAGTTCTTTTTGAATTTGTCTCAAATTCCTTCATGGGTATAGAGTTTTTTCCATAAGATTGACATAACCAAGAACCAAGTTTTTAGGTCTTTCCTCAACTAAAATAGGTTCAACTGTGCCTTATGCATGCTTGCCTAAAACCTTGCCTTCATAGCCCATTTTAAACATTAACTTGGACCCTATAGCTCTAGTGTGATTTTCAAATGAACCAACACATCTTTCTGAAGAGGAAATTGAAGACAAATTTGAGTAAATTACCTCTGCTTCACACATGTTCTTGGTTAAGGCCTCTTTGGCTTGATGGAGCTGCATCTCCATCTCATGCATTCTTTGGAGAATTTCTTCTTTCTTTTTCTTCATATCAAACAATTTCTCATGAAGTCTAGTGCTTTCCTTTCTATCTTCAAACAAAATTTGCACTCTATCCTTCAGGATGCAGAAGTCTCGCTTTATGTATTCATCGAAGAATCTTGTGAAGGAGGAGGATTTGGAAACCTCACTCGAAGAAGTTTTCATCATTAAAAATGAACTAAATAACTTCAAAAAAATTCACAAAGCTTTTTAAAACAATTGACAAAGCTTCTGAACAAAAAGGCTGTAGAGTCAAGCTATTCTTCAAGCAGCCTTTGCAAAGAAAACCTCTTGTGCTTCAAGAGTTGCCTTGAGGTCCTTTGGGTAAGGATAATTCCTTCTACCTTCTTCCTTCTTGTCCTCTCCTGGACTTAGCTAGTAGTAGCTCTCCCTTCACCTCTAGCAAACTCAAAATTGTAGGCAACACTCAATTTGCAAATAGTCAAATTCTTTGCACTGTTAAACACCTTTCAAGTCAAACAAGCAACCTAGTACTCTATAAATCAAGAAACTTGGCTCCGATACCATCCTGATCTGAAAATGGGTTGGATAACTTGTTATGCTTTTCAAGAACCTCTCATTCAGTTAAAAAAATAAAAGATCTATCTTATACTTGACTTTTGCGGAATTTTATACTTGAAACAGGTGTAATTTATTTTACTGTTTAAGTGATTTAATACCATTTGTTTTTTCTCATATTAAACATGTGCAACATCCATATAATGCATAAAATAAACATCAACACATAACAACAAATTTAATATAGGATTTCTCCCAAATATTGTGGGCTACATCTCCTTGAGCTCTTTTCATCTTGACTTGGCTCTTTGGAATTATGGAAATTTCTTTTAAAAGTTACAAACTCAACTCCAATGGTTAATTGAACTGAACCAATGGTTTTAGAATACCATTTATATCCCTTTCATCAATTTGAAAACATAACTAGGTTCTCTTAGACTTGACTCCTTCTATCGGTGCCCTTAAGCTTCCCTGAGCTTTGAAGTGGCACTAACTCCTTCAAAATTATTTTTATGTCCTTGAAACCTCACCTACTATCTCCAACACATATCAGACCTCCAAAATGGACTGATAATTTTCTCAAAATGAGCACTAGCTCCCCAATCTAGGCCTCCATCCATTGTTGGCCCTAGGCTGCTCAAAACTTCCCGGTGGCTCTTTGACCTTAAGAAGTCTTCAAATGGCTCTAAAAATTCTTTCATTGGATTGAAAATGTTCAAAATAATCACAATATAGTATTCAATTGTAGAAATTGGTCTCCTGCTGCTCCGGTTTCGCCTCCAACACCTAGTGGCACCCCCTCACTCTAGTTGACTGAAAACTTATATGAAGCATCTTGGCCTTCAAAAGCCCTCAAAAGCTTCTGAAAACTCCATAAATGGATTTAAAAATATCAAAAAATTCAGAAATGACTATTGGTTTCCTGAGAATGAATATTGCCTGCTCTGGATAAGCCTCATTCTCATGTTGGCACTTGCTGTCTCTCGTGGCCCCTGGAACGTATATGAAGAAAATAAACCTTCAAAAGTCATCTATAGGCTTTGAAAACCACACCATTAGTTCCAAAATATCTGAAACATCCAAAATTGACTATTGAATTACTAAGTAAGGCCTCTAGCTGCACTGGCTAAGCCTCTTTTTGTTGTTGGCCCCTGGTGGCCCTAGTGGCCCATAGAACTTATATAAAGTAAAAATCTACTCAAAAGTCCTCTTATGGCTCTGCAACCCTCACCAATGAGTTTTGAATGTCTAAGATAGTCTAAATTGACTATTCACACTCTCAAAATGGACGAATCTAGCTTAAGATAGAGCCTAAATTGATTTTTCCCAGTGTCCCCTAAAAATCCTCCACTAAATGTCGAGAACTACACTTATCTGCGGTTAAAAATGGAAAATACGCAAGTTTAGGGTGCCCACCAGGTTAACCGCTGATTAAAACTTTAAATTAAATGTTGTGGTTTTGGAGTTGGGCGCATGACCCTAGACTCCGCGTGGTTACGTTAAATGTTTTGAAACCATCGCATTAAAAGTCAGAGTATGGGCATGTGAACGCGGAAATATCTCTGGAGTTGGTGGTCTCGGTTGACGGTTTTTGTTTTTGTCACACCAATGGTTAGCCCTTAGCCCAATGGGTGTGGTCTTACGGGGGAGTGGCTAGCCCCTCTGGACCCCCAAATGTGCCCACCATAAACAATAAATACAACCCAAACTGTTATATGGTTAAGAACTGTTGTGTGGCCGAATGGTGAGACTTGGGCCTATTATGTGGGAGGTCATGCGGTCAACTCCGATCTACTCCAAAAATTTTAGGCCATCAAACCTGGGCCACGTGGCAACCTATGATTGGCCCAAAACCACAATAGTCAATCAACTGCCCAATTAAAATGTGACACTTGTGCACCTGCTACTGGTCTGAAAGGAATATTCGAGGGAATATTCCCTAGAGTACTCTTTTTTTTTTTTAAATTTCCAAACTCAGTCAAACTTGGTCAAAAGCCAAAAATTGCAGTTTACTGGACTTTTCAAATCGCAATAATTTCTTCATATGTTGTCGGTTTTTCGAATCGTTCATGGCACCAGAATCAGGAAGAAGAGATATATCTGGTCTCTCTGGTTCGACACACTTTGAAATTTGAGCTATCACTTAGGTCCTTGATCCAAATCTGATCAGCAAAGTACGAGAATGATGAAAATAGTCAAATCTCAAGATAACCAATCGAATGTGACAAAATTCGAAAATCGTCAAAATAACCTCGACAAAAAAATCATCGGAATAGCTCAAAATCAAGGGAGGTTTGTATGATCACAAGGGATGTGAATCCAACAATAAAACACCCAAATCCAAAAATATAATGGAAAATCGACCAAGAGAAAGTGATGAAATGGATAGGATCGAGGATCTAAACAAGAGACATGATCAAATCCTGGAGAACCGAGATGCTAGAATGCTAGAAATGAGGATAAGAGAGGAAATCACTAACCAATTAAATAAATGAAAGGGGGAATTTTCCAAACCTATAGTGGGGTCCCCTACATTTTGGGACAAAATTAAGGGGATTTGTTGGTCTTCGAAAAAATGGAAACTAATGGGGCGAAACAATTATCTCCGTTTAAATGATATGAAACCTATAAAAATAAAGGAATGAATATTAGATGACACAAAATACCAACTTCGTATATCCTAAAAGCTTTATCCATGACATTCTAAATCATAATCCAAAATCATCCATGAACTTATTAAAATATTCTCCTATGAATTATATAAAATTTTGTATATACTTTTATCACTCCCTCTGTTTCCCAAGGCTTAGAAAGGAGACTGAAGGAGGTTGTATAAATTATACAAACATATGTATATCAATGGATTCAATCCAATCAAGAAATGTACTAAAGCTAGATATTGAATCCTTTTACAAATCAATTGTGGAAAATAAACACGATCGCCAATCACAACAAGTAAATAAAGAATCAAATCAAACCACAACTCAGATATTTTCCCAGGGAAAGCTTACTACTCAAAACCCCTTGATATTATATTGTATATTCACTAAGGAATCATGAAACAATTACAATGCATTGTTCTCAGAATATTCTCCCATACTCTACTAATCGTCTCACACTCATCCAGACAAAATTGGGCCAACACTTAGCCAATTCTCAATCCGTCTTTAGCCTGCCTTGCTCATGAAATTCATGAGGAATGCAATCCCCGTTCCTTAGGAATTTCAACCTTTCTCAACTGTGCAAGTATCATGGGCAATCATGTGGTGTTTTAACTGATTCCAGCTAGTTTTCTAATAATACAACTAATAGTCAACTTCCCTTTAACCTTTGTCTCAACTGAGTCTCCACTGGAACTAACATGCATGAAAATATTAATATTAAATCATCAGTTGCATGGAATATCACTACATGTGAATTAAATCTGATTTAATTCACTTGATCTCTCACTAGTGCAACAAATAGTTACAACTAGTTCAACTAAATTTAACTCAATTAACTGAGTTAATTGATTTCTCATGCATTAAACTCATGCACTTAACTGCAACTTGAACTCTAAAACACATAGAATCACTCTGCATGCCTCAACAACTACCCTCAACTCGAATTCGATGAGCTAACTGAGTCTATCACACTTAGTTGACTATTACATGTGTTTATGAGATAATATTACAATTTATTGTCCAATTTTAATTAAGGGATGTCCAATTTATTAAATTAATTGAATTTCACACTAATGTATTGCTAGGACCCATCACTATATGACCTATTGTCCCACACTAGTGTAGGTACTGTCATGTTGTTTCTAGATGCCAATTTCATTGTTTCTTGTTGCAAACTTCAACACTCCCTATCAACAGGAAAGGAATGTCCTTGCATGCGACATGCAACTCTTGCATGCAACACTTCTCTAGTGTTTCTCTCACATGCAACACTTCTCTAGTGTTTCTCGCACATGAAAATTTTTTCATGCAAAACTTCTCTATTGTTTCTCTCACATGAAACCTTTGCATGCAACACTTCAGAAACTGAATAGCCTCCAAACAACTGAATCGGTATAATGCATCTGTCATCAGAGTCTTATGACTCTTGGTACCTTCTGCACATGTCTATTGGATTCTCTACGCTGTTGACATATGAATTCATGCACTCTGCACAACAGCCAACTCTAATCTGTGCTCCAGTATCTGACACATGTCACTCTGATTTCTGTCTTCCTGACATCTGACTGCATCAATCTAACCGATCCTTCCTTCTATTTCTATAATGTGGGCTCCTCGTAGCCAAGATCGATACATGAGACAAACCATCTTAATGAACCTTGCCAAATTTATTCTTGGGATTAATTCTACACATCGCCCCACCTCACACCTAGAGGTATAGCTACATGTACTTCCTCTGCCCATCTGGCTTGAAATTTCCCCCTCCTGGAGGTCTCTTCTTGAGTGGATGCTTCCACTCGGTCTCCTCTCTACTTCTACAATTGTGGCTACTCCACAACCTTCTAAGACTGCTTCTGAGACTGCATGTTGAGAGGCTCCCTCTCAACCACCAAGGAAATGTCCTCTTATTTTCTCCTCAAAGATTTGCATGCAGATTTTACCTCAAGTGCATGCAAGTTCTTGACTCGTGCACATTGTAATTGTCTCGCCATCACAAAAATTTCTAAAAAAATAGCTGAATTTAAATCGACAATATATCCCTCATCCAAGCTCCAATTTGATCGATTTTTTTTTTCAATTTGGGTATTTTTTCGCAAGGAATCCAAATATTCTATTTTATTTTGAAAAATTTTCATCAAATGTTTCAAATATTCTCTGAAAACTTGCGCGCCCAGAAAATTCTTGCTCTGATACCATGTAGAAATTATACAAACATATGTATATCAATGGATTAAATCCAATCAAGAAATGTACTAAATCTAGATACTGAATCCTTCTACAAATCAATTGCGGAAAATAAACACGATTGCCAATCACAACAAGTAAATAAAGAATCAAATCAAACCACAACAAAAATATTTTCCCGGGGAAAGCTTACTGCTCAAAACCCCTCTATCTTCTATTGTGTATTCACCACAATGCACTCTTCTCACAAGAGTCTCTTCCACTCTGCTAATCATCTCACACTGATCCATAAAAAATCAGGCCAACACTTAGCCAATTCTTAGCCTGTCTTTAGCCTTCCTTTCTCATGCAATTCGTGAGGAATGCAATCCCTATTACGTAGGAATTTCATTTAGCCTTTCTCAACTGCGTAAGTATCATGGGAGATCCTGTGGTGTTTTAACTGCATCCGGGTGGTTTTCTAATAATACAACTAATAGTCAACTTCCCTTTACCTTTGTCTCAATTAGGTCTCCACTGGAACTAACATGCATGCAACTATTAATAGTAAATCATGAGTTGCATGGCAGATCACTGTATGTGAATTAAATCTGATTTAATTCACTTGATCTATCACTAGTGCAACAAAGAGTTACAACTAGTTCAACTGACTTTAACTCACTTAACTGAGTTAGCTGATTTCTCATGCATTAAACACATGCACTTAACCGTAACTTGAACTCTAAAGCAGATAGAATCACTCTGCATGCCTCACCAACTACCCTCAACTCGAATTCCATCAGCTAACTAAGTCTATCACACTTAGTTATCTATTACAAGTGTTTATTAGATAAGTTTATTGTCCAATTTTAATTAAGGGATAATTAAATTTGACACATATCCAATTTATTAAATAAATTTAATTTCACACTAATGTATCGCTAGGACCCATCACTACACAATTTGTGGTCCCACACTAGTGTAGGTGCTCTCATGTTGTTTCTGGATGCCAATTTCACTATTTCTTGTTGAAAAATTCAACAGAGGTAACCTCAAACCAATCTTTAGATTTGGTAGCTAGCCCTACCAAACCATAGAGGGCTCTCTTTATGAAAATTTCACAGTCAATGAGGTGTCTGGAAAGGAAAATATCTTAGGCTATATATAAGCTCAGTTATTTTGATTAGGTTTTGTTTTGAATTTTGCTGGATAGGCAGTGTCAGCCAAGGAACTAGGTCTACGTTTTTAAGGTCATATTTCATATAAAAAGAGAAGGAGATGAAGATGAGGCCAAGTAGGTATACTTGAAACAAACTTAGATTGTCATTGTGGTATAGGGTTTGAAAAATATAGAGCTATAATGAGAATGTAACATGAGTTCGTTCACCAGAGGAAGCATAACAAATTTATGAAAATCCCATTAAGCTGTAATATTCCAAATCTGGAACAGCACAACAAGCCTACTAAAATAATGCACTCCTGGAAGATTGATGCACTATTGGAAATGTTTTCATTGATGGAAAAGGAGGCAGTAGAGGCAGAGATAGGCAAAGGACAGCAGCAGAAGCAAAGGAGAAGACAACAAGAAACATTTACAGGGAGCATGAGAAGAAAAGAGGGAGAGTTTATTTACAGAGAAAGGAGGAAAAACCAGAAGAGGCAGGGCACATAGAGGTAGAGAAACAGTCGAGCAGTGGAGGCAGAAGCAGAGCCGTTATCAAACAATGAAATGATCAACGTTGAATTAACGTAATAATGAAATAGGCTTCATATATTGAAGCGCTGAAGAAATAAGAGATAAGGCCCTGCGTTAAGGAATCATGAATCGAGCACAGAGGATTGGTGATAAACCTATGTGTGAATAGAGCTGTGCGTTATGATAGTGGAAGTGCCATGTTGAAGTTTTGACAAAGCAAGGGATAACATATGAGAAGGAGCGACAGAGAATAACCGAAGAATCATATGAAAACGAAGTTAAGAAGACATATTGGGATCGTGAACAAAAGAAGGAAGGAACGAAATCTCGAGCGCAAATGAACAGAACCATGAGGTATGAATAGTGACAATGGGTTTGGAACACCAGACGGTTTTCATCGCACCACTTTTGTATGATAAGCTGTATTCCCAATTCGAACGCGATCAATGCCATAGGCAGACACGTGGCCTTAAGTGGTTTCGAGATACCACCCTCATCGTGTGCCATCATGCATTAACCATCGATGATGGAATGAACGCAATATGGCCATGCACTGTTCGATTTGGAGGTGAGTCCATCGAACGGTGATCGCACGTCAATTAGCACGGAAGATAACTCAAGGTACGGGCGATTACAATTCGCTATTGTATGTGTGGGACCCATGAATCACCCGCGATATGAATTTCCATGTTAATGTATAAACCATGGTTGGGTGCTATAGGTGCTACATGGTAATATCAAAGGAAAAATGTACATATCATGGGCCTGAGACATCTCGTTCTAATTTATGTATTTTAACATTAAAAGGTGAATGCGGTGGTAAAAGTGCAGTGGTCCAGATATGAATTTTGGGTGTAATATAAAGTATTCATAAAGCAGAGTTCAAAGACGATTCATTGACCATTGCTTTTAAAACCTGTGTTATGGACGAATATTCAAATATTAATTCAAAAAATGATAAGAGGGTTAAAGCCATGGTTGAAGATTGACTTAGGCTTATGCATATAGTGGTTCGAACTTCACCAAGGTGATAACCTTTGGGTTATTGAACTATTAAAGGTTGACTTCATACATGTATGTTGAAAATGAGTTGGTATGTGAATATATAAGGTGGATGACTGAAAAACTTATGTAAATGCTTGCATATAATCAAAGTTAATACGCAAGTGGGACCCCACATAAAATTCCGAAAATCATTACCTAAGCTAGAGGATACTTTAAGGCGGAAGCAAAAGCTTATATATATATATACAGCGCGTTACATATATTGCACCTTATTCACAAAGGTCCAAAGCATATATATAAATTTATATGGAGCGCTTTATGGAAAAGGGACCAAAGGTATAATACAAGGCATCTGTATCATATTATTGAGCCTGAGATCAAAAGAACCAAAGGTAACAAAATCTTATATTGCGGGACCCTCATCTAATCGCATCGGAGAAAAGTTGGCAGCGGAACTTGTTATCAAAAGATTGCGATTGCGATTGAGTTCCAGACCCGATATGGTCTAAACGAAGATTCATATATGTTTGAGTTTCGGTAAACAAGGTTACATCGCATCGGCATTTCAAGGTGAACAATGATTAATTGCATCGGCGAATAGAGAAGAAGAGTTTAGAGTTTATAATGCTGTGGGGCCCAAATCTTTCAGAGGTTAGTTGGTTGTTCATTAATATAAAATCCATGGTTTATTAAGAAGGTTATAAAACATTTGATTTGGGAGCAGATATTTGTTTTATGAGAATGATAAATCCGGAATGTATATTTAATGAGTCAAAGCATTTCTTTTAAATGCATAACCAAAGGTTATATCTTTGATGGTTGAGGTCTTATTTCATGATAAAGATTGTGAGTACAGATATATTCATTTTTTTAAAAAGGTTTTATAATAACGCCGAGAATTATTTTGTGTTCGATTAAAAAAAGACATTTGTACACGCAGCAGTTATGCAACTGCAATGAACAGGGAAAATGAATATAGTGAAATGAAAAAGTGAGGCATTGTTGTTGATGAACAAGAGAGGAAAAAAGAGAGAGAGCAGTGTTGTTCAAAATTGATACTGTAATTGAATGAAAGTTTTTAACTGTTTACATTGTTTGTGATGTAATTGGCAAGTCTCCGGAGAAAGATAAAATCCCACTGTAAAGTTGAAATGGATACATTTCTCTGAGTAAATTAATAAAAGAGAAGAGAATGCAGAATTAAAGAAAAATAAATAATCAACCAAATATGAAGATTGGGGTACAGTAAAAAGAAAATCAAAGGTATAGAACAGAGCTGATATCCAAGGTAAATCAACAAATGTTAATTTCATGAAAAAGTGGGAGTTGAAGCTTCCTTGCAAGTTGTAGCTTGCATAATTTGAGGTTGGAGCCTCTTGTAGTTTGGTGCTTACAGAAAACCAGTGGTGAGAGGGAGTTGGAGCTTGCCTTTACATCACAACAATAATAAGATGTGGTTTTCTCCCTTTATGGATTTCCACGTATATATGTTGTCTCTGTGTGTGATGTCTATGTGTTGATATGGTTATTCAGTCCGCTTAATACTTACTGCTCTTGTCATAATTCTGTTGTTACATTATCTTAGCATTTCTTCACATATAAGTTTGTTTCCATATGAAATTGATCATGAAAGATAAATTGTAAATAAGTTTAATTGAAAAATTTTAAAATGTTCTTGAAGGTGTTAAACTGATTCACCCCCCCTCTTAGTTTAACTAAGATTTCAACAATTGGTATCGGTGCCAGTTCCTTTTCGTAGCAATTTAAAACCTGAAAGGAGATCCTAGGTTCTTGGGATGGCTAGTCAAGAAGGATCCTCAACGAACAAAGCCTTTTTTTTCACTGGTGCAAATTATGCCTTCTAGAAAATCAGAATGAGAACATACATAATGTCTTTAGGAATAGAAGTTTGGGCTGCTATGGAATTTAGATATGAATTTAAGGCAAATGTCTCAGTGAAAGAAGCCAAACAAGATTTTGTGGCTAATGCAAAGGCAATGAATGCAATCTTGAATGGACTGTGTGAGGCCGAATTCATCAAAGTAATGCACAGTGAGACTGCCAAAGAAATGTGGGAAACTCTAGAAAATATTCATGAGAGAGACAAAAAGGTGAAGACAACTAAACTTCAAGTCTATAGAGCCCAATTTGAAAATTTAAAGATTAATGATGATGAAGATATTGCTAGTTTATTTTTAAGGGTTGCATAAATTGTCAATAATATGAAATCACTAGGTGAAACCATGCAAGAATGTGTAATTGTTCAAAAGATCCTAAGATATTTGCCATCTAGTTTTAATCCCAAGGTCTCTGCCATAGAAGAAACAGCAGATTGGGAAACCTTGACCATGAACCAGCTTCTTGGAAAACTAACAGCTTATGAGATGAGACTGCCACAGAGGAATTCAAATGTAAGGGAGGTAGCTTTTAAGGCAGAGAATAAGAAAGAAGAAAAAGAAGATATATGCTCTTGTTTTGATGAAGAAGAGGCTAAATTTATCAAGAAGTTGGATAAAGGCTCAGGTAAGTATAAAGGTAAACTTCCATTTAAATGTTTCAATTGTGGAAGAGTTGGACACTATGCTTCTAAGTGTCCTTATAAGAAAAAAAATAATCAGGCTCAGGAATCAGAGAAGACCATATCTAAGAACTAGCAGAAAGGGAAGAGATTCAATAGAAAATTTTTCTATGCTCAGCAAGATAGCAGTGCATTAGAAGACTCAGCTGAATTCTCAAGTGAAGAAGGAACATTAAAATTTGTTTTGATGGCTATAGAAGAGCTGGAAAAATTTCTTTTAGAAGATGAGGAAGAAGGTGAAGTGGACCTTGAGGGGGAGCTAAGAAGTGCCTTGGAGGAAATTGACAGACTAAAAATAAAGTGCAGAAAACAGAAAGACATTCTTCTCAAATATGTAAGAGAGGAACAAAATTCAGAAGCCCTCATTCAGTTGAAAGAAAATTTTGAAGAAGCCAGCAAAGACAAACATTGGGTGAATTCCATGAATGCAGAATTGGACCAAATTGAGAAGAACAACACTTGGGAACTAGTTCCAAGACCCAGTGAGAAAAATGTCATTTTCTCAAAATGGGTATTCAAAAATAAGATGAATGAACAAGGACAGGTAATCAGAAATAAAGCTATACTAGTGTGCAAGGGATATTCATAGGTTGAAGGACTTGATTATGATGAAACATTTGCTCCTGTAGCTAGAATGGAAGCTATCAGATTGTTTTTATCTTTTGCTTGCTATCATGACTTCAAGGTATACCAAATGGATGTGAAATCTTCCTTCCTGAATGGAGATTTAGAGAAAGAAGTCTACATGGAGCAACTGGAAGGGTTCTCCTTAACAGATACTGTAGATTATGTTTGCAGATTAAAGAAAGCATTATATGGGCTGAAACAAGCTCCTCGAGCATGGTATTCAAGGCTGGACAAATACTTGCAAAAACAAGGGTTCAAGAAAGGAGGAGTAGAAAAAAACTTGTACATAAAAGCAAATGAATATGAACTTCTGATTGGAGTAGTGTATGTAGATGAAATCATGTTTGGAAGTAGAAAATATGAGTTAACAAAATGATTTGATGAAGAGATGAAATCAGAGTTTGAAATTTCTATGATTGGAGAGCTTACCTTCTATCTAGGACTACAAATTCAACAAAAGAGCACAGGCACATTTATCTCACAAGAAAAATACCTAAAAGAGATGCTGAAAAGATTCAAAATGGAAGACTACAAACCTGTGTCAACTCCCATGACTACTGGATGCAAGCTTTGTGCAGATGATGGAACAACTGATGTAGATAAAAAACTTTACAGACCCATCGTTGGAAGTCTGTTATATCTAATAGCTTCTAGACCAGACATTGTGCTAGCTGTAGGACTTGAGGCAAGATATCAAGCAGCACCAAAACAAAATCACTTACTAGCAATTAAAAGAATATTCAGATATCTACAAGGGACCGCACATTATGGGCTATGGTATCCAAAAGGAAAAAACTTCATTTTGACAACATATACAAATGCAGACTGGGCCAGCTGTGTTGATGACAGGAAAAGCACAAGTGGAGGTTCATTCTATTTAGGAGAGAGTCTGGTGGCATGGCTAAGCAAGAAACAAACATCTGTTTCTCTATCTACAGCAGAAGAGGAATACATAGTAGCAACAACATGTTGCACACAAGTCATGTGGATGAAACAAACCCTCCAAGACATGAAGGTAAGCATTGATGAGCCTATCTCTATCAAATGTGATAATTCAAGTGCCATAAGCATATCAAAAAATCCTGTGCTTCATTCAAAAACTAAACATATTCCAATCAAGTATCATTTTCTCAGAGAACAAGTAGCTCAAAAAGTAGTGAAGTTAGAATATGTGCCAACAAAAGAACAGACAACAGATATATTTACAAAACCTCTTGCTAGAGAACCATTTGAATATCTGAGAGATAACCTAGGGGTAGTATCTGTAGATGCTACTCTCTGATATGAAGAGAAAGCATAGTTTCAAGAGGAGAACAGAAACGAAAATATCATTCTAGGGGGAGATTTATTAGCAAGGAAAGCATGAAACAGGAACATGGGCGAAAGTTAAAAGCACACTTAAAAATGAGCAACCCCTTGCCATTGATGTCAAAGGGGGAGGAAGAGCAAGCAACAGAAGGAAGGGTCCTAACAGGCAAACAAAGGAAGACATATTGCCATCAATGCCAAAGGGGGAGACTGTTGGAAATGTTGTCATTGATGGCAAAGGAGGTAGCAGAGGCAGAGACAAGCAAAGGAAAATAGTAGAAGAAAAGGAGAAGACAACATGAAACATTTACAGGGAGCATGAGAAGAAAAGAGGGAGAGTTTATTTATAGAGAAAGGAGGCAGAACCAGAAGAGGCAGGGCACACAGAGGTAGAGAAACAGTCGAGCAGTGGAGGCAGAGGCAGAGCCGTTATCAAACAGTGAAATGATCAATGTTGAATTAATGTAATAATGAAATAGGCTTCATATATTGAAGTGCTGAAGAAATAAGAGATAAGGCCCTGCGTTAAGGAATCATGAATCGAGCACAGAGAACTGGTGATAAACCTATGCGTGAATGGAGCTGTGCATTATGATAGCGGAAGCGCCATGTTGAAGTGTTAACAAAGCAAGGGATAACATATGAGAAGGAGAGACAGAGAATAATTGAAGAATCATATGAAAACAAAGTTAAGAAGACATATTGGGATCGTGAACAAAAGAAAAAAGAAACGGAATCTCGAGCGCAACTGAACGGAACCATGAGGTATGAATAGTGACAGTGGTTTTGGAACACCAGACAGTTTTCATCGCACCTCTTTTGTACGATAAGCTGTATTCCCAATTCAAATGTGATCAATGCCATAGGCAAACACGTGTCCTTAAGCGGTTTGGAGATACCGCCCTCATCGCGTGCCATCGCGCGTTAACCATCGATGATGGAATGAACGCGATATGTTCATGCGCTGTCCGATCTGGAGGCGAGTCCATCGAATGGTGATCGCACGTCAATTAGCATGGAAGATAACTCAAGGTGTGAGTGATTACAATTTGCTATTGTATGTGTGGGACCCGTGAATCACCCACGATATGAATTTCCATGTTAATGTTATAAACCATGGTTGGGTGCTATAGGCGCTACATGGTAATATCAAAGGAAAACTATACATATCATGGGCCCGAGACATCTCGTTGTAATTTATGTATTTTAACATTAAAAGGTGAATGCAGTGGTAAAAGTGCAGTGGTCCAGATATGAAGTTTGGGCGTAATATAAATTATTCATAAAGTAGGGTTCAAAGATGATTAATTGACCATTGGTTTTAAAACCTGTGTTATGGGCGAATATTCAAATATTATTTCAACAAATGATAAGAGGGTTAAAGCCATGGTTGACGATTGACTTAGACTTATGCATATAGTGGGTCGAACTTCACCAAGGTGAGAACCTCTGGGTTATTGAACTATTAAAGGTTGACTTCATACATGTATGTTGAAAATGAGTTGGTATGTGAATATATAAGGTGGATGACTGAAACCCTTATGTAAATGCTTGCATATAATCAAAGTTAATACGCAAGTGGGAGCCCATATAAAATTCCGAAAATAATTACCCAAGCTGGAGGATACTTTAAGGTGGAAGCAGAAGCTTATATATATACAACGCGTTACATATATTGCGCCTTATTCAAAAAGGTCCAAAGCATATATATAAATTTATATGGAGCGCTTTATGGACAAGGGACCAAAGGTATAATACAAGGCATATGTATCATATTATTGAGCCCGAGATCAAAAGAACAAAAGGTAACAAAATCTTATATTGTGGGACCCTCATCCAATTGCATCGGAGAAAAGTTGGCATCGGAACTTGTTATCAAAATATTGCGATTGTGATTCAGTTCCAACCTGATATGGTCTAAATGAAGATTCATATATGTTTGAGTTTCGGTAAACAGGGTTACATCGCATCGGCATTTCAAGGTGAATAGTGATTAATTGCATCGGCGAATAGAGCAGAAGAGTTTAGAGTTTATAATGCTGTGGGGCCCAAATATTTCAGAGGTTAGTTGGTTGTTCATTAATATAAAACCCATGGTTTATTAAGAAGGTTATAAAACATTTGATTTGGGAGCAGATATTTGTTTTATGAGAATGAAAAATCCGGAATGTATATTTAATGAGTCAAAGAATTTATTTTAAATGCATAGCCAAATGTTATATATTTGATGGTTGAGGTCTTATTTCATGATAAAGATTGTGAGTACAGATATATTCGTTTTGTTAAAAAGGTTTTATAATAACACTGAGAGTTATTTTGTGTTCGATTGAAAAAAGACAGTTGTACAGGTAGCAGTTATGCAACTGCAATGAACAGGGAAAATGAATTTAGTGAAACAAAAAAGTGAGGCGTTTTTGTTGATGAAAGAGAGAGGAAAAAAGAGAGAGAGCAGTGTTGTTCAAAATTTATACTGTAATTGAATGAAAATTTTTAATTGTTTACATTGTTTGTGATGTAATTGGCAAGTCTCCGGAGAAAGATAAAATCCCACTGTAAAGTTGAAATGGATACATTTCTCTGAGTAAATTGATAAAAGAGAAGAGAATGCATAATTTAAGAAAAATAAATCAACCAAATATGAAGAATGGCGTACAGTAAAAAAAAAATCAAAGGTACAGAACAGAGCTGATATCCAAGGTAAATCAACAAATGTTTCTTTTATGAAAAAGAGGGAGTTGAAGCTTCCTTGCAAGTTGTAGCTTGCAGAATTTGAGGTTGGAGCCTCTTGTAGGTTGGTGCTTACAGAAAATCAGTGGTGAGAGGGAGTTGGAGCTTTCCTTTACATCACAACAATAATAAGATGTGGTTTTCTCCCTTTATGGGTTTCCACGTATATCTGTTGTCTCTGTGTGTGATGTCTATGTATTGATATGGTTATTCAGTTTGCTTAATACTTACTTCTCTTGTAATAATTCTACTGTTACATTATCTTAGCATTTTTGCACATATAAGTTTGTTTCCATATGAAATTGATCATGAAAGATAAATTGTAAATAAGTTTAACTGAAAAGTTTTAAAAAATTCTTGAAGGTGTTAAATTGATTCACCCCCCCCCCCTCTCAGTTTAACTAAGGTTTCAACACAAAAATGATTTTAAAACCCTTGGATCCCTTATATAATAATATCTCGAGTCTAGATCCAAAAGGGGAGCAAAAACAAATCAAACTAGGTGTGGTAAACAGATCTCCCACCACCTAGTCTAGCTGGAAAACACCCTACAAGAGGGGTTGCAACTATGCACAACAAACTGCTTCAGAAATAGCGTAGTCGTGGACTGTATGAGAAGAAGGCCATCAAATATGATTAAATTATGAGTACACAGCAGCAAATCAGAATTATAATGAAGCTCTTTCAATATACAGTAGAATATAGGAGACAATAGAGCAAGAAATCTTCAGGAAAGAAGGCTACAACTCATATATAACTGCATAAATGGCTCAAAAAATTTATTTTAAGGAGCTGCAACATCTAAATATTAAAACTCAGATCTAGGATAGATCTGTGGACAAAACATCAAATCCATTTCATATCTGGAAACTAGATAGTCTTATTTACAAGATCCCTTGGGGTTTTGACCAATTCATGCATAAACAAGAGTAGATCTAAGTTTTAAGTTGCAGATCTGTAAAATACTACAAAAATTTGTGAAGATGACTTTTCATTACAATATATCAGATCTAAATAGAACATGGGTCAGCAAGCTAATCCATGGATCACCAAACTGAATGGCAAAGCCCAGCACCAGATATCTCTCATAAAAAATGGGATCAAAACACCCTGAAGAATCTCATATGAAAATAACGCAGTCCCTAAATGAAAACTACTTTGTAGCTTGAATAAAAATGGTGGCCTGATTCCAAGATACAAATATGAAGCTCAAATAGTAGAGGCACTCTTCCAGGAGGTTAAAGACACACTCCATGAGAAGAGGCTCCAAAACAAGCTAGATCTCTGCAGATCTAGAATCCCACTTCTTGTAGCTTGCAAAAGAAAGTAAACCCTCATTGGATTTGCGCTGCTATTGAAAGTAGAGCTTGGCCCCAAGCCTGATATTGGATCAAATCAACAAACACTCCTCCAAGAATCCTCAAGGGAAGAGGTGAAATCCCTACATGGGAACTTCAAGTGCTAAGAAACACAATTCTCCACTAGACAGCAAAGAATAGTATTTGTCTAATCAGACAAGAGACTCAGAAATATAATCAATCAACAACCTTCTCTTGTTGCCTTCCCCTTCCTTTTATAAGATGAGAGTCTTCACAAAACCTAAACCACTTTGATGAGTTAGCTCCTTTCACATGAGGGGCCTCCTTCTAGAACTACGCTGTCCCTTTATGAGGTACATTGAATCTAGACAACATTGTAAATTTGGTCAAGGTTGACCCAGTCTCACAGCTCAAACCCCTTTCACACCTGCAAGTGATTTATTTACATGGCCTTGATTTATCCTTGTTCACACGGGAATTGATTTATTTAATATTTTCAAGAGTTTTACATGTCCTCCTTTATTCATTTATTCATGCAAAAAAAAGTAAAGCAAAAATGAATATTCCTCTTAGCTTAGGCTAAGTAGGAATATTACAGTCCTCCCCTCCAAAATTTTTCTTGTCCTCAAGCAACTGATAGTGTGAGAGCTATAGTACTTCCCCTTCTTCATTAATGGCATCATCAATGATCCAGTCCTCATCATAAGCCAAGTGCTCATCAATCCAATACATCAGGTATTGTTCCTCCAAGATCATCATAATATGTGCATAGTCCATCCCACCCAGAGTGAAAAACTCAACAGAAATAAACATGGTTGGAGCAATGCTCCATCTAAAACATGTATCATGAAGTACAGGTAGGAATTCCAAACCATGTGGTAAATACAAACTACCCATCCTCTCACTGTAAAACCCCATAAAAAATACAACTATGTCATCCAAGTATGGTAGCAAGACTACAAATATGCAAACAGAAATCTGAGCTCGAGGAGGTGGGTCAAAATCCCACATGTGATGCCAGCGCAGTGCACCTCTTGTATTCATTAGATCTAGGTGTGGCAAGTGGCATTCCCACCACACATTTTCTGCACGATTCACCTTAACATGGCTAAATATGTTAAATAAGTTTGGTGCCTTTGGAAAGCACCCATCATGAAAAGGAATCTCCCTTTGCACAACAAGGGAGTGGCCAAGTTCAGAATTTCTATTGGCCCTAAAAAAACTATGAGATCCACATGATCTCTCACCCCCTTTAGGAGTCATAGCCTGAAAAAACATGGTAAAAGAGTGTGATAAATCTAAAAATACAACTTTCTTGGCATGATCATATCCTTCACCATCATAGTCCTTCATACACATGGAGTTGTGCATGAGCATTTTCCTCCTTTCAAGCAAAGGAAGAGCTGGCGAAGATGACTCTTGCAAAGTTTCCATTAGCTACCCCAATCCTCCATAGCTAATGCACTCTTGAAAGTGCTGATGTAATTCCTCTCTCATGCCTTCCCAATCAAAGCTCCTCATGATCAAGGTATAGATCTTCATTGAATGCATATGGCTGAGGAAGAATTCTTCATGTGCTCATTGTAGTATCTTCTGCTTGAGCTTGGAAGCTCTAGCCAATAAGACCCTACCATGATGATAGATGACTCCCCCTTGGACTAAGTAGCCCTATTCTTGCTGCATGTCATCTAATATCATACCTGTGTGGAGATCTTTGGAATACTCTTATACAAGCAGTTGAGATTTTCAATACAGATCCACATTGTTCAACAATGACAACGCTGATGATACATCCATGGAAGTACTTGTCATGTTGTTGATCTCTTCTCTGACATTCCCAATGCCAAAGATGTGTGTTGGAAGTCTGATCCTCCCATTCTTCTCCTCCCACAACACAGATTCAGAAAAGAAAGAGGGTGATAGTGATGCAGGAAGAAGTTCCCCCTCATTCTTAGGCTGTTCCAAGTCCTCCAACACTGTAACTTGGCCTCTCATTGCTCCAATCCATCCTGGATCTAAATTTGGAGCAGTACTTTGTGAGGATTCCCCCATAAGATCTGAATTTGGTGGCCATTCAGGTGGTTTTCCACTAGATAGGAATGCCCCATGCAGAAAGCTCATGAACATTAATGAAGGGACTGTGAGATCCTTGCTTCCAATGCGCAAATCCATCTCTATTGTTTGTGTGGAAGTGCTAGGTGAAGGATAAGTATGCATGCCCTGCATCATTTGGGGCTTACCACTCTTCATGTCC
Organism: Pinus albicaulis; assembly: GCA_034641835.2. Taxonomy (NCBI): domain Eukaryota; kingdom Viridiplantae; phylum Streptophyta; class Pinopsida; order Pinales; family Pinaceae; genus Pinus; species Pinus albicaulis. The sequence continues at coordinate 376,119,993 of CM076574.1, forward strand.
ACCCACTCCATCTGCAAAGCCTTCCAATCAGTGGTGACCTTCCCCAATGTAATCAACCATTGGACACCCAAAATGATATTGGTGTCTGGGATGTCAACTACAAAAAAGTGATCCACCAAAGTGTAGGATCCCATAGTGACTGAAAGTGAGGGGACATATAGCATGCATTGCATGGTTCTATCTCCTGGGACCAAGATAGAGAATCCCTCAAAATTATCAGTGGGGATTGCTCTCCTTTGCACAAGATGAGAATAAATAAAGTTTTGGGTTGCCCCACTGTCAATCAGCACAAATACCCTCTGATTCATGATTGAACCTTGTACTCTTAGGGTCAAGTACTTAGGCACTCCTCTCAAAGATGCAAGAGTCCCACTTATTGGAGCAAAGGTTCCATCCCCATCTCCAGATGGTGTTGGAACTTCCTCATCATTATCAGTGCTATGACCCCTCCTAGGTTCATCATCTCCATCTTCCTCCTCAAAATCTAAGAAGATTTCTATGTAGTGTGCTTTCCCATCAGCACATCTGTGTCTTGGTGCCCATGACTCTTGGCAAGTGAAACACAATTTATTCTTTGTCAACTCCCTCCTAAGATCAATATCAATAGGCTTATTCAAAGAGCTCTCCTTGGAAGGAGCATTTTTTCCTTCCTTCCCCTTAGAAAAGTGAGGGGCCTTGCTCTGGAAAGTTTCCTTTGCTTTTGGCAAGCCATCTTGGAGGTCTCTAGCCCTCTTAATGGCATCATGCAAAGTGATGGGCTTGGTAGATTTAACCAACCCATGCAAAGGTTCCTCTAGGCCATCAATGAACATGTAAACCCTCCTTGCTGTAGATAGATCAGGAACCATAATTGATAACCTTGGAAACTCAGGGATATAAGCTTCTGCATCCCCTGATTGCTTCATATTTGAAGGGATTATGAAGGGTGCTTCCGGATCCTTCTTGTCAAACCTCTCCACCAATCTTCTAGTAAACTCAAAATAGGTAGTCACATTGATATGTCCCAATATAGACAACCCATGGAACCACCAATTGTGGGCCTCACCTTCAATGTGCAGCGCTGCAATCTTGATGGCTTCAAACTCAAGGAATTTGTTCAACTAAAAGTAAATATCTAGATTTTCTACCCATGCCTTGGTAGAACTAGAGGATGATCCATCAAACTTGGGCAAAAAGAATCTGCCCATAGAGTGGTGTCTATCCTGATTATGAAAGAACCCACCATCTCTATACTGCTACCTTGGTCTTCTTCTGTCCTTGAGGTGACAGAACTCTTGGAAACTCAAGTGGTCTTTGAATCTATGATTCTAAGATTCATATTCCACAAATTAATCTTTAAGGGAAGCTTGCTCTTGTGGTCCTTCATTCTCCACAGCCAAGAAAGTAGGCATAGTGGAGCGTTGTGAAGCTTGTGGGGCTTGTGGCAGGTTCACTGGTTGACCAGTCCAGTGATGAGACATATCAGAGCTTTCTCTCGGATGAAATATCCCAGGATATTCCCTCATTTTTTCCATCCTCATCTCCTTGATCTCTCTGGCCAGATCTTGCATGGCCTCCAACAGAGTTCTTGCAAACTCTTCTCCTTCTTTATCACTTGTAGTCTCAGGGGCTTTACCCTTGTCTTGATCATCAATAGTGTAATCATACTTCTTATGAATTCTATTATGATACCTCTTCTCCCTCTCAGTAAGAGTTTCATATTATTCTGAATGCAACATGGCTGGTACTCCAAGGAAAGCACAGGCTGTTTTAAGAAAGGAGCTCTGATACCACTGTAATATTCCAAATCTGGAACAACATAGCAAGCATGCTGAAATAATGCACTCCTAGGAGATTGATGCACAGAAATGAGTTTACAACCCTTGGATCCCTTAGATCAACATATCTGGAGTCTAGATCCAAAAGGGGAGAAAAAACAAATCAAACTAGGTGTGGTAAACATATCTCCCACCACCTAGTCTAGCCGGAAAACACCCTACAAGAGGGGCTGCAGCTATGCACAACAAACTGGTTCAGAAATAATGCAGTCTTGGACAGTATGAGAAGGAGGCCATAAAATATGATTAAATTATGAGTACAAAGTAGCAAATCAGAATTATAATGAAGCTATTTCAATATACAGTAGAATACATGAGATAATAGAGCAAGAAATCTTCAGGAAAGAAGGCTACAACACATATATAACTGCAAAAATGGCTCAACAACGTTATTTTAAGGAGCTGCAATAGTTGAATATTACAACTCAGATATAGGATATATCTGTGGACAAAACATCAGATTCATTTTAGATTTATAAACTAGATAGTCTTATTTACAAGATCCGCTAGGGGTTTTGACCAAATCATGCATAAACAAGAGTAGATCTGAGTTTTAAGTTTCGGATCTATAAAATACTGCAGAAATTTATGAAGATGACTTTTCATTACAATAGATCAGATATAAATAGAACATGCATCAGCAAGCTAATCCATGGATCACCAAAATGAAAGGCAAAGCCCAGGACCAAATATCTCTCATAAAAAAATGGGATCAAAACACACTGAAGAATCTCATATGAAAATAACACAATCCCTCAATGAAAACTACGTTGTAGCTTGAATAACAATGGTGGCCTGATGCAAAGATACAAATTTGAATCTCAAACAATAGAGAAACTCTTCCAGGAGGTTAAAATACACACTCCATGAGAAGAGGCTCCAAGACAAGCTAGATCTCTGCAGATCTAGAATCCCACTTGCTGCAACTTGCAAAAGAAAGAAAACCCTCACTGGATATGCGCTGATATTGAAAGTAGAGCTTGGCCCCAAACCTGATAGTGGATCAAATCAGCAAATAATCCTCCAAGAATCCTCAAGGGAAGAGGTTAAATCCCTACATAGGAACTCCAAGTGCTTAGCAGCACAATTCTCCACTAAACAGCAGAGAATATTATTTGTCTAATCAGACGAGATACTCAGAAATATAATCGATCAACAACCTTCTCTTGCTACCTTCCCCTTCCTTTTATAAGATGAGAGTCTTCAAAAACCCTAAACTACCTTGATGAGTTAGCTCCTTTCACATGAGGGGCCTCCTTCTAGAACTGCGCTGTCCCTTTATGAGGTACATTGAATCTAGACAACACTGTAGATTTGGTCAAGGTTGACCCAGTCTCACAGCTCAAACCCCTTTCACACGTGCAAGCGATTTATTTACATGGCCCTGATTTATCCTTGTTCACATGGGCATTGATTTATTCAGTCTTTTCAAGAGTTTTACATGTCCTATTTTATTCATTTATTCATGCAAATGAAAGTAAAACAAAAATGAATATTCCTCTTAGCTTAGGCTAAGTAGGAATATTATAGCAGAGCACAAAAAGTAAGAATTATATTGATAGAATCTTAATATTATCATATAGAAGAATACATGTGATTTCATGGAAACATAAACATTCAATTTGATGGTGATACTGAGAAAAACAATATAATACTAATAAGAATACCATTGGAGTCCCAAATTTATAGCTGCAACATGTCTTTGATTTCAATGTTAAGAGATGTACATAAGCTCCACGCTGCAATATCAACTATCCAACATCTAAAAAGACTTGATTTGGAGTACATATAGAAAATAAATAATATGCCACTCCATTGGGTCGAAACGTGATCCAAATACATCATAAGTACACCTAATGGGGCATTACCTAGAATTTAGGAAAGTTAGAAACGGTCCCCCCAAATTTAGCTAATAACTAGGAGTCTTTGTCTTCTTGAGTAATTAAAAGATTTCTCAACAATGAGGGGCATAAATATACTTCCCTATCTATAAAAAAACTCATGAGACAACTGTAACCTTGAAATTTTGACCATTTTTGAATGACACATGTTCAAAAATTATCCAACATAGAAGCGTCGCGTGCCTCACATAAGTGTCGTGTGCTTGACAGAAGCATTGCGTGCTCTTTGAGTACTTTTTTAGGTGGCTTTAAGGCATATTTTTTCCAAACTCAAGATTGGGAAAGGTATCCTTGGATTTCCTCTATCGAAAAAAACCTTAAAACTGACAAAATACCCCCTGCAATGCCTTCAAAACTTCATTTTTTGATGCTTACTCCATAAGCATAGTGTGCGGTGAAAAACAATGGCAGAAGCATGAAAATTAGGGTGTTTTTTGAGTTTTTATTCAAAACTAGAAGGTGTCATGAAAAACCAAAAACATATTTTGTATGTACACTCCAAAAGGAATCCAACCATGTAAATAACACCCCCATTGGACCTTTTGAGGAAAAGCGTTGCGTACCTATGCTACTTTGAATCTACAAGAGTGAAATTTCCAGATTTTTCCAAAAATCACAAAAAATACCAAAAATGCTCAAAAAATTATGAATTTTGGTCCATGACATCCTTGAATGATGATCTAGACATCTACAGATGCCTCAGACAACAAATCCCAGTTGTATTTCTTCTTTAGCTTAATTAGGTTTTGGCAATTTGGTTCTTGGTAAAGTAGTGTCTCACCATGTGCCTCTGGAGGTTATTGTTTCTTTTTGCCTTCTTCAAGAGATTCTCGAGATAATCATTCACCTTGTCAAGCTAGAAATATTTGTCTTGCTCTATCTCAACAACAGTCAAATCATCAAAACTTTGCACACCTAATGGAGGACAAAAATATGGTTCTTTCTCTTTTTGCATGGTTAATCCTCTTATTCTTGGCCTCCTTGGATTTATCTCAACCTCCTTGTCTTCAAACTGATCAACATATATCACTTCTTTTCCCTTACCTTTATTTGACTCAAGGTCTGCCTTTGGTTTGCTTAGGAGCAACCATTTCACCTTCAATTGCATGTTTTCTTGTTGTAGGAATGTTATCATGAAATTTTCCCTTGAGAGGCTATCCTTGAGCTCTGTTATCTCAAAATATTTTTCCCTGATTATCTCCTCATCTAAATTTTTTTCCACCTGCTCTATCATGTAAATCTCCAAAGGTGCTTTCTCTTCATGTTGCTGCAAGGGTGACTCACTCTCATGCATAGGTAGTTGATCCATGGTTTCTCCTAATACTTGCTCAGTTGTAGGTTCAGGTGAAAGCACACCTTTAGTGATCATAGGAGAAAAAACCATCCTTTTACCCTTATCATAAGTTTGAGTGACTTCAGCCCTTGGATTCTTTGGAAGCTCTGCTAGTTTTCTTGAAGAGCCAACCTCCTCTGGCTTTGATGATGCTGATGGTATGCTCTGAATGATAGGCAGAATAGTAGTGGGTATAGAAGCAAATGACTTCATGAATGTTTCCCAAGACATACTGATTTTTGAGAGTTGATGTAAGACTATAACCTTGACCAAAACATGGTGGAACAAATTATTTTGGTTATCCTTGCCTTTACTTTTTACTTTTTCAGTCATTTTGACCAGACTTCTGAATAGATAATGAGGAAAATTGAGTGGCTTGGTGGCAGTGAAATGCATCAATAGCCTTATGTGGTATTGGTAAAATCTTGAGAACCTCCATGCACATGTAAAATACTTCATGATTAGATTCATCAAAGGGGCATACCTGTCAAGTAAATGCATAAATGGAAAGATGTGTTTAGGAGCATCTTTGTAATGTGGTTTAAAGAAAATTTTATAGTTCTCAATGTCCAAATCCATCCCTTTGAACCATATTTATCCATGGTTTGGGATACCTGTTTTCGAGGCTATAGAATATACTAATATAGTGAATTCAATCCTTGCTATGTTAGCCTTATCTCTCTGAAATCTGGTGGCAAAAAGGCTTATCAATTGAGGATTACAGCTTACCTCTTGGATTCTTTCACAAAACCTTAAAAAACCAGTGTATTCAAAGGATTTCTTGACATAGGGAGAAGCATTGATATATTGGAGATTATATGGATCAAACGTGGAATGATGACCTCCCTTATTGTACCTTTTCTTCTCACCTTTCATGATGTTTGTCAACAAAAGAAAACCCTAGTTTGTTGCGAAGGAAAGGGAAGGTTAAAATTAGAAAAACAAGGGATAACGATGTAGTGGGTTTAGGGACATAGATCAGATGGAATGGAGTTAGGGAAAAATCCATAAAAAATTTGGGAGATAGGATGATGAGTTAGCAACATAATGCAAGTGAAAATTGTGGAAATGGGTAAGGGAAAAAGGGGAAAAAGGTTAAAACACAGAGTTTTCCTAGTTTCTCTGCAAAAACGTAGTGAGAACTAGGGTTTGAGTGAAAATGGAGGTTATGAAAGGTATGCATGGTATGGAGTGATTTGGTAAGGTGTATGAGTTATTTTTGAAGTTTATTATGTGGTGAAACTAGGGGTTTTCCAACTGAAGCAAGTCAAACATCAATGAAACCAAAAACGTAGTTGAAAACCCTAGAAGAGGGAATCCACCATTTGCTGAAGAAATTCACATTAATGAAAGGTGAGGGATGTTCACTTACCCATTTGGAAGCACCTGAAACTTGAGAAATACTGAACTGAACCTTCTGATGGCTTTTTGGAGCTTGGATGCCAAAAGCGTAGTGTGGCTACCCCAGAAGCGTAGCAAGGAGAAAAAACGTAGCAAATAACAGTTTGGATCAGTTTTTGCTAGTTGTATTTGATATTTGGATGGATGTGGAGAGTTGTGAGCATGAGAGAGGAGCTCTTTTGAAAACCAAAGGATGAAATGAACTCAAAAATCTTCATTTCCCTTTATAACTCACAAATTATTTTTTTTTGTCTTTAGTGAAATCATACTGTACTTTGAGAAAATTTTCTTTTGAAATTTTTTTATCATGTAGCATACTTCTTGAGAAAGGAAAATTTACCTTTGCTTTATATCCTATCTTTTCTAACTCCCAATTAAGGTGATTTGAATGGTGAAAATGACTATTATTTTCCTTTATTTCATGACATGATTAGAGATTATGATGAAAAAAAAAAAAGCCTAGACCATGACCTACATGAAGGTGTTTTGACTGATCTATGACCCTAGATTGATGATGAATGGCATGACACTGAAATTGATGATGACCATGAATGGGTTAATGGAGCAGAATCATACCTAGACAACATTCACTGAACAAATGTTTTTTGAGAATTTGTTGGAAAACATAAAATTTTGACCAAGGACCACTACCAAATAAACCTGAAAGAGTGTATTTGATCACTGAACATTTAGACACTAACATTGGCTCCATATGGGGATGAAATCTCCTTCAGGAGGTGTCAAGATCACCGTAGACTAGGTAGCTTCATCCATTTTACAATGGAGTAAAAATAAAACAGTAGACACTCAAATGACTAACTGAAACAAAAACTGACTTTGACTCAAAAACTTGACTACTGACTAAACTTACTTATGGCAGCAGACAATCGGGAGCTTAGGGCCTTCTCCTCGGGCTTTAAATATTGATGATAACCACCCACCTACTGAAGATATATATACAATCATGCAATATGATCCCTCTAGTATAACCAATCCAGAAAATGGCTACTTACTTTAATCTTGCTCAGACTTTCCTTAAGCAGGAAAAATAAATAGAAGATAGGAAACTCAAAGTGTCCACTGAACGTGTGCTCATGATCCATAAATAAAAGAAGATTCATCTTCCCAAATGGATGCAACAAATTGACAATAGGGTCTTCAATAATATGAGGAGAAAGGGAAGTTTGTTCTTGAAACTCTATGTTTGAGGCAACAAAAATGTACACAATCATAGGATCCAGGAAAAAATCCCCTTCTTCAGCAGTCTCTTCATTTTCTAAACCTGGAGGAATATCATCATCTGCAAAAGGCTCTAAAACAACCTCTTCTTTTTCACTACTTTCCTGGAACTTATGATGGTTAATTTGAAGCCTAACATCTTCAAAATATGAAACTAAATGTATCTCTCTTTTAGAAAATGGATTCATGAGTAATCCTTCATTTGAATCTGAATTAAGAGTTTCTAAAGTAGTAGATTATTAGATATTTGTGTTGGAAATATTTTCATTGATGGAAAAGGAACACAAAGGAGCAGCACCAAAACCAACAATAAGGCAAAGGAGCAGATCAGGAAAAAATGCAGTGAGAAATCATAAAAGAGAGGTAGCAAAGGCAGCAGAGGCAACAAATGCAGCAGAGAAGCAACAAAGGTAGCAGAGAGCCAGAAAAGGCAACAGAGAGGCAGCAAAGGTAGCAGAGGTAGTTAATGCAATAGAGAGGCAGCAAGAGTAGCAGAGAGGCAGAAAATGTAGCAGAGAATCAGCAAAGGCAATAGAGAAGTAGTAAAAGCATGCAACAAGCGTTAGAATCCCAAGACAGAGTGAATAAAGAATATAAGAACAAGCTCAGGAAAGATCAGTGCATTTAGTAATTGAATAAAGCTCAGGAAGGATAACAGAGATACAAAGTAGCGGTGCTCAAAAAAAGAAGAAAATTAGACTAAGTCAGAGAACTCTTAGAAGAATTCCAAGGGGGGAAATCAGACGGCAAAGATCGAATCGCAGGATCAAAGTATTAAGAATTAATGGTAGAGATCAGAGTGGGCGGAAGAGATGAAGAAGAGCCATGTGAAGAATGCGCGGACGGTCAGGATTAGATCACAGAAGTGAAGGCAAGAAATTAATGGATGAGATTCATCGCAAGATAAGCTAGGCAGAGACCAATCGGATGTGCAAGCAACAGCAAGGACCATAGATCTGGTGCAGATCAACGGTGACAATCACATTGGTGCAGATCGAAAGAACAAATCGCAAATTTTAGCGCTTAAGTATTAAGGCCATCACAAGGTCAGTTAAGTTGGTTGCAATGCGAAATGGAGAATCCACGTGTCAGCACTGCGCATGAGCGCACATTGCAGATCTTAGATTTTACCATTAAGAGTTCGCACGGTATGGTAAGTTATATGCGATGCGATAAGGGAATATCCACGTGTCAGCATTGCGTACAAGCACACATCGAAGATCTTAGAGGTTATGGTTTAAGGTTTGCATGGTAAGTTATGTTGTATGCGAAGCAAGGTGGAGAAGGGCACGTAGCAGCACTACGCAATATCGCAGATCGCAAGAAATATCATTTAGCACTATCAATAAGAGTTAAAAGGTGCGGGAAAGAAATGTGCGACGTATTGTGATTGGTCAAGTAGTGTGGAACCCGATAACCCTTGTTCTGTGTATATGCACGAGATGTCTATAATATGTGTTCTGTTATAATGTTTACGTTGTTTGATCACCAATGTATGTATGTTGTATTTAACTCTGAAGTTATATTCCATTGCGTGTTAAAAGGAAGTTTACGTGGGCCATACTCCACAGGTCACAAAGAAAAGACCTGAATGCATAACAAAGGACTAGGAGCTCGTGTAGAACAGTGTTGTGGTAGTGAGTCAAATGAAAAGGTTGAACATGAAAGAAAAGACTCAAGTAACAAAATAAAAGGTTGAACACAACAAGTAAAGGCTCAAGCAAGTAAAAGGACCTGACCTCGTGCAGAATAGTGCAACAACATGGGTCCAGTCAAGAAAAAAGGACAGTTATGAAGCATAGTTGAAATATAACTGGAGAAACATAAAAGACGAAGGAACAACAAGGAGAAGAGGACAAACGCATAGCAAAGCTAAGAAGATGAAAGGGTTGAATTGGAATATTATTGTAAATGTAAATGTATTAATTATTTTATATTGTTTGTGATACAAAGGAAAGTCTCTGTAGGAAAAGAAAAACTCCATTTGATATTTTAATAATTGTATATATTATTGTAACATCCTGAATATGTTTAGTGAGGAAATGAATGGGTGAAAGGAAAGAGTCGTGCTTGTTCACTTCATATTCCCATAGATAATGCAAACAATCATGAAAGTATCTATATAAAATAGATAATATCCATGTGTAGAAGGAGAGAAAACAGAGGAAGAAAGAGAGAGGGTGCAACAGATTTGAAGAGTGTAGAAGAGGTTAGAAAGCTATAGAATTGAAAAGAGCAGAAGAATGTAAGAGAGTTGCAGAAGGTTAGAGAGTGGAAGAATAAGATAGAGCAGATAGAGAATCTCTGAAGATCCAGTGTTGATATAAAGCAAATTTTAAGGCTGAAAGGACAACAATGAAGAAGGAGAAAAACATAGGTGATATCCAGGTAAACCAACATATGATTATTGTAGTGTAAGGGAGTTGGTGCTTCGATATCAAGTTGTAGCTTGATAGATGTCTAGTTGTAGCTAGTTGAGGTAGGAGCCTCCTGTGGATTGTAGCCTATAGAAAATACATGGGAGTTGGTGCTTCCATTTCAAGTTGTAGCTTGATAGATGTCCAGTGGGAGCTGGTTGAGGTAGGAGCCTCCTATGGGTTGTAGCCTACAGAAAACAGATGGGATTTGTAGCTTCCTTGCAAATTGTAGCTTGCAGAATTTGAGGTAGTAGCTTCCTGTAGGTTGGAGCTTATATAAAATCAGTGGTGAGAGGGAGTTGGAGACGCCTTCGCATCACAAAAATAATAATATGTGGTTTTATACCTTATGGGTTTCCACTTATATCTGTTGTCCATGTGCATGATGATTATGTGTTGATGTTCTGTATTTAATCTGCTTAATACTTTCTGCTCACATATTAAGTTTTTTGTTTCATTATATAATAAGTTGATCATGAAATGAAGGTGGAAATAAGTTTAAAGGAAATTTTTAAAAGACCATGAATGTATTAAAATGATTCACCCCCCCTCTCAGTTTAACTAAGGGTTCAACAATTGGTATCAGATCCGGTTCCTTTGGTGTAAGCCTAATAGATTGAAGGAGAGCTGGTTGAGTCATGGACTATCAAAATGTACCCGTGTTGAATACAAAAAAATTTCTTGAATGGAGCGATAAGGTTAAAACAGATTTAATTTCATATGAACCTGAGGTATGAAAGCTTGTATGTGATGGTTACTGCACAAAATCTCCCTCTTTGCAAGAACAACAGTGGAATTCCAAGGTAAAATGTGTGATATATAACAGTCTTCATAACAAGGATCTTGATTCAATAGTGGATTTAACTTCTGAAAAATGAATTTGGAATAGATTGCATCTCATGCATGAAGGAGACACTAGTGGACACATTATCAAGAAGGAGAAGATAAACCAGAAGAAGAAGAAAAATTCCTTTCAAAAGGAAAAAGGTCAAGAAAATGAGATACCTGCTAGGGTGAATGGTTGTGATTACCATGAAGAAATTACAGTTGAGGAAAAAACCAAACTTGACACAGCCTTGACTGAAATAGAAAGATTGAAGAATGAAAACAAACACCTTAAGACATTGGTGCAAATATGTGATGAGAGAGCATATGAAGATAAGGAATAAATTGTTGGCTTGAAGGCACAACTTGAAGAAGCAAGGAAAGTAGAAGACACTCTGCTGCAGCAAATGAGAGAGAAAAGTCTGGAATGTGGAAGATTGGAAGAAGAGGTGGTAAGCCTGAGGATGAAATCAGAGAAGGAACAAATCGAACTAATTATAAATATTCCACAAATGAAAAGATCTGGATAGTTGGACCAGATTCTAAATGCTCAAAGGTCTCCTCTCATAAAGGTTGGGATATGCTATGAAGGAGAAACTAGTAAGTCCAAGGTAGAAGATAACATGAATATCATTTTCGTAAAAGTTGTAAAGGATAATGAAGCAGCTCAAAAGATTCCTACAGAAGTAGAAGCCAAAAATAACATGATTTTTAAAGAAACAAACAGAAACAAGCAGCAATATGAAAGGATAGAGAATGAGAGGATGAAATAGTCAACTGCTAAAGGATCATACGCTCCTAAGGATGAATTAAACAAATTTGAAAGATGTCAAAGGAGGTTCCTTCCTCGTGTGATAAGTATCACTTGTTTTGACTGCCACAAACTTGGACATACTCCGGCATCCTATAAGACAAAGCAAATCCAGTCCAACCAACTAAAGATGTAGCCAATGAAAAGACTACCTCAAGCAAAAAAATGGAGAAGACAATCTATCACCAAGTACACAAATTATTTTTGTGGCTATTGTTATCCATGCAATGACTTTGGACATAAACTTGTTGAATGTAAATTATGTTCAAAAGCGAGCATAAAATATTATACATCAGCTCAAACATACCTTGGTAAAATAAGATGTTATGTATGCCTCAAGCTTGGTCACAAGGCGAAAGACTGTAAACTACCATATACATTCAAGAACTCTAGACAGATGATGAAATCGAATCAAATTAGAAAAAACTGTGAATCAAAAATAAGTGCAGGCATTATTAATAACCCTAATAAAGTATGGAAGGAAAATAGAAAGGGGGAGCCTGTTACTTCAATAACATAATGAATCCATCATATTCTCAGGGGGAGCTTCTCTATGAAGCAACACAAATATCCAGCCAACAATAGATAAGAAGCAACATCCCAGGGGGAGAGCAGTTCATAAATAGTCCCCATAAATTTAGTCTAAAAATAACTCCTTGGAATAAGAACAACTAAAAGTTCACAAAGGGAAAGGACAATTACTTAGATAGAGAACTATAGAGGAAGAAGTATACATGAAGCATTCAATAACCAATAGGTTGATGGAAGGAGAGAAGGCAACAAGCAACTATGGTGGTAGAGGGAACATCACCCATGAGCATGTAAGCTAAGAAGACAAAAAAACACTAAGTGATGAATGGTTAAAATAAAAAAAATTATGTTTCAAGCTATAGAACTGGAAATATCCATAGAGAATGATCACACTGTGCATCACACTACAAGAGTTAACATTGAAACAAAATTAATAAGGATGAGTAAGAGAAATGTGTATCATCATTATATCATTACATCATTCATCTATAGAAGGTCCCCTTGGAGGAAAGCAGTTAAATGAGTGATAAAACTATAAGTGGTCTTCCATAAATAAAATGAATATTTCTTCCTGAAGATCATTATGTTAGAACAGTTAATGTGTATATAGAGCAGCAATGATTCTAGAGCAGTCCTAGAAAGGAATATGCAGTGACATTCTCTTAAAAAAAATGATAGAATAAGAAAAAGGTTAATGATGCCAAGATCAGATTCAGTATATTGATGATTTATGTTGACAACAGTGGAGAGCTCAATAGTAGAACTATAAATTTTGTCTTAAATATGGGTGCATGTGCGAGCTGAAGTGAAATTAATGCATGAATTGTCAAATTAGTATGAGTTGGTATTTGGAACAAGCAACCTGCCTATGACCAGAATATCATGTGTTATCAGTGGAGAAGTGGTATGGTACAGGTCCTCAGGATCAGATTATTATGGCAGAAGTACATCAAGGTAGTATTCCCAGCGTTATATGCATTATTAAAGCATGAAAAGGTCAATAAAATTGCTAAAGGATCATTATCTTGTTTACACTTGAAGTATTGTATTGAGCATTGAAGGAGTATATATTTCTAGATATAACTTCATGCCTTCCTCAAGTATAGATATATCTTCAAGGCCTCTTTCTTAATATCATTCATAAAATTGTGTGAAGTCTGTTTGCTGAGATTTCAATTAAACAACTTGAAGATATTTTGCTGAAGATCATCATGATAGAACAGTTAAAGTATCTAAAGTATGAAGGACTAGTTGTGGTAATATACCATTTGAAGCTCAAGAGTATTTTATTGATTCATCTAAAGCCTACTTCAACAAAAAGGAATTGTTGGTATTTCACCATTGAAGAGAGGTTGATCATTGACATACATATCCCTTATGTCATAAATAAAATTGCATAGTTGAAAAGTGAGACTGACCAATGCATTGAATGTGTCTAGTCTCAAGGGTTTGTTTTTGAAAGTACTATGTACAGTAGTAAAGTCATTTGGTCTCTTAGATTGAAATATATTGTCTAATCTTACAATAAGTTGTACGTTCTGGTTTGATTCATTTTTCACATCAGTATCAAGGGCCTTTCGGCTATTAGTGTAATATCCCTGTCAACAGTTAGCATATATCACCACCAACAGGCAGTAAAGGTGAACCACAACTACAAAAGATATATTGGCATCATCATATTTGAACAGTTGTGTACTTCAGATGTGTATTCTAGAAAAAGACATATTCCACCTACAACCTTCCTCAACAGATATGTATCTCAGATGAATATTATAATATAGACTAAAGTATATTTGGAGCAGACTTGATATGCTATATGGAGCATTCTCAGTATTTTAGTATTATTCCAATGATGCATCTCTCATTATATAAGTCTGGTACACCAATCTAGAGCAACAAGGTATAAAGTCAGAAGAAGAAGGCCTAAAAACAACTCAGAGAGAAATAGTGCAAAGATATAAACTACACTGGGAAATGTACAACCCTTTTCCATTGATGTCAAAGGGGGAGGAAAAGAAAGTAGAAGAAGAAAGGCTCTTCTGAAAAGCAAGCAGAGGAAGAAAGACACTTCTCAGAATGAAAGGGGGAGGAAGTCCTGGAGGAAGTATTGGAGAATTTCCATCAATTCTAAAGGGGGATACTGTTGGAAATATTTTCATTGATGGAAAAGGAGGAAAAAGGAGCAGCATCAGAACTAGAAATAAGGCAAAGGATAAGATCAAGCAACAATGCAGTAAGAAAGCATAAAAGAGAGGTAGAGGAGCAACAGAGAGGCAAGGAGAAACATTAGACTATGAGAAAAGGAAACAGAGAGGCAGCAAAGGTAGCAGAGGCAGAAAATACAACAGAGAAGAAACAAAGGCAACAGAGAGGCAACAAAGGCAGAAGAGGCAGCGAATGCGGTAGAGAGGCAGCAAAAGCAGTAGGGAGGTAGCAAAGGCAACATAGAAGCATCAAAGGCAGCATAGAAGTAGTAAAGGTGTGCAAAAAGCATTATAATACCAAGACAGAGTGAATAACGAATAGAAGAACAAGCCCAGGAGAGATCAGCACATTTAGAAACTGAATAAAGCTTAGGAAGGGTAGCGGAGATGTAGAGTAGTGGTGCTCGCAAAAAGAAGAAAAATCGACTAAGGTAGAGAAATCTTAGAAGAATTCCAAGGGAGGCAATCAAACGACAAAGATTGAATCGTAGAATCAAAGTATTAAGAATTAATGATAAAGATCAGAGAAGGCGAAAGAGATGAAGAATATTTGCGTGAAGGATGAGCGAACGGTCAGGATTAGATTGCAAAAGTTAAGGCAAGAAATGAATAGATGAGATTCATCACAAGATAAGCTAGGAAGAGACCAATCGGATGTGCAAGCAGCAGTGAGGACTATATATCTGGTGCAGATCCATGGTGACAATCACATCGGCAGAGATCAAAAGTGCAAATCACAAATTTTAGAGCTTAAGTATTAAGGTCATCGTGAGGTAAGTTAAGTTGATTGAGATGCAAAATGGAGGATCCACGTGTCAGTACTGTGTACAAGCGCACATTGCAAATCTTAGAGTTTACCATTAAGGGTTCGTGCGGTATGGTAAGTTATATGTGATGTGATTAGGGAAGAGCCATGTGTCAGCACTGTGCATGAGCGCACATCGCAGATCTTAGAGGTTATGGTTTAAGGTTTGCACGGTAAGTTATGTTGTATGTGATGCGATGTGGAGAAGGGCACATGGCACCATTGCGCATTATCGCAGATCGCAAGAAATATGGTTTAGCGGTATTAATAAGAGTTAAAAGGTGCGGGCAGGCAATGTGTGACGTATTGTGATTGGTCAAGTAGTGTGGGACCTGATAACCCTTGTTCCGCGTATATGCATGGGATGTATATAATATGCATTTTGTTATAATTTTTACGTTGTTTGATCCCCAATGTATGTATGTTGTATTTAACTCTAAACTTATATTTCGATTTGTGTTAAAAGGGAGTTTACGTGGGCCATACTCCATAGGTCACAAAGAAAAGACCTGAATGCATAACAAAGGACTAGGAGCTTGTGCACAAATGTGTTGCGGTATTGAGTCAAATGAAAAGGATGAATGCGGAAGAAAAGACTCAGGTAACAAAATAAAAGGGTGAACAAAGCAAGTAAATGCTCGAGCAAGTAAAAGGACCAGACCTCATGCAGAACAATGTAATAACATGGGTCGAGACGGGAAGAAAGGGTGGTTATACAACACAGTTGAAATATAACTGCAGAAATAGAAAAGACAAAGGAACAACAAGCAGAAGAGGACAAACGCACATAAAATCTACGAAGTTGAAAGGGTTGAATTGGAATATTATTGTAAGTGTAAATGTATTAATTATTTTATATTGTTTGTGATGTAAATGCAAGTGTCCATAGTCAAAGCAAAACTCCATTTGATACTGCAATAATTGTATATATTATTGTAACATCCTGAATATGTTGAGTGAGGAAATGAATGGGTGAAAGGCAAGAGTCATGCCTGTTCACTTCATATTCCCATAGAGAATGAAAACAATCATGAAGGTATATGTATAAAATAGGTAATATCCATGTGCAGAAGGAGATAAAACAGAGGAAGAAAGAGATAGGGTACAATATATTTGAAGAGTGCAGAAGAGGTTAGAAAGCTGTAGAATTGAAAAGAGAAAAAGAATGTAAGAGAGCTGCAGAAGGTTAGAGAGTGTAATAATAAGATAGAGTAGATATAGAAGTTGTGAAGATCCAGAGCTTATTTAAAGTAGATTTGAAGGCTGTAGGAAAACAGCGAAGAAAGAGAAAAACATAGCTGATATCCAGGAAAATCAGCATATGAATTTATTGTAGTGTAAGGGAGTTGGTGCTTCCATATCAAGTTGTAGCTTGATATATGTCCAGTTGTAGTTGGTTGAGGTAGGAGCCTCTTGTGGGTTGTATCCTATAGAAAATACATGGGATTTGGTGCTTCCATTTCAAGTTGTAGGTTGATAGATGTCTAGTTAGAGCTGGTTGAGGTAGGAGCCTCCTCTGGGTTGTAGCTTGTAGAAAACAAATGGGAGTTGGAGATTCCTTGCAAATTGTAGCTTGTAGAATTTGAGGTAGTAGCCTCTTGTAGGTTGGAGCCTACAAAAAATTAGTGGTGAGAGGGAGTTGGAGCTTGCATTTGCATCACAACAATAATAAGATGTGGTTTTATCCCTTATGGGTTTCCACTTATATATGTTGTCCATGTGCATGTTGACTATGTGTTGATGCTCTGTATTTAATATTCTTAATACTTGCTGCTCACATATTAAGTTTTTTGTTCCATTATATAATAAGTTGATCATGAAATGAAGGTGTAAATAAGTTTAAAGGAAAGTTTTAAAAGACCATGAATGTATTAAAATGATTCACCCCCCCCTCTCATTTTAACTAAGGTTTCAACAGTTTGAAAAGGATTAACTTTAATGGACTCTTCAATAACTGAAAAAACAACATGTGATTCTATGTCATATACCCCTTTAATCCCATCGTCTTGGGCCACATTATCATGTTGCTGAAAATAAGAATTTTCAAAAGGATTTGTAATCTTATTTTCCTCGATCATTGACCGAGAAGATGAATAAACTAGTATACTGTCCATTTATTTTTCTTTTTTGAAAGAGTTCTCATACTCCTAATCATGAAAATATGGACAATGCTGCAAAAGTCTCTTCAAGGTATTGAATGAAATATTCACATAATTCAAAACAATCTTTGAACCACAAGAATGAATGATGAGATTTTCCATAAAAATCAAAGAAGGTTGTGTGGAAATATTTTAGAGAAAATAATATACTTGGCTTCAACTCTTCATACCAAGATCTTGCTTTCCCTTCCAGGGTAGCGATAAAAATTTTCATCAAAAAATCCTCGTGAAACCTAATCCCAAGCTAATGTATATTCCAATGAAATTTTATTAGATGCAAAATAGCCTCTGTTATCACTCAGATTGAACAGCAGGCCGAGAAAGGCAATTCTGAGGTAACCTCAAACCATGCTTAGAAAAGTAGCTAGCCCTACTAGGCTAGGAGATGGCTCTCTCCGTATATATCACAACCAAAATGACCGAGGAAATAAGATATTAGGCTAAGTATAGTACCTCAGGGTTTTTTTATTTTGATTGTGTAGGGTTTTGCTGGATCAAGAGGAGTCAAACAGCTAGGGCAAGGAAATTAGGTCAAAATTTGCATGGTGTTCTATGGGGCAAGGTAGGTACAATGTTTAGCACTTTAGGGTTTTGATGATGGGATGGTTAAGATAGGTGAGGAGCTATAAAGAGCATGGTGAATTCATGGTTTCTTTCTAAACTGAAGAAATTAGAAATTTTGAATGTTTACCCAAAATATAGCATAGAAGTTATCGATTTTGTTCATCTAACTTGAAAAAATTCATTTAATAGAAATGAAATGATGGATGAAGTGAAAAAACATTCTAACATATGAGCACAAAATAAGAAACTGAAAATAAACACAATACCACATGGATCCCATAAAAATAACTGCAAATTTGATTAATGTCCAGGCCAAAACTGATACAAGAATATGCCTCTTGAGATGCCAAAGCTCCAAGTGAATCCAACCCCTTACAATGATTGAAAAACTACATCATATAGACCTCAAAACCACTCTCCCTAGCCTCAAGGAGTCGAATCCATGAGATAGGAATAAATTTCACCTACTCCCAAACAAGAAACTAAAGACTAGGAAGACCCAACAATTTGCCTCTAAAAGAGAGGAAACTGATTCATTTGACCATCTAGAGGACTCACCTAATGTATCTACCTTAGATGAAAGTAAAAACATGAAATTTACGTTTACCATGACCATTTACATCAGTAATTTCTTCATTTTCCAAGATAAAATTCAAACTGGAGTGAAAATCAAAAAATTGCTGAAGACTGTGAAAATTGCATTTTCCTAGCAAATGTGCAACGCCTTAATAGGAAAAATAGCCTCTTTTGAAAGTAACATTTGGAGGCCTTCCCTGTGTCCAAATAAGCTCCATGATAGCTCATTGGAAATATATTTGAGTCTAGTTTCCAAATATGCCTCCATTTTCCAAAATAATTCTCATTTTTCCTGTCAAAAATTTCATCTCCCAAGACTGGTAAACGTGTAGTGCCAAGGTAAAAAAGGAGGCACAAACATGAAAATTTGGTGGTTTTTTTCACTTTTGAGGGACTATTTCTCCTCCAAATTTTCTGAAACTTTCTAGGGTTTATTTCTTCATCATTCTGAACATGATGGTGGTGGTCATTTTTCATTTGGATTCTCCAAAAAAGAGTGCATCGCCAAGGGCGCTACGCGTTTGGCAGAATTTTTATGTGCCAAATTTTCTCAAAAAACCAAAAATGCACTAAAGTGCCGAATGTGCCAAAAAATTGCCAAAATTGTAAGGTTACTTGTTGATCAAGGGCTTGAGGCATGAATAAAAACCTCGGCAGGTATTTCTAACATCTCCTTCTCCTTTTTCTTGGTCAAAGGTTGAATTTTTGCATGGGCTCATTTGAATTTGGCCCTTGCAAATTTTGTTCCTCATGGCATAATGCTTTGCCATATTTATCTAAATGTCCTTTCCTTTTTTAGCCTTGACCAAGAGCTGCTCCAAGTGTTGGTTGAATCTCTCAAGCCATGCTTCCCTGTGCTTTGATGCATCTTACCTCATCAATGGTGTGCTTGATCTTCAGTTGTTGATTCTCTTGTTTGAGAAAGTTAATGACTAACTTGGACCTTTCAAGATTAGCTTGGAGGTTTATAATATTTTCTTCTTTCTCTCAGATGATTAAGGAAATATCATTATAAATTGTGTCTAAGTTTACAAGTTTCAAAATCTTACTCTTTCTCATGGAGGTCTTCCTCTTCATGTATGTCCACCTCTACCATCTTTTCCTTGCCTTTGTGTACCTGCTTTGTTGGTGAATAAAACAGGGCCCCTCCCACATTCTGTGGGGAAAACACCTGCCTATGACCTCTCTGATAAGTATGTGCCAATTTCTCAACCTCATCCATAATTGAAGTACATACCCTAGGGTGATGGAATTAAATGGAGGAAATGTGAAGTGAAAGGAAGTGTTTTGGAAAATAGAAGGAATGGGAATGTGAAGGGAACCTAGGTTAGTGAAAACCTTAGGATTGAGGGATATTAGGAATGGTATTGCTTTAGGGAATGAGGATATGGAAAAATATAACATTGTAGGGATTAGGTTTGAAATGAGAACTAGGGTTTCTTCCTTAGGAAAAGTTTCAAATGGTTATAAGGCACAAAATAAATTGATGAGATGATGCTAGGGTTTACTCACTGATAAATGGAGCTTTGAAGACAACATCTACAAATATTGAGCCTTAATTGATGGAGTGGGAGGCTGTAAGAGAGTTTTGAACTTTCTGGGCAAATGCACAATGCCTCTGTGCAAATTCACAACGCTCTCTTCCAAATGCGCAACACCATTCTTGAACGCTTAGCGCCACTGCAACATCTTTTTCCAGACCGCATTTGGAGACCTTCCCCGTGTCCAAATTGGGCCTAGGATAGCTCGTTGGAAATATTATCCTGTATAATTTCCAAATATACATTTTTTTGTTGTTGTTTTGAGTTCAATTTCCTTGTCAAAAGTTTATTTTCCAAAGACTGGTCAAAAAGTGCTCAATGAGGGTGCATAAATGCAAAGTGTTGGTGAAAAAAATGTTTGGAGGCCTTACTCAACTCCAAATTGAGCTCATGATAGCTCATTGGAAATATCTCTCTGTTTAGGTGTCATTTGAATCATCAAGAAAGTCATATGGACACTCCAGCGATGAGAAAACATGATTTTCCCAAGGTCAATCCAGAAGTGCAGCGACTCTCCCGTGGCACTTGTATTTTTTACATCGCTAAAAAAAATGATACCTGTGTAAAAACTGAAGGAGGTTTTTCTTTATTGACCCATGAGGGACAAAAACCTCTCTCAATTTTGTCAAATTCATCTATGTTTGTTTGGAAACATATTTTAAAGCGAAACTGGCCCTATGAGTGGCAAATGGCTTGAATCTTGGAATGATTTGCTGGAAAATGATGGAGACATGATGTTTATGAGTTGAAATGACCTCATACTTACTGATATGCCCTACATTATTCCTTCTATACTCATATTTCTCTTATTCCATGGCAAACCCTACCTCAGTGGGAGATGAAATTAGGGTTTAGTGCTTGTGGAAAATGATGACTTAGGCACCCTTGGAAAAAGACAAATCCCTTTGACATTTGATCAATTTTTGAAGTAGACACTTTTTGTATTTGACACTTGATGTGTTGGCATGTGGAACTCTGAGTTAGAAGCCTTGGGAGACTGAGTACTTATTACATTTGAATTGACATAAAATTACATGAATAAATAAAAATTACATCTTGGAATGAAACTCACACTTGGAATCAAAATACAACTTTGGAAACCATTTTTGATGTAGGAGCGTCCAGCTCAAGGTTAATAGTAGGATAGGTGTTTGTCTTACAGGTTACAGTTGATTAGTTGACAGGTCATTGTACCTGGGTTTTTTTTTATTTTTTTTTACTTAGAAATTCCATCATTAAGGCCTAATAGTCATTTACGTTCTGTAGTTTCACTTAAATGTTTCTTTTAGTTTATTTTAAAAAAAATTCATTCCTAGATTAAAAGAACAAAAATCAAGAATGTAACTATATTAAATTGTTGGCAGTTTCAAAATGAAAATTGTTTCACGCAGTAGTACAAAAGGAGGAAAAATACATTCTGTAAAGGTTGATTTCCATCACAGTGAGAAAAAGAGAACAAAAAAACAAAGCAGGAGATTTTGTTTCAAAGAAGACCATCTGAGATTATAACTGTAGCCAACTAATGTTATATTATTTTCTATCTATTGATATACCATTGTATATGAAAAAATTTACTAATGCGTGACTGTAACAAAAACGAATAGAAATAAATTCCCACCCAGGTACTGGAGCGATTATGACATCTTAACAAACCGAAGCATATATCTACCGGAGAGTCCACACATACAAAAGAACTTCGCAGATAATTCTCGAACAAGCAAGTGTTACAAAAACATTGCTAGGTATTCATCATTATACAATCATAGAAGTTAAGTTCTGATGTTTACAAGTAAATTCAAATTCTTTTGATGAGTTCTGAAACATTATAAAGAAATATATATCACAGATTTAGTTTACGGTTTGGGGTCAAAACCCCACACAAATAGTGTTCACATTTGAAGGCAAACTAATAGAGAAACGATAGAACAGAACCAAGAAGTGACTGCATAGTCATCTAAAGACATTTTTCTATCTACACAGAAGGATATTTATACGCAGATCGAACAATGGTGAATAAACAGTAAGAAGGAAGGAATAGAAGCCAGATTCATAATTTAATAAGTTCCAAACTACCAGAGGCAACATCGAAAAGAGACAACCCTACCCATTTGGGGGTCGATAGCTTTAAGAACGAGAATCGCGAAAAGAAATATTGGAAACCCCTGTGAAGAGAAGAGGTATTTCCAGAGACTAAATTCGGAATTTTTTATTTTTTTAAATCGAACCATGAAAATTAAATGAAAGAAGAGGAGGGGGTTATTCGAGTGGCTTACCAGGAGGAAGAAACACCGAGAAAAATGAGAAGCTTCGGTCGAAATCGGCAAGGGCCTGCTCACAAGGAGTGAAGACATTAGAGTCTCATAAAGACACTGAAAATACTGAATCATGGACGGTTAACTTACCTTCAAAGAACGGTTTGAGTTGAAGCAAATGCCAGAAAGCCCCTGGTGATTCCAACCTGTAAGTGCCAGAAAGAACTAGTTAAAAACACAAGTAAACTGGAGGTGGAGTTCAAAAACAATTACCAGACCGAATAGTATACAGAGGAAGCCAATAATTAATAAAAATAAGAAAATCACCATCTTGCGAAGAACTGTTGAACGCCACTAAAATATTTGGCAAACCCTTTCCATAGAGAAACGATGTGAAAAGAGAGCCAAGCGAAGTTGCCATATCAACGAAGAAAATTGCAGAGAAAACCCTCATGAAACCCTCGAATAGTCAAATGAGTGACAGATGAATAGAGCTATGGTTTGAGATAGCGCGGGAGAACAGACTTCGAGAAGTCAGACAGGTGTCAAATTCATACCAGTCACAAGGACGAGTAACAATAAATCGACAAGTGATTGTTAATTAAAAACAAATCTGCAACCATATCATACGAATCACCAACCTTGAAATAATAAATTCACACTTATCCAATCTGTAGTGTTGTCATATGTTATAGTCAATCACCTAATATAAATTCGAGACTTGTATTAAAGTTTTTCTTCAATAGTTATTGAACGCAGATTTTGTGTTAAGGGTTGGGCCCCATCAATTTTGGAGATCATATTTACATGGTAAAGAGACATTATTTGGATCACTCTCATACTTTTCTAACCTTATGCAAATGAAATGGTGCATTTTTGGACCTTGAAAGTCAAAATCCTAATGACCTAATGAGACTTTGAGTAACCTGAATTCCATGAATGATATTTTGAATTTAAAGACTTCCTGGTGAAAAGATACTTCCATAGGTGTTATTATGCTTAAGGAGAGATGAGAATGAGTCAGAAATGTGAATCTGGGAGGGAGAGTGAAGTTTATTGACAAGGACAACAACCAGTGGAACAATTTTATATCATGGCCTAATGGAATGATTAAAAAATTATTTAGAGTGGGACACCTAAGATGCACATGCAAAATATGTTTTGATCCCTGGTGGAAGTATGTAAATATTGACACTAACAACCTCATCCACTTTTCCATCTATGAATTTGGGCAGATAATTTTTCCAATATACTCAAGGAATTCGATTTGGAAAACCAAGAATGTGAGCATGATTCATTGGGGCATACCTTATAGCAGTCGAATCCAACTTGAAAACAATGCAGTCACCAAGAATTTCTTGAAGCTACCAATTTTTGAACAGTGGAGTCGTCATGAAAACTCTGAAATTTTGGATTCTTCGACACTGGAGTTGCCAGGTGAAATATGGACAACCTTCTTGTGCCTGACCACTATTCACTATCAATAATTAGAGCTAATATGTGTCGTTCTTTCCCAGGAAATATTTAGCCTTCGCTCCATGGAAACGATGCTAAAAATGTTATTAGTCCCTGCATTTCCCAAGGCCGAGAAAGGAGACTGAAGGAGGTAACCTCAAGCCAATCTTTAGATTTGGTAGTTAGTCCTACCAAACTAGATAGGGCTCTCTTGATTTCAATTTCTCAATCAATAAGGTGACTGGAAAGGAAAATATCTTATGCTAGATATAAGCTCAGTGATATTGATTAGGTTTTGTTTTGAATTTTGTTTGATAGGGAGTATCAGCCTAGGAACTAGGTGTAGGTTTTTAAGGTCAGATTTCAAATGAACAACCAAAAATATGAAGATGAGCCCAGGTAGGTATACTTAGAAACACACTTAGATTTTCATTGTGGAATAGGGTTTGAAAAAGAGAGAGTCAGAATGAGCATGTAACATGAATTCATTCATCAGAGGAAGCATAAAAAATTTATGAAAATCCCATTAAATAGAGCACAAAAAGTAAGAATTATGTTTATAGAATCATAAGGTTATCATATAGAAGCATACATGTGATTTCATGTAAGCATAAACATTTAATTTGATGGTAATACTGAGAAAAAAAAATAATGCTAATAAGCATACCACCGGAGTCCGAAATTTATAGCTGCAACATGTCTTTGATTTCACTGTAAAAATATGTACATAAGCTCCACACTGCAATATCGACTATCCAACCTATAAAAAGACTTCAGTTGGAGTACATATAGAAAATAGAGAAGATGCCACTTAATTGGGTCTAAAACTGATCCAAAATACTTCATAAATGCACCTAATGAATCATTACCGAGAATTTAGGGAAGTTAGAAATAGTTCCCCCAAATTTAGCTAATAACTAGGAGTCTTTGTCTCCTTGAGTAATTACAATATTCCTCAACAATGAGGGGCATAAATAGAATTCCTTATCCATAAAACAACTCATGAGACAAATTTAACCTAGAAACTTTGACCATTTGTGAATGACACCTATCCAAAAAGCATCCATCACAGAAGCATCGATTGCATGGCAGAAGCGTCATGTGATCTTGGAGGGCATTTTTAGGTGGCTTTAAGGCATCTTTCTGCTGATATGAAGGTTGGGAAAGGTAGCCCTGGATGTCCTCTATCCAACCCAACCTTAAAATTAAAAAATACCACCTACAAGGCCTTCAAAACCTCATTTTTCCAAGCTTATTCCAGAAGCATAGCATGCAATGAAAAACAATGGTAGAAGCATGAAAATTAGGGTGTTTTTTGAGTTTTTCTTAAAGAATAGAAGGTGTCATGAAAAACCAAAACCATATTTGGAATGTACGCTCCCAAAGGAATTTCTAAATTTTGGTCCATGGAATCCTTGAATGATGATCTAAACATCTAGAGATGCCTCAAACAACAAATCCTAGTTCTATTTCTTCTTTAGCTTAATTAGGGTTTCTTTAAGATTTTTCTTCAAAATTTTAACCCTGATTTTGGAAATTTGGTTCCTGGTAAAGTAGTGTCTCGCCATGTGCCTATGGAGGTTATTGTCTTTTTTCCTTATTCAAGAGCTTCTCTAGATGCTCATTCACCCTGTCAAGCCAAAACTCTTTGTCTTGATCTATTTCAGTATCAATCAATTCATCAAAACTTTAATGACCTAATGGAGGAGATAACTCTGTTTCTTGCTCTTTTTTCCTAGTTAATCCTCTTGTTCTTGGCCTCCTTGGATTTATCTCAGCCTCCTTGTCTTCAAAATGATCAACAAATATCAATGATTTTCCCTTACCTTTCTGTGCCTCGAGGTCTGCCGTTGGTTTTCTTAGCAATAATTTTTTCACCTTCAATTGCATGTTTTCTTGTTGTAGGAATGTTATCATGAAATTTTCCCTTGAGAGACTATCCTTGAGCTCTGTTATCTCTACATATTTTTCCTTGATTATCTTCTTAGCTGATTTTTTTTCCACCTGCTCTACCATATCAACCTCCAAGGGTGCTTGCTCTTCATGTTGCTACAAGGGTGACTCACTCTCATGCATAGGTGGCTACGCCATGGTTTCTCCTAATACTTGCTCAGCTGTAGGTTTAGGTGAAAGCATGCATTTAGTGATCATAGGAGAAAAAACCATCCTTTTACCCTTCTCATAATGTTGAGTGACTTTATCCCTTGGCATATTTGGAACCTCTGCTGGTCTGCTTGAAGAGCCAACCTCCTGTGGCTTTGATGATGCTAATGATATGCTCTGAATGATAGGTGGACAAGGAGTGGGCATAGAAGTAACTGAATTAACGAATTTTTCCCAAGACATATTGATTTTTGAGAGCTGATGTAAGACTATAAACTTGACCAAACCATGGTGGAACAAATTATTTTGTTGATCCTTGCCTTTACTTTGTACCTTTTCAGTTATTTTGACGATACTTCTGAATATATAATGAGGCAAATTGAGCAGCTTGGTGGTAGTGAAATGCATCAATATCCTTATGTGGTACTGGTACAATATTGAGAACCTCCCTTCACATGTTAAATACTTCATGATCAACTTCATCAAAGGGGAATACCTATCAAGTAAATTCCTAAAGGGAAATATGTGTTCAGGAGCACATCATAATGTGGTTTTAAGAAAATTTTATAGCTCTAGATGTCTAAATCGATCCCTTTGAATCATATTTCTCCATGGTTCGGGATAGTTGTTGCTGAGGATATAACATCTGGTGATATAGTGAACCTAATCCTTGTTATGTTAGCCTTATCTCTCCTAAATCTGGTGGCAAAAGGATTGTCAATTGAGCATGATATCCCACCTCTTGGATTCTTTCACAAAACCTTAAGCATCCAGTGTCTTCAAAGGATTTATTGACATAGGGAGAAGCATTTGTCTCTTGAAAATTATATGGCTCAAACCTAGAATGATGACATCCCTTATTGTACCTTTTCTTCTCACCTTTCATGATGTTTGTTAGCAAAATAAAACCCTATTTTGTTGTGAAGGAAAGGGAAGGTGAAAATTAGAAAAACAGGGGATAATGATATAGTGGGTTTAGTGATAGAGATGAGATGGAATGAAGTTAGGGAAAAATCCATAAAAATATGGGGATATAGGATGGCGAGTTAGAAACACAGTGAAAGTGAAAATTTTGGAAACGGGTAAAGGAAAAAGGGAAACAAGGTTAAAACACAAAGTTTATCTAGCTTCTCTACAAAAACGTAGTGAGAACTAGGGTTTGAGTGAAAATGGAGGTTATGAAAGGTATGAATGATATGGAGTGTTTTTTTAAGGTGTATTATTTATTTTTAAGGTTATTAGGTGGTGAAACTAGGGGTTTCCTGACTGAAGCAAACCAAACATCAATGAAACCAAAAACGTAGTTGAATACCCTAGAAGAGGGAATCCACCCTTTGTTGAAGAAATTCACTTGAATGAAAGGTGAGGGATGTTCAGTTACTAGTTTGGAAGCACCTGAACCTTAAGAAATGATGAACTAACCCTTCTAATGGCTTTTTGAAGCTTGGATGCCAAAAGAGTAGAAAAATTCCAGAAGGGTAGCGTGGCTACCCCAGAAGCATAGTGGGGAGCAGAAACGTAGCGAAGAGAATTATAGATCAATTTTTGCTTTTTTTATTTGATCTTTGGATGGTCGTGGAGAGTTGTGAGCATGATAGAGGAGCTCTTTTGAAAACCGAAGGATGAAATGAACTAAAAAAGCTTCATTTCCCTTTATAACTCACAAACTTTTCTTTTTGTCTTTAGTGAATTCATATTGTATCAGAAAATTTTCTTTTGAAAAACTTTGATCATGTAGCATACTTCTTGAGAAATGACAAGTTCCCTTTGATTTATCTCCTATCTTTGCTAACTCCAAATGAAGGTGATTAGAATGGTGAAAATGACTATTATTTGCCTTTATTTCATGACATGATCATTATGATGACAAAACAAAATAAGCCTAGGCCATGACCTAGATGAGGGTGTGTTGACTGATCTATTACCCTAGATTGATGATGAAATACACGAACTTGAAATTAATGATGACTATGATGTTGGGTATGTGTTATATTCTTTCCACGACTAATCACGCGTGGGGGGTCACAGGAGGGGGTGATAGCCCCCCTTGTACATTGCGCTGGACACAACATTGGGGGGGTCACAGGGGGGGCATAAGCCCCCCCTGTCAGGGTCCAAGGTAGTGCCCCAGAAATTTTTTTGGGTCCTTATTTTCTGGTGGGCGGATCCGCCCATGGTTTTGTGCATGGGTTTGCACATGGTTTTGAGGTACGATGGTTTTCGGCCCCTGGTATTTTGTAGATCTGGTCAAGGGAACTACGGTTATGTTCTAATCCAGGGTTAATGGATTGGGGTTTATGTATGCTTCGGCATGTATATATATGTGTTGTAACACTAAAAGGAATATAATGAAAAATCAAGTTGTTCGTCCCGATTTGGGATCCAGGGGAAAATCTCTGTGTTTATCTGTTTTATGTTTTATGCTCTCGCTATTGTTTATTTTATGTTATAAGATTCGTGTGTAGATAATTTCTATTCAGGGTTAAAACCTACATTTGGTATCGGAGTTGTTTCGGCTTCAAGGGGACGCCTTTGCTGCTGAGGGTTTTTTTCTCGGGCCTGAGGTAGACCTTGTTCAGTGGGAGATCTGTGGGATCGATTCTTGCGGTGAAAGAAGATGGCGAGCGGCGGAAAGATAGAGATCGAGAAATTTAATGGTCAGAGTTTTGAGTTGTGGAAGCTCAAGATGGAGGATCTGCTGGTGGATAAAGATCAGTGGATCGCGGTAGATCCAGTTACTAAACCAACAGCAATGTCAGATGAAGACTGGAAGAAACTGGATCGGAAGGCTAAGAGCACAATACGGTTGTGTGTCTCAGATTCAGTATTGTTGAATGTATCTGGGGAAGCTATGGTGAAGACCTTGTGGGACAAGCTAGGGACTTTGTACCAATCTAAGTCTATCGTGAATAAATTGTTCCTATAGAAAAAGCTGTATAACCTGAGGATGAAGGATGGAGACATGGTGATAGAGCATTTGAATGCCTTCAATACTGTGGTAAGTCAACTGTCATCTGTTGATATTAAAATCTCAGATGAATATAAGTGCATCAGTTTGTTGTGTTCTCTACCATATTCGTGGGATAGTCTGGTTATTGCAATAGGTAGTAATACAACTACCTTGAATTTTGATGAAATTGTCTCAGCCTTGCTTTTGGAGGAAATGAGACGGTGAAATATGGAGGGTCAAAGTGGAGATGCCTTATCTGTACGAGGAAGGTCCCAGAACAGAAACGAGAATAAGGTTTCGAGTGGGAGATATAAGTCTAGAGGGAGTTTTAAATCTCCTGGAAAGTTTGTAAAGGTGTCCTAGAAATGCAGAAAGGAAGGGCACTAAAAAAAGGACTACATATCTAAAGCTCATAAGAAAGGAAAGGGATTTGATGATGCTCCTTCTACAGAAGCAAAAACCACCTCGGATGAAGGTGGGGATGTGTATTTGGCTTCTTCTTCAAATACACATGTAGATCATGAGTCATGGTTGATTGACTCAGGTGCATCCTTTCAATTCACTCCCCATAGGGAGTGGTTCTGCGAGTATGAGAAATATGATGGTGGTGATGTCTTCTTAGGGGATGATAGGAGGGCCAGAATCATCGGACGTGGAAAGGTCAAGCTGAAGCTGCAAGGTGGAAGGATTAGAACACTTCCTGGTGTTCTGCATATTCCTGCATTGGCCGGAAATCTGATTTCTGTAAGCAAGATGGATGATGCAGGTGTAAAAACAGTGTTCGAGAAAGATGCCTGCAAGATGGTTCGGGGAGCACTGGTATTAATGCGGGGAGTTCGGACTGGAACTCTGTACAAGCTACAAGGTAGCACTGTTATTGATGGGTGTAACAATTCTGTGGTTCCTGAGAGTGGAGCGGAAAGCCTAGTTGTATCTGGAGAAAAGAACATGCTATGGCATCAAAGGCTTGGACATATTGGAGAGAAGGGCCTTCAGATACTGCATAGAAATGGTATGGTAGAAGGTATGTCTAATTTCTCTCTGGATTTCGATTTCTGTGAACATTGTGTATATGGGAAGCAGAATCGGGTGAGTTTTTCTTCTGGTGCTAAGAGGGTGAACAAGATATTAGAACTTGTGCATAGTGATGTGTTTGGACCTGTGTCAGTTCCATCACTGGGAAAGTCTGTGTACTATGTTTCATTCATAGATGACTTCTCAAGGAATACATGGATATATTTCTTAAGGAAGAAATCTGAAGTCTTTGACAAATTTAAAGAATTTAAGGCTCTGGTGGAAAACCAGACAGAGAAGAAGATAAAGGCGCTGAGGACAGATAATGGTGGGGAGTTATGCAAGAATGAATTTGAAGAGTTCTGTAAGAAGTGTGGTATAGCACGACAGAAGACTACTCCATACACACCTCAGCAAAATGGAGTTGCAGAAAGAATGAACAGAACGCTAATGGAAAAGGCAAGAAGCATGCTCAGTGGTACCGGGTTAGGACAAGAATTCTGGGCAGAGGCAGTGGAGACTGCATGTTACTTAGTTAATAGATCACCTTCATCAGCGTTGGAGGATAAGACTCCACATGAGGTATGGACTGGTAAGAAACCCTCTCTTTCACATCTAAGGGTATTTGGATGTGATGCACATGTACATGTTCCAAAGGAGAAAAGGACCAAGTTGGATAATAAATCTGAAAGGTGCATCTTTATTGGGTATAAGGATGGTTTAAAGGGTTACAAGCTTTGGAACCCAGAAACAAGGAAGGTTGTGTACAGCCGAGATTTGGTGTTTAGAGAGGTGAAAGATGTTGTTAAACATGAAATCATACCAAAGGAACCTGAGAAGATAGAGTTTGAGCTAAAGGAGGATGAATCAGACTCTACAACAGAAGAAGACTCAGAAGATGAAGAGCCACAAACTCCAGCTTTGAGAAGATCAGTTCGGGAAAGAAGGCAACCAGAAAGGTATAGTCCATTTGCTTTTTGTTCAGGTTTTGCCTTAACTATAACTGATGATGATCCCAGAACTGTCAGGGAGGCAGTAGATTCAGAGGATGGAAAACTCTGGAAGGAGGCCATGGTTGATGAAATGGCATCCTTGCACAAAAATGAGGCATGGGATCTGGTGGAGTTGCCGGCTAGAAGGAAGCCCATTGGGAGCAAATGGGTGTTTAAGAAGAAGATGAATGTAGAAGGCAAGGTGGAGAAATACAAATCTCGGTTGGTAGCAAAAGGTTATTCCCAGGTGCCAGGAATTGATTTTGGTGATATTTTTCTCTTGTTGCCAAAGTTACTTCTATTAGATTACTTTTATCTGTTGCTGCTGCCTTTGATTTTGAGATAGAACAGATGGATGTGAAGACAACATTTCTTCACGGGGATCTAGAAGAGGAGATCTACATGAAGCAACCTGAAGGCTTTATGGTGAAGGGTAAGAAAGAACTAGTATGCGGGTTGAAGAAGTCTTTGTATGGGTTAAAACAGTCACCAAGGATGTGGTATCAGAAATTTGATACCTATATACGGGGACTTGGCTTCACCAGAAGCAAGGAGGATCACTGTGTTTATTTAAAATTAATTGGTGACCGTGTTATTTATTTAGTCTTGTATGTGGATGATATGTTGTTGATTGGAAATGACAAAGAAATTATCCAAGATTTGAAGACCCAACTGTTCTCCAAATTCGACATGAAGGATCTGGGTGCTGCAAACTATATTTTGGGCATGGAAATTAAGAGAGATCGGGCAAAGAGGAAGCTCTGGTTAAACCAGAGAAAGTATGTCGAGACTATATTGCAGAGGTTAAATATGCAGGATAGTAAACCGGTGAATGTTCCTATTCCTGTAGGTG
The DNA here is from genome assembly GCA_034641835.2 of Pinus albicaulis. Lineage (NCBI taxonomy): Eukaryota > Viridiplantae > Streptophyta > Pinopsida > Pinales > Pinaceae > Pinus > Pinus albicaulis. The sequence continues at coordinate 376,151,736 of CM076574.1, forward strand.
TAAAGTTGTCTGCTGAACAGTGTCCCAAGACACAAGAAGAAGAGGAGTATATGTCCCGTGTTCCATATGCAAGTGCAGTGGGTAGCCTGATGTATGCAATGGTCTGTACTAGACCAGACATTGCACATGCGGTGGGAGTATTGAGCAGGTTTATTTCAAACCCAGGGAAGGAGCATTGGACAGTAGTGAAACGGGTTTTCAGATATTTACGTGGCACTAGTGATTATGGCTTGTGCTACCAGGGAAGACCAGGATTGGAAAGAATGTTGGACATTTGTGGTTTTGTTGATGCAGACTGGGCTGGAGATCTGGACCAAAGAAGATCTACAAGTGGGTATGTGTTTAGCCTATTTGGAGGCGCAGTCAGTTGGATGAGTAAAAGGCAGTCTGTAGTGGCTCTTTCAACTACAGAGGCAGAATACATAGCAGCCACTCATGCAAGCAAGGAAGCAGTTTGGTTGCAAAGATTGTGTTCAAGTATGGGGTTGGTACAGCAAGCTATAAGGATAGACTGTGATAGCCAAAGTGCAATTTTCTTGGCTAATAACCCTGCTTATCATTCAAAGACAAAGCACATTGATGTTCAATATCACTTTGTTAGAGATATGGTTGAGGCTAAAAGGGTGTTGCTGGTAAAGGTGGACACTTTGAAGAATGTTGCAGATGCATTGACGAAGTCTGTGAGCACTCAGAAGTTCTCTTGGTGTAGAGAAACAATGGGTGTTGAAGAATTGGGGCAATGAATAAGCTCTCCTACGGCCCCCTATGTAAAGAAAACAGCAAGTGGGAGAATGTTGGGTATGTGTTATATTCTTTCCATGACTAATCACGCGTGGGGGGGTCACGGGGGGTGATAGCCCCCATGCTCTTGTGTTGGGCGCAACATGGGGGGGGGTGGTCGATCATAAGGGCGATAGCCCCCCCCGCAGTGAGAGTCCGGCGCCTTGGAAAAAAAATTTGGTCCTTATTTTCTGGTGGGCAGATCCACCCATGGTTTTGTGCATGGGTTTGCACATGGCTTTGCGGTACGATTGTTTTTGGCCCCTGGTATTTTTTAGATCCGGTCAAGGGAACTACGATGATGTTCTAATCCAGGGTTAATGGATTGGGGTTTATGTATGCTTCGGCATGTATATATATGTGTTGTAACACTAAAATGAATATAATGAAAAATAAAGATGGTCGTCCCTATTTGGGATCCAGGGGAAAATCTCTGTGTTTATCTATTTTATGTTTTATGCTCTCGCTAGATTGTTTATTTTCTGTTTTAAGATTCGTTAGTAGATAATTTATGTACAGGGTTTAAAACCTACACATGAATGGGTGAAGGGAGCAGCACCAGACCTAAACAACATTTAGTGAACAAAATTTATTTGAGAATTTGTTTGAAAAGATAAAATTTTCCCAAGGACCACTACCAAATAAATGTGAAAGAGTGTATATGATCATTGAACATTCAGACACTAACATATACAACAATAAAATTCCTCACTAATATTTTTTGATAAATCAAGGTAAACAAGTGAATCATAGTATTGAACTAAATTCTATACCATAGGCACAACCACTACCGCCAATATACCTTTATAGCCTTGAAATTGGCACCTTTTAACCTATTGAGATGCCAGTGCCCCATCTATTACAAATAATACATAGTTTCAAAATCATTTGAATAAATTATTTAGATGTAAAAATAATATCATTTTCCTCGCTTGGTAACCACATGATGACAATGCCATTCACTAGAAATAACAAAGTGAACAAGTTGACTCATGATGAGATCTCTTGTGATCCCTTGTCCTTTAGCCTTACGACCGAAATCCATTAACCTGGCTTAGCAACCAGTACTGTAACTTTTCTAGGGCCTACGATCATAGTAGGTTGACTCGTGATGAGATATCCTATCCTTCAATTAACTATTTTAAGATTAAAATATGGTTATAGTCAATCTCAAAGGAATTACTTAATAAATGGGGAGGAATTTCATGTCCTTAAGAGCAATGGATGGCGTAAAAAAAAATTTGATAGCTAATCACCACTTCGATAACATTGTTTTCCCAAGAGATAATTACCTTAAAAGAAATTATTAGTAAATATAGTTTGCGTTCTTATTATTGGGGTTAAAATTAGGTCATTAGATAGTGATAATATATCTAAGAAAAAATTGTGGTTGTTTAACAATAAATTTTACCAAGCAAGGGACTTGACTCATTAGGAGAGTTGAAGCTAAGAATAATGAAGTCATTTCCTTAAAGAATAATTCCTAAAGTATAATATTTCATTTCTATATATATTAGGGAATAAACTGATTTCCCAATATTCATGCCAAGGATAACAAAGAGTTAAAATATACCCTCGTTCAAACCAAGGAAAGAAAGACCAAGAGATCCTACAAGTATCAAATCAAGAAAACAAACAAAAGTATGAAAACATGTCAACAAGAAATGAACATTCAACAATATTATGATCAAATAATAAGTCAAGAACATAGGAAAAATCAAAGTATAAGGATAAGCTGAATTTGGAAAACTTACATATTTTACCCCTTTATAAGTATATACTTGGTTTTCAAAAAGTTTTATTTAGCACTGTGTGAGATGTTGATGATTTGAGCTTTTATTAAGTGCAAAATGCAATTGACCAATTATGAAGTTCATTTCAAAGATAAAGAGAGCCATGAAAACTAAATTTTATGAAATATGAAAGAGAAGTGCTTGAGTTATTATTTCACTAAATTTATTCTTGTTTGTTCATCTTAGGATAAAAGTTACATTAAGAATATAGAGAGCAAAAGAAAGAAGGTTAAGTAAATTCTCAGAACAGTTTTGAGATAATAACTCATTTCCAACTCATGCTTTTCATACTTGCATTATTCGAAAATAAAGAAAAAAAATCAAGCAAAGACCAATCTACCTCTAAACCTACCCTAAATTACTCAATGATCATGATGGTCCCAGCCCTCTGACTGTGATTTGTGTTAAATCGAAATAAATATTGGCAACCTTAACTTACAGGTCCCACTTATATTTACGAACTATTTGTTAACAAAACAATATTAAAATAAATATTGGCAACCTTAACTTACAGGTCCCTCTTATATTTATGAACTATTCGTTAACAAAAGAATATTAATTCCGTTTCGGAATGAGCGTAGATATGGTTTCAATGTATACAGTCATCCATAATATATGGTATGACTTGCAATCACATGCCAGTTTATTACCCTGTCCTTCTAATTGGTATCTGCTGACACTTGTCAATCGTCTTGGGTTCAACTCCTCCTGCCTTGTGACAAACCCCAACCCTTGACACTATCCGCATTTCACTTTTCACTCAGCACCATGAGGGTTAGCCGCCTCGGTCTATCTCGAGGGTTCTTTCACAGTATTTCTGGTTCAATGCCTTATTCGATGAAGCTCTCACCAATATGGTAACGTTGTTGGCTACCCGTCTTCCGTTTTCTGTGTGAAATTTTCTTATCAAAACTAAGAGTGAATTGATGTTCTTCACTGTGAAACGTTTGCAGACTCCTTTGGTTCCATTTGCTTAACTATCCCTGTTTGCGCTACAGGTCGAACTTCCAGTTCTACGCCGGCGGTCTTACTCAACTCGGCCTCTTTCTTTTCCAAAGTAAGTTAAAGTTTTATGTTTTAGTTTACTCCGCACCTTACTCAGTCACTAATGTGATGTGCTCCTTTGCGAGTAGGTTTTTCTTGCATTCGACTTGGTCTTTCCTCTCGATGCTGCCCTCCTATTCACAGGTGATTGTCACAGAATTTATGGTCTCGTTCTCGTTGGAATACATCTTTTGATTTCTCGCCAAAATTCTTGCTCATTCCAGGTTATAACCTTTGTCTCTTTTTCTCTTCTTGCAGGTCAAACAAAACTGATTGGTATCAAGTGCTCATTCTGATGAAACCAAAAACAAAATCGGCCCCAAACAAAAAGAATGGGTAGGGTCGTTCTGTTTATAAGTCTGTGGTTAATTTCGAAATAGGACTACACATTTCCTGGTTCCCGCTCTTTCAGTAGACACGATCTCGTTAGGTTACTTTGTCAAACCCTTCTCTGGAAATTTGTGTCACAGGGTTGTAGTTGGTTCTGTTTGACTCTATTTGAACTCCTTAGTCGACTGTAATATGAGCGTTGTTCGCTCAGGTCTTGAACTATTTTTCGCACTTGTTGTTACAAACAGTGGGGTTTACAAGATGTATAATTGAACAAACTCCTGTATATACAATAAGACTCCTTTTTTATTTAGTTAATTCGAAAAAACATTCTGTTCACTACCTGGGATTTGTTGGTGTAATATGAATAGTGATAATTGGCTGCTCCTTAAATCTTCTTGCTGGAAACTCGTTCTTGTACACTGTAGCTTTCAGGTCTCCATATGTGCGCCGATTTATTTTCTTGTTCTACGCAACTGTTAGGTATTCCTTACGCTTGGGATTTTCTCCTATATGTAGTGATTTCAACTTTCCATTCTTTTGGTTAAAATGCACATCAACGTCGACAATTAGACACAGAAAATCAATACATAAAAGTGTTGGCCATAGATTTAAATTGACAGATGGTTTTTGTTCTATAAAAACTCTGGTTCTCTTTTATTTGCCACTTCCTTTCCTTCTGATGGAAATCTAACCCTACAAACTCTTTTCCTGCTGTTTTTATACTATCGAAAGGTAATAATTCTGTTACAGTCTTTCGGTTGAATTCGCAACGGTTATTTCCTAACTACCTTTTAGATTGTGTGAAGAACTTCTAATTAAGGTTACAAGTAATTTTAATTTATTTCCTAATTCGACTATTTCCTACTAGAGAGTAAATAAATGAAAAAAAAAACAATTAAACACAGGTTCAATAACCTGTCTACAAACAATGCAACCGTGAGACAAATTAATCCTATTTTTTGTCTGCTCGAAGATAGATGCTCCTGCATCAAGCTCCCAGGGTGATGAAAATACATGGCTCCGTTCCATGAGATTTTCAACCGAATAGCCATCCTTTTGTATCTGCGTTGCGTTAAGCCATGAACTGTCCTCAATGGGATGGTTCTTCCATTTAACCAGATATCGTAAATATTCCTTCCTGCGCATACGCTTGGCTACCTGCGTGTCGAGAATACTCTCGATCTCAAGGGGCTGAGCCGTAGGCATCTGTCTCACCCAGGATTCTTCCTCAAGTTTGATATCCTGTTCTGGCCTTACTGTCAAGTCTTCCTCAGGACTAGCAGTATACAGAAACAGGTCTGCCACATTAAAAATGGGTGAAATGCCTATTCCCGGTGGCAGCTGTAGTTCGTAAGCATTGGCGGAAAACTTGCGAATAATTTTGCAGGGACCAATATTTTTAAATTTCAGCTTGTTATATTCTCTTTTTGGAAACCGTTCCTTGCGTAAGTGTGCAAGGAATTTTTCTCCAACATTAAACTGAACTTCCCGCATTTTCGAATCAGCCCGCTGTTTGTACTTTTGGCTGCTGTCCTACAATTTCAGTTTCACCTGCTCATGTAAGTCGCTCATTGCTTGGGCGAAATCTTCCCCATCAGCACTCCGTTTTTCAAGTTTTCCTAGGTCTCAAAGCTCATGCACTCTGCAAGGATGCATGCCATACAAGATCTAGAAGGGACTGTAACCTGTGCTGCGATTCGGTGAATCGTTATAAGCGAATTCCGCCTGAGCAAGTACGCGGTCCCACATCCAAGAATTTCCACCAATTAAACTCCGTAGCAGATTTTCTAGGCTCCTGTTCACCACCTCCGTTTTCCCATCAGTCTTTGGGTGATAAGCAGAGATGAATTGTAATTGAGTGCCCAAATTCTTCCACGAGGTCCGCCAAAAATGTCCGGTGAACCTCACATCCCTTTCGGAAATGATGGACCTCAGTAGACCATCCAATCTGACAATTTCTGTGAAAAACAAGTGTGCTACGTGAGTAGCATCACTGGTTTTGCTGCAGGGTATAAAATGTGCCATCTTCGAAAACCGATCCACTACCACCATCACTGAATCAAAACCTCACTGTGTCCTAGGTAGACCTAAGACAAAGGCCAAGCTGACTGAGTCCCATGGTCTGCTCGGAATAGGTAGTGGCATATAAAGTACTGTATTCTGACTGCACCCTTTTGCCAACTGGCATGTTTTACATCTGCTTACGTACCTCTGCACGTCCCATCGTAACCTTGGCTAGTAATAAAAGTGTTCGATCTGTGATAAAGTCTTGTCTATGCTGAAATTTCCGGCTAGACCTCCACTGTGTTTTTCTTGAATAATGTTCTCTCTCATCGAACAGTCGGGAATGCACTACTGTCCTCCCCTAAACAATAATCCCTCCTGCACATTGTAGTCCAACCATGGACTAATATTCCTCAACAAAGGATTTTGATAGGCCTCATAGGCCTCCATAAAATCTGCATTTTTCCGGTATAGATCCCTCAAATTCTCAAAACCCAAAACTTGCATTGTACTTTCCTGCAAGAGTAAAGCCCTTCTACTCAACGCATCTGCCACCTTGTTGGCCTGCCCACTAATATGTTTTAGCACAAATGTGAAACTCTGCAGATACTCAACCCATTCTGCATGCTTATGGTTCAACTTATGCTGCTGCATAATATATTGTAATGCGGAATTATCAGAAAATAAAACGAATTCATTACCTAACAAATAATGTCTCCAATGCTTCAATGCTTGGACAATCGCGTAGAATTCCTTGTCATAGGTTGAGTACTTCTATCTACTCTCGTTCAACTTCTCACTGAAATAGGCGACCAGACTATCTTCTTGACTCAGTACTGCCCCAATGGCTATACTGCTGGCGTCACAACGAACTTGAAATTTTTTGTTGAAGTCAGGCAGCCTCAATATCGGTCTCTCTATGATCTTTCTTTTTAAAATTTGAAAAATTTTCTCTGCTGCCTCTGTCTAGCAAAAAGGTTGATTTTCCTTCTTGATCGTATCCAACATGGGTGCGCAGATTTCACTGAAATTCCTGATGAATTTCCTGTAAAAACTTGCTAATCCGTGAAAACTTCGAACTTAAAATAAAATTTTTAGGGATGGCCAGCTAATTATAGCTGCAACCTTTTCTGGATCCATCTTCAATTCGTTTTTTTCAATTACAAAACCCAGATATACCAACTCCTGCTGGAAAAATGTACACTTCTTCAGATTTATTAGCAGCTTATTTTGCTGTAGCTTCTGTAGAAATTTGAATAATAGCTGAATTATTCACCAAGATTATCCTGATTACACACTATTTAAGCTTCATGCATAATACATAACCTCTTCTACAATTGATCATCAATATGCGGAAATAGAAAGCGGTCACATGCGCTCATTAAAACATAATCAAGCACACATATCAACATAGTATGTAATGGAGAAAGAAATAGATGAAAACCCCCAACTATCTGTTTATTATAATGATAGAGAACATGTAACAATACATAGCACAAAGCTCTCACAGCTCTCAGCACTATCTCCAAAAGTTACACACAAACTATATTAGAAATAGAACAAGTCACAGGTTCAAATCTCCTCCACAAGTCTGCCTGCCTCTACTGCGCAATCCAAGATGAGTAATGATGAGATCCAAGTTCAAATCCCACTAGCTCCAACTACGCAATCCTCATTAATAATCTCAATCAATGTGTGTGCAAATCTCATGCTACAGTATAGTCTGACGGTGATACACTCACCCTTTCACCCATCTCTAACACTGGTCTCCACTGAACTGTCCATGCATTGCAGTTAACTGATGTGTTCTTTAGTTGATTTATGAGTTAATAATTAGTGAATTAATTAATAATTAATTCACACCACTCATCACTAGTGTATTTATCAGTTAGAATAAATACAACTAGTTCAACTAAGTTAAACTGAACACAACTCCACCAACTGTCTCATCAACTCCACCAAACTCTGCCACATGAGTTCTAACTGAAGTCAACCATGCAATAGCTCAACTAACCCCTGGGAAAAGCATATTTCCTTCTGTCAGCTGCATGTGCCACATCCAAGCATCAAACTGAAGTGCTCCAAGAGGATAAGATAATGTTTATAGTCTAAATATTATTAAGGGTTAATAATATTCAACTGTTCTATTTTTAGCCTGGCAGTCTAAAAATAGATTCCGCCCAATGTATAAAAATAGAGGTCCATCTATTTTTACCAACTTGACCAACCATCCACAAATAGCATCCTGCAACTCATAGACCATGATCCATATGTCTAAAAATAGACATAGTCTAAAAATAGACTTTGTGACAAAAATCACTTGTGTGGCCCCCACCTAGTTTTGGTGATCACTTTCCAACTAGGATCAGGAAAGATGTTTCAGGATGCCTCCTTTATTTATTTGCCATTTCTTACTCCCCTCTCAACAAGGAAAGAATGTTTGTCTTTGCACAATAGACACGCAACTCCCGAGCATTCACCCTGCGACCTTCCGTGCCATGCAACTCCATGCATGCTCTGCAACTCTTCGAGCGAATGGTCTCAAAAAACTCAATTAGTACGACGTGCATCTATCTTCAGTATTCGGAGTCTGCTTGAGTAGCATTCCCATGTCATGGAGGGAACTACGTATTTTGTTGAACTCTTGCACCCATGCACTCTTGCACTTGCTGTCACTCTAATTCGCGCTCCATTATCTGGCAACATCACTTTGATCACTGCATCAGTCAATACAGTCATGCTAATACTGTGGAACCTTGTAGCAAGGCTTCAATTCATGAGATCCACACCATCTCGCCGATCTGCACCTTGAAAATCTCTTGGGATTAATGTTCCATGTCGCCCCACCTCTCACACAGTGTATAGGCACTGTCTCTTATACGGCACGGAATTTCTCTGCATGAGTGGTTTCTTCCACTCCATGATCCTCATCTTGTGGTTGCTCCACATCCCGAGGTTCACTATTACCTGCATGCAAAACTTGCTCCCTCTCAAGCATCAATTGCATGTCTTTCTTGCACTTCCCAACGGTAGGAAGCTCCGTAGACATCCCATCTACTTCAAGTCTGTAGAGATTCTTTGCTCGAATCCCAACCTTCTTGACTTGTCCTGTTGCCTTGTGCCGAAGGAAAACTTTTCCTTCACTGAAGACAACTTCATACCCTTTATCCTCTAACATTGCGATTGAGATCAAATTCTTCTTTAAACCTGGAACATGCACTACATCTTGTAAAAGAATGAGTTTACCTAACTCCCTCTGAAAGGTTATGGTATCACGTTACGATTTTTATACTCATCCATTTAAACCCAACTCAACATCATTGAGATGAGGAAAATTACCAAGTCGGCGGAAAATTCATATTCATAGTCATGTGAAAGGAAGCGCCACTATCAAAATACCCGATCCCCAATGCACTTTGAACACCATGCATGCGATCAACGAGAAGTCCGACTCAGTGTGAGGGCAGAGCCTCGCAACTCTGACTCGACAGCACCTTGTTCTTCTTCTTCTTTGGACAATTGGTAGCATAATGTCCATGATGGTGGTGATGGTGACGGTGAAAACACTTCACTTTGGACATGTCACGCTCTTCATCCGCACCGGATTGAAGAATTCTTCTTGCTTCGCCCTTGGCACAGCGACGAAAAGAAAAATCTTCATCAGATGCCTTTGATGAAGATCCATCCCTGGTGCTCCGCCTTATCTCCTCTTGCACAAGATCCGACCAAAGTCGCTCCCATCCTGGCAATTTCTCCTGACCATTGACAGAGTCCTCATAGGAATGCCAACTCTTCGGAAGCCCAAGGAGAGCCAAGCTCACCAAGTCTTCTTCATCCACACTAACTCCTAAACTCCCAAGCTCATCCCTGCAGTGGACAAACTTTGTCAAGTATACCGGAATAGTGTCATTCTTCTCCATCTTTATTTTCCTGAGTTTATCCTTGAGCGCCAACTTCCTCTGGTCGCTCTTGCTTTGGAATAAATATTTCAAGGCTTTCCACATCAAAAATGGAGAAGCCTTACCATGCAGGCTGGATACAATGTGATCCTTCACACCCTCTAACAGAATCCTTCGACACCTTGCTGTCTTCTTTTGCCAAGCCTCAACCAAGGCTGCATTGCTAGGCTTTGGAACTTCAGCATCTATGAACTCCTTTAGCCCATTTTCATCGAGCACTGCCTCCATCCTATCTCTCCATGCAATATAATTCGAGTTGCCTTCAAGAGCATACTCCAATCGCAATCCTTGATAAGACATTTTGACTTCGACACCAAGAAAACACTGCTGCGAATTCGAATTCCACCAGCTCAAAACTCAACCGCTTCTGATCTGTGAGAACAAAGTATTTCTAGCACAGAGATCAACTGTAGGGGCATTTAATGGATATATCACCTTTCAAAGAAAGGATGGATCCAGAGGCTACCTGGCCCATTACAGACTCTGTCTACCGAAATAATTATAATCATTGTAATAGATCCGATGATCAATCTTGCTCTGATACCATGTAGAAATTTGAATAATAGCTGAATTATTCACCGATATTATCCTTATTACACACTATTTAAGCTTCATGCATAATACATAACCTCTTCTACAATTGATCATCAATATGTGGAAATAGAAAGCAGTCGCATGCGCTCATTAAAATATAATCAAGCACACATATCAACACGGTATGTAATGGGGAAAGAAATACAGCTGAAAACCCCCAACTATCTGTATATTATAATGATAGATAACATGTAACAATCATAGTACAATACTCCTCACAAGTACTCAGTACTATCTCCAAAATTTACACACAAACTAGCTCAGATTTGAACAAGTCACAGGTTCAAATCTCCTCCACAAGTCTGCCTGCCTCTACTGCGCAATCCAAGATGAGAATGAATGAGATCCAAGTTCGAATCCCCTTGGCTTGTACTGCGCAATCCTCATTGGAAATATCAATCAATGTGTGTGCAAATCTCATGCACAAGTATAGTCACAACTGATAGTCACACTCACCCTTTCACCCACCTCTAACACTGGTCTCCACTGAACTGTCCATGCATTGCAGTTAACTGATGTATTCTTTAGTTGATTTATGAGTTAATAATTACTGAATTAATTAATAATTAATTCACACCACTCATCACTAGTGTATTTTTCAGTTAGACTAAATACAACTAGTTCAACTAAGTTAAACAGAACACAACTCCACCAACTGTCTCATCAACTCCACCAAACTCTGCCACATGAGTTCTAATTGAAGTCAACCATGCAATAGCTCAACTAACCCTTAGGAAAAGCATATTTCCTTCTGTCAGTTGCATGTGCCACATCCAAGCATCAAACTGAAGTGCTCCAAGAGGAAAAGATAATGTTTATAGTCTAAATATTATTAAGGGTTAATATTATTTGACTGTTTTATTTTTAGCCCGGCATTCTAAAATAGAAACCGCCCAATGTCTAAAAATAGAGGTCCATCTATTTTGACCAACTCGACCAATCATCCATAAATAGCATCCTACAACTCATAGACCATGATCCCTATGTCTAAAAATAGACATAGTCTAAAAATAGACTTTGCGACAAAAATCACTTGTGTGGTCCCCACCTAGTTTAGGTGATCACTCTCCAACTAGGATCAGGAAAGATGTTTCAGGATGCCCCCTTCACTGTTTCTTGTTTCCATTTTCAACAGCTTCCTCAATACACTTTGAACATGCCTGAAGTGTTCTTCTCTCGTTTTGCTAAAAATCAATATATCATCTAAATAAATAATTACAAACTTCCCAATGAACTCTTTCAGCACTTCGTTCATTAGGCGCATAAAAGTACTAGGGGAATTACTCAGCCCAAATGGCATCACCAGCCACTCATACAACCCTTCGTTGGTCTTGAAGGTTGTTTTCCACTCATCCCCTTCTCGAATTCTAATCTGATGGTAACCACTCTTCAGATCAATCTTCGTGAAGTATGCTGCCCCACTCAAACAGTCCGTCATGTCATCCATACTCGGCAATGGGAACCTGTACCTGATGGTAATCTTATTAATAGCCCTTGAGTCTATGCACATTCTCCACTCGCCACCTTTCTTTGGAGCCAAAACTGTCGGAACTGCACAGGGGCTCATGCTTTCTCTAATCAACCCTTTATCCAGTAATTCTTGCACCTGCTTCCTAATCTCCTCATTTTCCTTGGGACTCATACGATAGGCTGCTTTATTTGGCAGACTAGCACCTGGTATGAAGTCAATACAATGACTGATATTCCTCTTAGGAGGCAACTCATCTGGAAGATCATCTACTACGATATCACCAAAATCCTGCAACATATCCTGAATCTCCTCTGGTAAATCTGTGATCTTCGTGTGCAGTACCACTGTTTTTGGCCTCCTCACCACAGCGAAATTTACATCATTATCATCGATCTGTTTCAAGAATTATTTTCCACCCATCAGCAACGCTTTTACTCCACTAGCTTCTGATGTATTTTCTTCCTTGATGGGTACAAGCGTGTGCTTAATCCCATCCTTGACAAACTTATAACAGTTTGTCTTTCCATCATGAATTAATTTCCTGTCATACTGCCAAGGCCTCCCCAACAGTATATGACAGACATCCATCGGCATAACATCACACATAACTTTCTCCCTGTACCTGCCAATGTGAAATTCCACTTCACACTGCTCATCAACCAGCAACTGATGTCCCTTTTGCAACCACGACACTTTATAGGGCGTGGGATGCTTCAGCCGTTTCAACCCTAACTTCTCTACCATTTCTGTGGCCACAAAATTGTCGGTACTCCAGCTGTCAATTATCAGTTTGCAGCACTTGCCCTATGACTTGCAAACTATCTGGAATAAAGATTTTCGCTGATTCGGTTCTGCAACTTCTTTGGCTGGTTTCAGCAACACTTTATTCAGCACCAAAGCTTCCCCTGTCTCAGGCGTGTTTTCTACTTCCTGGGGTGGTGCCTCCGCTTCCTCTGGTTGGGAAACATAATTTCCTCTGCCACCTGCTGGCTCCCCTTCAGGACACTCATAAGACTTGTGCCCCCACTTATGGCACCTGTAACACTGGACATATCCTATGCCCTGACCATTTCCTCTTCCCTGCTGATATGGTCATCCTCCTCTGGTGTTAATGTCTTTTTCTGATGTCCCTGAAGGTTTGGAACTGCTGCCTTCTTCGCTGGAATTTGTGCCTTTGCCCCTGCCAAAGGCCTTTCCTTTACCTCTGCCAGATCCTCCTCCTCTTCTGGCATTCTACTTTCTAATTATCTTTTCTTCCACTTTCAAGGCACACTGATATGCCTCATCAATAGTTCTGGGTGAGAGAATACTGATTTCATCCAGTATCTCCCCCCTCAAGCCATTTACAAATCTGGCTGTTTTTTCAGGGCTGTCTTCTATATACCCTGCTCTCAAATTGAACCTGTAAAATTCCTCCGTGTATTCCTTAACAGTCAAACCTTTCTGCCTCAGATTCTACACCTGTCTATACAACATAATCTGGTAATCTTTTGGCAGAAATTTTTCCTTCAGTTTGGCCTCCATTCTAGCCCACTTTTTAATAGGCGGTTTATTCAGTCTCTTCCTTTCCGCCTGTACACTGTCCCACCACAAGGACGCATGTCCTTTCAGTTTGGTGGCAGCGAATTTTACTTGTTTGTCTTCACTGATTTCTTCAAATTCGAAATACTTATTCAACTCACTCAACCAATCCAGCAACACTTCTGCTGATAGATTCCCATCGTAAGTAGAAAGCTCATGTTTGGGCTTGCTACTTGATAATAAAACTGACCTCAAAAATCTAAGTTCAGGTCCTTCTCCTTCAGAGCCATCTGTCGTTTCTGCAACCTCCTCATCACTGTAATCCCCTCCGTCAAGGTCCCTTCTTCTCCCAGCCTCCACTGCTGCTAATCGCTCGTTCAAAATATGAATCTCCTCTCTCAGTCCTTCTTCTGCTAATCTGCGATTAGCTCTCCCCCTTCCTAGTCCTCGTCTACCAACCTCCATTCTCACTGTTCTTAATCCCGCTCTGATACCACTTTTGATGGTCCCAGCCCTCTAACCGTGATTTGTGTTAAATCGAAATAAATATTGGCAACCTTAACTTACAGGTCCCACTTATATTTACGAACTATTTGTTAACAAAACAATATTAAAATAAATATTGGCAACCTTAACTTATAGGTCCCGCTTATATTTACGAACTATTCGTTAACAAAACAATATTAATTCCGTTTCAGAATGACCGTAGATATGGTTTCAATGTATACAGTCATCCGTAAGATATGGTCCGACTTGCAATCACATGCCAATTTATTACCCTGTCCTTCTAATTGGTACCTGCTGACAGTTGTCAATCGTCTTGGGTTCAGCTCCTCCCGCCTTGTGACAAACCCCAACCCTTGACACTATCCGCATTTCACTTTTCACTCGGCACCATGAGGGTTAGCCACCTCGGTCTATCTCGAGGGTTCTGTCGCAGTCTTTCTGGTTTGGTGTCTTATTCGATGAAGCTCTCGCCAATATGGTAACGTTGTTGGCTACCCGTCTTCCGTTTGCTGTGTGAAAGGTTCTTATCGAAACTAAGAGTGAATTGATGTTCTTCACTGTGAAACATTTGCAAACTCCTTTGGTTCCGTTTGCTTAACTGCCCCTGTTTGCGCTACAGGTCGAACTTCCAGTTCTACGCCGGCGGTCTTACTCAACTCGGTCTCTTTCTTTTCCAAAGTAAGTTAAAGTTCTATGTTTCAGTTTACTCCGCACCTTACTCAGTCACTAATGTGATGTTCTCCTTGCGAGCAGGTTTTTCTTGCATTCGACTTGGTCTTTCCTCTCGATGCCGCCCTCCTATTCACAGGTGATTGTCACAGAATTTATGGTCTCATTCTCATTGGAATACATCTTTCAATTTCTCGCCAAAATTCTTGCTCATTCCAGGTTCTAACCTTTGTCTCCTTTTCTCTTCTTGCAGGTCAAACAAAACTAACTGGTATCAAGTGCTCGTTCTGCTGAAACCAAAAACAAAACCGGCCCCAGACAAAAAGAATGCGTAGGGTCGTTCTATTTATAAGTCTGTGGTTAATTTCGAAATAGGACTGCGCATTTCCTAGTTCCCGCTCTTTCAGTAGACACAGTCTCGTTAGGTTACTTTGTCAAACCCTTCTCTGGCAATTTGTGTCACAGGGTTGTAGTTGGTTCTGTTTGACTCTATTTGAACCCCTTAGTCTACTGTACTATGAGCATTGTTCGCTCAGGTCTTGAACCCTTTTTCGCACTTGTTGTTACAAACAGTGGGGTTTACAAGATGTATAATTGAACAAACCCCTGTATATACAATAAGACTCCTTTTTGATTCAGTTAATTTGAAAAAACATTCTGTTCATTACCTGGGATTTGTTGGTGTAATATGAATAGTGATGACTGGCTGCTCCTTAAATCTTCTTGCTGGAAACTCGTTCCTGTACACTGTAGCTTTCAATTCTCCATATGTGCACCAATTTATTTTCTTGTTCTGCGCAACTGTTAGGTATTCCTTACGCTTGGGATTTTCTCCTATCTGCAGTGATTTCAACTTTCCATTCTTTTGGTTAAAATGCACATCAACATCGCCAATTAGACACAGAAAAACAATACATAAAAGTGTTGGTCGTAGATTTAAATTGACAGATGGTTTTCGTTCTGTAAAAACTCTGGTTCTCTTTTATTTGCCACTTCCTTTCCTTTTGATGGAAATCTAACCCTACAAACTCTTTTCCTGCTGTTTTTATACTATCGAAAGGTAATAATTCTGTTACAGTCTTTCGGTTGAATTCACAACCGTTATTTCCTAACTACCTTTCAGATTGTGTGCAGAAATTCTAATTAAGGTTACAAGTAATTTTAATTTATTTCCTAATTTGACTATTTCCTACTAGAGAGTAAATAAATGAAAAAAAACAATTAAACACAGGTTCAGTAACTTGTCTGCAAACAATGCAACTGTGAGACAAATTAATCATGTTTTCTGTCTACTCAGAGCTAGATGCTCCTGCATCAGATCACAACAACAAGTAAATTTATATTTCCAATGTAACCATTGACACAATTCAAATTCTGAAACAAAAAATGGATCTCCAATTACTAAAAATAATTGGAGCTCAGTAAAATTAGAAACAAAAAAAATCATGCTTACCTAGAAAGTCTTCATTTAAAAAAAAGGCAAGTGTGATCTTACCATTACACTAAAACTTTGTTGAATTACCATTATACTGAAACTTTGTTGAATAGGACTACTTAAGGCATTGTCTAATCATATTTGGATAAGTACCAATATTAACATCGAATTATTTAAAAGAATTTGGAGATGCCAAAGGACCCTACTCGTGACTAATATAATTTTGTAAAAGAATCTTGGTATCTTCATTAGGATACATTTCAAGGATCGCATCAAGAGAATAAGAATTTATCAAAGTCATTAATTGAAGTGTCTTATTCTCTTCATAATTGTAATGAATATCAAATATTTCAAAATAAAAAACTTGAGATGAAGATATAGAATTAAAAAATATTTTTGAATCATCATCACTTGATGCACAGGACTTGTAATTTATATTGGAATGAGAACCAATAATTATTATTATTTTCAATATTAATTAATTAATTATCATTAAACACAAAATTATTTTTTAAGAACATGTTGATCTAAACCAATATGAAAGGTACATAGAATTAGATTTGAACCAATTATTAATCCCCTTACATATAAAGAACTAATAAGTCCAAAAGATGAAATATTATCATTAGAAGAACATGAAATTGAGATTTCAGACTTATATTTAATAAGTTCTATGTCATCATCTCGAAAATTATCATCATAATAATCATAATGAACTTCCCTCTCATGCAAATCGTAACAAAGGTCAGATTTATTAACATCAACGAATGGATATGAAATAGACTCATTAACATGTAAATCCTTTTTAGTCTTGATTTCATGAACATGGTCCTCATCAAGTTCATTGTGTTGATTCACATGATTTTCCTCTTCAGTTAAATCTAAGCCAGTTAAAATAAAAGCTTGAGCATGAAGATAAAAAGAATCATTATTGCATGTATCAAAATTCATAAACAAATCAGG
Organism: Pinus albicaulis; assembly: GCA_034641835.2. NCBI lineage: Eukaryota > Viridiplantae > Streptophyta > Pinopsida > Pinales > Pinaceae > Pinus > Pinus albicaulis. Next base: position 376,168,809 of record CM076574.1, read on the forward strand.
ATACATGAAATAGTGACTATTATAGTACATGTGATTGTCATAAAATGAAATATTATCAATGTTATAGTACATGTGATTGTCATAAAATGAAATAATATCAATAATATCATTAATTAGACTTTGTTTAATATATGTGTTTTATGCTAGAATGATAGGAACTAGTTCACAATTTTTCTTTGCTTAGTTATACTCTTTACAATCAAAATCAAAAGGAGTTCCATGAATAGTTTCCTCTTGAGATTTAAAATCTAAACTAATTTCATATTGTTTACAAAACAAAAGATAAATTCCTATTATAAGTGATTGTGAAGGGATTTCAAATTCACTAGTTGGAACTAAAGATTCACACAAAAAGTTTAGGGATAATCATTGGTTTATTGTCTTGCTAAACCTATGAAAGATCCGATTTATTATCATTACCATGTTTCTGAAAAAGTTTCAGAAACAATAAAGTTATCTTGCACCTAGGAGTTAAATATTCTAAATGAAATATTTAGAAAAGTATAAGAAACCTTTAAAAAAACTCTTTCAATGATTCATTTTTATGCATAGATAAACTATTAATTTCTAAACATAATGAATTATAATCATGATATTGATGAGAATAAAAAAATGTTTCAACTAATTGGTTCCACAAATCAATATATTTAGGTGGAAACACTTTGAACCAATTTCTAATTCTCCCTTAAAAAGTAAGAGTAAACAACCTACATAACTCATCATAAGTAAAGGCTCCAAAATATTTACATTTAAACTGGAAATGACTAAGATTTACAAGAGAATAAATATAATCATCCTCACCATCAAATCTTAGATTCAACAAGTGGTTGAATGTCCTTTTGGAAATGCTTCTAGTAGGCCTGCATGAAATAAAAGCATGCTCCAAAAAAAAGTTGGGAAAGCAGCCATGATTAATTAAAACAATCAAAAACTCTAAGATTGCATGAGGATAGATTATTAATGGATATTTTGTAATAATGACACTAAAACAAAGAAAAATAAATCTAGAATGATTAGGGGTTGAGGGTTTAATGGTCTAATGAATTGATTTTAAGTGAGGCCATCCTTCTAGGGCCATTTTGTTGACTTGGGTTTTATGCACCCAATTCAATAAGGAGGAAGTGACCTTCACCAAGGTTCTTAAAACAACACAATTCTTTTTGAGTAGTCACCCTTGACTTGTTTATAGGCTTGGTTAGCATTTCTACTCTTCCTCTTGCAAAATGAAGAAGACAAGAGAATCCTACAATTATCCTAAAACTATCCTTTATAAATGAAATAATATATAAACAATGAAATGCAACTATTAATTAATCTAATTAAACACTAATGAGAAGAATAATATGGCTAGAAAATCATGTAAGTGGAAATATCTATGAATACAAATTTTAATTTATATAAAGAATGAAGAATAATAAGGATTCTAACTAAATATGCAATAGCTAGTTTAAAATGATAACAATTCCCGATGCTAAAGTGATGAAAAACCATATATCAATGTAAATCTTCTACTTCTATAACAAAATCATATCAAACTAGATTCATTTATGTATTGATACATCAAGAAATGTCATTATATGCAAATAATTTTAGTTTAGCTTAAAACAAGGAGAATTGCAATGACCTCTAAAGTTTGAAAGATACTTCACTAATCTATTCATGAATCAAATAAATCAATAAATTATGAAGAAATATTATGCATTAGAAAAAATTACAGTTAAATTTTCAAATCAATTCAAAGAAAACGACATCCTTTACAATGAAAATGACTTGAATTTCAGTAATGCCAAAGATCAATATCTTTCTTAGAATTAAAATTACTAAAGAATTATACAATTGATATAAACCACGAGTTAATAATATTTCAAGGAAATACAGGATAGTCTACTATCCATCCATAGAATCAAATAATCTAAAGAAAGTAAACATGGTTAACAGAACTTTCAAAGATAAAACTACAAAAAAGAGATCATGGAAACAAAATTATGAGCTTAGATAAAACTACAAAAAAGAGATCATGGAAACAAAATTATGAGCTTATATTAATTGAGTGAAATAAGAAAAACACTTGCTTACAAACAGTCTCCATGATCATTCATATACAACATTTCCCTTCCTCCTTATACTAAATATGGATCCCCCATATATGATACAAAATGTATAATATTTAAATAGATATACTTATATAATATATATAATTATATCTAAATATTTATAAAGGGGAAAGTGTTATAAAGATGTCACATGAATATCTGGTCAAACCAATGTCTTCAAATATCTTGAAGGAGAAAGCCATCAAAGTGAAGTACCAAAATGGCAAAAATAGTCAAATCTCAAGATAACCAGTGGAATGTGCCAAAGTTCGGAAATAGTCAAAATAACCTCAACAATTAAAATCATCAGAATGGCTCAAAATCAAGGGAGGTTTGTATGATCATAGGGGATGTGAATGCAACCATCAAACACCCAAATCCAAAAATATAACGGAAAAACCTACAAAGAGAAATCCATGAAAGAGATATGACCAAGGATCTAAACAAGAGACATGATCAAATCGTGGAGAGCCTAGATGCTAGAATGCTAGAAAATGAGGATAAGAGAGGAAATCACTAGTGAGGTCACTTACATTTTGGGATGAAATGAAGGGGAGTTATTGGCCTTCCAAGAAGGTTGTAGATATGAATTAAATTGCTAGATATTAAAATAGTTGGTCATCTTTAGAGTTTAAATACTAAGTAGGGACTTAATACTTGTTTAACTAAAAAAAAAATACTTTAATAGGATATTTATATGCCCATTATATAATGTAAATTCTCACACATAGGCACATATGTATCATTGTATTCCTTAGTATATAATGTTATAAAATATTAACCTATTATATTTTTTCGCTTTAATTATAAATAGCCAAATTGATTACTTATTTTCTAGTGTAGTATTTTTTATGCTTCATATTAATCCTTGAAATACATTTTTATGTGTCATTTTACCATAATTTATATATCCATAAACTATTTCTCAATTTGTGCTTTTATGCTCTCAATATCATGTCATTCTCATAAGACAGTGCAAGTCATCTTAGAAACCTTTAACTAAGAAAAAAAATCCAAATTAATTAATAAGAATTTTACAAAACAACCACTAATAAACTAGTTATTAATAAAATGACAATATTATTATTATCTTAATAACTCTAATTACCAAATTAAAATTAACTCAAATAAATATTTAATATATCAATTCAGTTTTCTTATATTATATTAAAAATCCACATAAAAACAATGACATAAAGAATATATAAATAACAAATTAAATTCAGAAGAATACAATTACGCTCTTGTACTTTTCAAAACTCAACTTCTATACATAGTTACACTGTTTGGTTTAGACCAACTATATATTGAAACAAAAATAAATAAAATAAAGATATATTATTTTATATGTAACCTATATTTCTCGATGAAAATCACACAGGATGGCTTAACAATTACATCATAAGTGATCTCTCTTTATCATGAGTGGGAAAAATGATATTAAACTCTTATACCTTTCAAGCCACAATTTCCACGCATAGTTACCATGTTCAGTTATATATATATATATATATATATATATATATTTTCAGGAGTCACACAGCAAGACCCATGATGAGTTGAGAATTACATACTCGCAAGTGATTTGTTTATGGTGAGTGGAAATTTTATTTTATTAATACCATGTTCAGTTTTATATATATAACTGAACATGGTATATATATATATATGTGGAATTATTACTATATGGTTGGTATTTCGTTAGCTTTATCAATCACCTCGCCTTAACTTTTAGTCAAATTGTGGAATTGTCTTTTATCATTCATGATTATTTTGTTTCTATTACATGAGTACGTTTGGAGTTATCAATTGAGTTATCATGATTATTTTGTTTCTATTACACGAGTACGTTTGGAGTTATCAATTGTATTTAGCTTTATTTCTATGCGTTTGGAGTTATCAATTGTATTTAGTTTTATTTCTATGTTTGAAATTTTTATCTCAGAAAAAACGAACTACTTTTATTATGCATAAAAGGAATGACATGAGATCAAGAAAAACAACGAACCAGGATCTACAAATGATCCAAAGCCATCGAACATGGAAAAACCAAAAAACTCGGTCAAAAATAACGTGGAAGAAATATCAAGTAGAGCAGAAGCCTCGCTATGGCCAAAGACAAAAAGCCCAAAAAAATAACAGTGCCATAAAGATAGTGTGGAGCGAAACAATATCTTTCATGTTTTTTATTGTATTATTTTGAATATAAAATGCATATTTTCGTTTTCCAGAACAATTACAGGGAGATGATATATTTTGAAATCCAATAGTAATTATAAACCTATCAAAGATTAAAAGGTTTTTCAACATTTAAACCACTTGTCATTTGACAGCAATTTGTTGAGCTATATAAATCTTGATTTTTAAAAGACAGTATCTGATGCATTTTTTTTTTTTGGAAGTATTACATCATTTTTAAAATTAATATATTAGAGAGATTATGATTTACTAAATTTTGTGAGGGGTTAAATTTATTAATATGCAAAAAAATTTTAGAGTGTAAAATTTGTAAAAAAAGGTTTGTATTTCATTAGATTTAATCTTTCTTAATGTTTGATAGATCTGTAGTGTATACACACACATTTCATTATTTAAATTATATTTCTGAAATCATAAATGGATGTAATGGTTTGAAAGTCTTAGACTAAACATTAAATTTGCAATTAGAACAATTTTTTTCTAGATTTTAAATAAAATAGACCTAAAAATATACAAAAAAAAAAAAAAAAAGGCCAAAATATATAATAATGAGAGCACTTTAAATATTTTAAAATGTCTTAATCACAAGAATCTATTTTATTTATAACTGACATTGAATATTTTATTATTAATTTAAGTTATATATTGAAATATTTACCATTATAGATCCATTTTAAGTATGGATCGAACCTGTGCTCTGAGGGATTAAGCCTCTTCATGTACAACCTCTTTTAATTTGCAATATTTGAAAAAAAATTACATCACTCTCATAACTTGTGTTTAGTCCGAGTGAGTCTGTAATGATTATCTATCTTTCTTTATATAATTGTTTAAATTACATTTTTAAATGCTATATATAATACATAACCTAAACCTGTAAATCCAACCATCTCATATCTAACTTCTTTATGAACCTAATAAAAAAACCAATCAATTTAAAAATTAATAAACCAATTAATTAAAAGTATAATACATAACATCTAAATACTTAATTTATAATATAATAGATTATTTTTATTTGTAAATATTTATCTATTTACATTAGCATTGATTACTAATATACTATGTTACTTAATTAGGTAACTTGTTTTTGGTCTTTCATTACAACTATAGCTTTTTAAAATGTTAAATTTATGTTCTATTAATAAAATATTTTATAATTAATTTTTAGAAGTTTTCACACATTTTCCCAGAAATCCATTAATATAATTCATATCAACTCTATCTAATTTCCCCAATCTATTATTACCATAAATAATAATATACTTTATATAATTTTATTTATATAATCATTACATATTAAACATATGCAACGTATCATTATTAGATTGATCATTTGAAATTTTGTATCCAACTCTTGGGCTTTGAAATCTCTAATTTTTTTTATTTGGATATTTTCTTATTGAATGAATGTTATGACTTCGAACTTTGTTAAAACCAATTTGACATATAAGGTTTATATAATTTTGTTTCATATAAATCACATTACACTCAACCCCAAACCTATGCAACCCATTTGCGTTTATGGAGATTCCATCATTTGAAATTTTGTATCCAACTCTTAGGCTTTGAAATCTCTATTTTTTTTTCTATCTTTTAAATATTCTCTTTGGTTTTTTTATTTTATGAATGAATATGTCATGAAAGAGAACTTTGTTAAAATCAAATTGACATGAAAGGGAAGTTTGAAAAATGGGAACATTTTGTTTAATATTTTTATAAATTTTTATCTAAGTTAATATTGTTATTATTTTTTAAAATCAAATTATGTCATTTTCATTACCATCCTTAATCTAATACAAGGGAAATCAGATTTATTTGTAGGTAATTTAAAAAGCAGAATAAAAATAGAGAATTTGTAACCCATCATAACAAAAACTATCCACCACAAGTTTACATAAGAAAAAAATAATTGTAGAGTAACATAATCTGAATCAAGAATCAAAAGAAGTCACAAGGGCCATATATTGTGCACTCCTACAAGCTATAGTAGGGGCCTGAAGCTCACATTGAAGTTGACTCTCTAAATAAGGCTATTTGTCAATCGCCAAGAAGAGATGATACTTCTTTTTTGTCGGAATTTAATTCCAACTGCAACATAAACAGCTGGACAAAATCTGATTTCCGCAGATATTTTAGCAAGGCAGATGGCTGGAAGTCAAGCAATAAATTTGCAGAATTTATTGAGCCTACAGACATCCGATTTTATTTACCAAAAGCTAGCACGTTAACTCCCACCGCTTCCTGTGCATTCAATGCGCAGATAAAGATCAGAAGATATTTTGTATTTTTTATATTATAAGTCAAAAATGTTTTTTTCTTATAAATATGATGAACAGCAGTTCATTTTGAGGTTAGAAGAAATAGAAGAATGTTAGAAGAGAGTTTGAGAAATAGAAGAAGGCAGAGAAGAAAGGCAGAAGCGACGATAGAAAATACAGTGGCCGTGTTATGGGAATAACCGCATTCTACGAACATTTTGACATACGTACGTGTTTGACAGTAATACAGCTGGTATTCATGGCTCTTGATGTTTCGACAGCTGTCCAATGTTAAAAACGAGTTTGTAAAAGCAGTATGGGTTTTTAGTTATTTAATTGTAGTTCGAAGAAGTTTGTATTTTTATTGTCATTTTTATGGTTAATAAAAACAGAGCTTTTCTCCATATCCTCTTTGTCCAAATTTCTCATTTCTTTGTGTTGAGTTGAGGAACTTTGCTTCCTCTATTTTGTTCGAAATTATCAGAAATTTCCATCATGGTATCGGAGCTGGTCTAGGCACTCAGTGAGTCGAAAACAGAGTTTGTTTTTCACTGCAGGGGCTGTAAGATGGCAGATGGTGGAACTGGTTTGACAAATTCCCAACTGCCACAGTTTAATGGGAAAAATCACAGTTATTGGTTCATAACAATGAAAGCATTGTTTGCTTCTCAGGGAATATGGGAGCTGGTTGAAACTGGTTATGCTGAACCTGCAGATGCAGCAGCATTGGTTGCTTTGACAGTCGCATAAAGAGACCTGTTGAAGAGCGACAGGAAGAAGGATGCCAAAGCCCTCTTTTTTCTCTTCCAATCGGTACATGAAAGTGTTTTTCCACGCATTGCAGTAGCAACAAAATCGAAAGAGGCATGGGATATTCTCAAAACTGCCTATCAAGGCATGGAGAAGGTGAAGACTGCAAAGTTGCAGATGTTGAGGAGAGACTTTGAAACACTCAGCATGAAGGAATCTAATACCGTAGATTCATTCTTCACTCAGGTTATTGGGTTGATAACCCAGATAAGATCTCATGGTGAAATTCTTGAAGAAAGAAGGATTGTAGAGAAGATCTTGAGAAGTTTACCCTCAAGGTTTGAAGTTGTTGTGGTAGCAATAGAAGAAACAAAGGATCTCTCACAGTTCACAGTAGATGAACTGAGTGCTTCTCTTATGTCTCATGAACACAGACTGAGTAGAGGAACAAATTCCTCTTTTGAGCAAGCATTCAAGACTCAGATGTCTTTCGGCCAAGGAAAAGGTCGAGGCAGAGCAAATAACAGAGGTCGTGGAAGAAGCCAAAACAAAGGCAGAAATAATCCTACAAGCACAAGCGGAAGGAGCTGCAATCAGAACCAAGATGAAGGTTCAAACAAACAACAAGCTCATGGACAAAGGTATGACAAATCCCAAGTCCAATGTCATTATTGTAAGAAATATGGGCACTATGCCAATGAATGTAGGAAAAAAAAAATGACATGAATAGTAGGCAGAATGCTAATTTTGCAAATGAAGAAGATAAGAATCCAAAGATTGTGCTGTTAACATGTAACATTGCACAAGACAAACAAGAATATTTTTGGTTCTTAGACTCAGGTTGTAGTAATCACATGACTGGAAATATTGCAATGTTTTCCAATCTGGATGAAAATGTGAAATCTGAGGTAACAACAGGAACTGATAGTAAGATATCTGTCAAGGGTAAAGGCAGAGTCAGTATCCGAGCAAGAAATGGAGAACAAATGATTGTGCCAGAGGTATACTATGTACCGGGTCTGAAATGTAATCTTTTGAGCATTGGACAACTCATTGACAAAGGTTACAATGTGTTCTTCAAAGATGATATGTGTACAATCAGAGACATACCTCCAAGTAAGAAGATCATTGCACAGGTGCAGATGACCAGCAATAGAATGTTTCCTCTCAAACTCAGGGCAGATTTGAAGGAAGGAAGAACTATTGCAGCTGTAACACAAGAAGTCTTTCAAGAACAAGTGAAAGATGAGAATTGGTTGTGGCACTTGAGATTTGGACATCTCAATTTCGGAGGCTTGAATCTGTTGCACAGAAAGGGAATGGTAAAGGGATTGTCGTTGATCGAGAAACCGGATAGCCTTTGTGAAGGCTGCATCTTGGGCAAGCAACACAAAGAAAGCTTTCCAGCAGGAAAGAGTATAAGGGCAAAAGCACCCTTGGAAATTGTTCACTCTGATGTGTGTGGACCGATGCAAATACCATCATTTGCCGGAAATAAATATGTTTTAACTTTCATTGATGATTACACCAGAAAGACATGGGTGTATATGCTAAAACAGAAGAGTGAAGTGTTTGAGAAATTCCGCCACTTCAAAACTCTTGTTGAGAAGCAGTGTGGGAATTATATCAAAGTGCTCAGAACAGATAGAGGTGGAGAGTACATCTCCAAAGACTTTCTGCGTTTTTGCAGAGAGAATGGCATACAAAAGCAGTTCACCACGAGGTATACACCTCAGCAAAATGGTGTTGCCGAAAGGAAGAATAGGACCATTCTGGACATGGTCAGGAGTATGTTGAAGGCAAAACACTTGCCCCATGAGTATTGGGCCGAAGCTGTCACTTGCGCAGTTTACATCTTGAATAGATGCCCAACTAAAGTTGTCATGAACAAAATACCAGAAGAAGCATGGAGTGGTCAAAAGCAAACTGTCACTCACATGAGAGTATTCGGCTGTGTAGCATATGCACATGTACCGGATCAACTAAGGAAGAAGCTTGACAGTAAGGGGGAGAAGTGTGTCTTTATTGGCTATTGTGATGAGTCAAAAGCATACAAACTCTATAATCCATTAACCAAGAAGTTGATAGTAAGCAGAGATGTGCAGTTCATTGAAGATGAAGCTTGGGATGGAAGTTTAGAGAAGACAGTGAATGTGAAGACAATTGTGTCTCATGAAGAAGAAGAGGAAGGGACAGCAGCAAATAACCCTTCTTTGGTGGCTCCTCCTCCACCACAGCAAGTACAACAAACCACACCACAAGCTGGAATTCGAACAACCTTGAGAAGTCAAGGAAGTGCTTCTCCAAGCACACCACAGGGATCACAAATACCCTCAAGTTTGGATGGAACTCCAAGCACACCAAGAAGACCAAGATTCAGAAATCTGAATGAGATTTATGAACAAGGAGAGGTAAGTAACAATACCGGTCTGAATTCATTATTCGCTTTATATTGTCATGTTGATGACCCAATTCATTTTGAAGATGATGTAAATGAAGATAAATGGATTGAAGCAATGAATGAAGAAATTGGTGCAATTGAGAAGAGTAAAACATGGGAGTTAGTGGATCTCCCTGAAGGCAAAGATGCCATTGGAGTTAAGTGGGTCTATAAGACCAAAAGCAATGCCGAAGGCAAGATTGACAGGCATAAAGCAAGACTTGTTGTGAAAGGCTACAAGCAGCAACAAGGCAAAGACTATGATGAAACCTTTGCACCAGTAGCGAGGATGGAAACAGTCAGAACAATGTTGTCTATTGCGGCACAGCATAAATGGAAGATTTATCAGATGGATGTTAAATCTGCATTCCTGAATGGAGTGTTAAAAGAAGAGGTTTATGTTGAACAACCTCCAGGCTATGAAGTTGAAGGCCAAGAGCATAAAGTCTGTAAAATGAAGAAGGCTCTTTATGGGCTCAAGCAAGCTCCAAGAGCATGGTACAGCAGAATAGATGCTTATCTGATTGAGAATGGGTTTGAGAAGTGTGATGGTGAACCCACACTCTACATAAAGGAGAATGATGGTAAGATTCTTATTGTTGTTTTATATGTAGATGATTTAATCTTTACTAGCAATGATGCTTCTCTCATTGCTGATTTTAAAGCAGTCATGAAAAGTGAATTTGAAATGACTCACTTGGGCTTCTTAAGATATTTTCTTGGAATTGAAGTAGACCAAAGTGAAAATGGTGTTTTCATTTCCCAAGGTAAATATGTAGAAGCAGTGTTGAAGAGATTTAACATGCAGAACAGCAAGGCAGCTGTGACTCCAACTGTAATGGGGTTGAAATTGACCAAAGAAGACAACAGCAAGGACTTTGATCCAAAATTGTACAAGAGCATAGTTGGCAGCCTCATGTACTTGACTGCAACTAGGCCGGACATTATGCACGCTGTGAGTTTAATCTCCAGATTCATGGAAAGACCGAAAGAGACTCATTGGCAGGAAGCCAAGAGAATTCTAAGGTATGTGAATGGAACGAAGGGGTTTGGTATTTTATACTCCTCTTCTGAAAGTTTCATGTTGACAGGTTATACTGACAGTGATTGGGCTGGAAGTGTTGATGATAGGAAAAGCACATCAGGATATGTGTTTCATATGGGATCGGGAGCCATCTCATGGGCTTCCAAGAAGCAACCAATTGTGGCTTTGTCAACAGCAGAGGCAGAGTATGTGGCAGCAACAGCAGCAGCATGCCAAGCAGTGTGGCTGAGAAGAGTTCTCAGAGATTTGTGTCATGAACAAGTGCAGGGCACAACCATTTACTGTGACAATAGCTCGGCAATAGCATTGTCAAAGAATTCTGTTTTTCATAAAAGGACAAAGCACATAGACACCAAATTTCACTTCATACGTGAATTGGTTAACAATGGTGAGATTGTTTTGCAGCACTGCAGAACAGAGGATCAGCTAGCTGACATCTTGACAAAACCATTGGAAAAGAAAAGTTTTGATCATTTCAGAGAATGCCTGGGTATGCTGAAAAACCCAGCAGTTGAAATTAAGGAGGAGTGTTGGAATTTAATTCCAACTGCAACATAAACAGCTGGAAACAAAATCTAATTGCCGCAGATATTTTAGCAAGGCAGATGGCTGAAAGTCAAGCAATAAATTTGCAGAATTTATTGAGCCTGCAGACAGCCGATTTTATTTACCAAAACCCAGCACGTTAACTCCCACCGCCTATCTGCATTCAATACGCAGATAAAGATCAGAAGATATTTTGTATTTTTTATATTATAAGTCAAAAATGTTTTTTGCTTATAAATATGATGAACAGCAGTTCATTTTAAGGTTAGAAGAAATAGAAGAATTTGTTTTGAGAGTTTGAAGGCAGAGAAATAGACAGAGCAGAAGAAACAGCAAGAAAACAGAGTCGCTGTGTTTTGGGAGCAGCATGCATTCTACAGGCTGTTTCAGCAACTGTGTCTGTGTTTCAGCAACTGTCTGCCTGTTGCTAAAACACGTGTTTCAGCAACTGTAATCTGTGTTAAAAAAACAGAGTTTGTAAAAACAGAGTATGGAGTTTTTAGTTATTCCAGAACTGTAGTTCTGAAGAAGTTTGTAATTTTTATTGTCATTTTTATGGTTAATAGAAACAAAGCTTTTCTCCATATCCTCTTTGTCCAAATTTCTCTCATTTCTTTGTGTTGAGTTGAGGAACTTTGCTTCCTCTGTTTTGTTTGAAATCATCAGAAATTTCCCTTGACACCCTCTATATCTCATTCAATAAGAAGACAATATTGTTCTGATTTTCAAGCTTCTCTTTTAGAAAATGACCTAATAGTGTCTAGTGAAGGTTGAAGGGAATGAAAAAACAAGATACCTAAGCCCCAAAAAATTCACCCAAAGAGAACTAATGCCAACCCATTGGGAACTTATTGAGGCCCTTCCACTATGGGATAAGAAAACATGCCTAAACCACCTCCAATAAATTAAACAGAATGATCCTAACTCAAAGACCCACTTCCTAACACATGCCCCATAAATCTAAAGTGCCATAGGACATAGATTGGGGATGTCAAAACCATATAAGAAAGAACCAACAACCATTGGTTGAACCAACTCAAAGGGAGGGGGAGAAAATACCAAAAGCAAGAGACACCCAAGAACCACCAGAGAACCAACATACATTGAACTCAGAATACATAACTTCTCTATAAACAAAATAATATGAAAATCAGAATTAAGATCCACCCGAATACAAAAAGACTTACAATAATCCGAAGATAAAAGAGAAAATGGTATAGTAAACACCTTCCCAATTCATCAAAGCTATTAGTAAATCTCACATAGAAAATTGAAATACACTTTTGAGATCATCCTATTGCAATTTTTGCTTATCCAAGGACTCACAAACAACTCCTACCCCTACATATAAATTCGAGCTTTTGGTTGAGGATATCCAACTAATATCCCAAATTTCCATATTAAGAAACCATGTTCGAAAGAGGAAATATCTGACATGCATGCATGGATCACTACCATTGCAATGCCTAAAGGAAAGTGAATTCCTCTATGTAAAGAGACAAAGGTCATGCCATAGCTCAGCTACACTACTTACATACTCCTATGTGTAAAGCAAATGATAAGATAATCCCACCACCAACGGGCAAGGAGATTGAACATTGTATAAATGTCAAACCCAATCGTGTAACATAGTAAGAGTGAGCTACTATCGGAGATGAGCCATCTCGGAGTGTGAAGTAATGCATCACATGCTTGGTGCATCGGAGGGGCAGGCCACGTCACCCCTCTTAATTACAACGAGAGGTAGCAGGGTGGTAGGCACCCCTCTGCAACCTCCATTGACACCTTTATATTCACTCGATGTAGGGGTCAACATATTTATTAGTATTTAAATAATATGTTTTATTTCTTTAGTGTTTTATTAATATCAATATATTAATTTTTAATGAATATAGATACTTAATTAATAATAATAATAATAATTAAGTATTATTTAATAGATTAGAGTGATTATTATAGTATTTTAATTTTTAATGGTTAATATTAATTATTATAAATAATAATAATAATAATTTATTAATAATATTATAATTTATAATTAATCACTAATCATAATCATAATCATAGTTGATTTTGTTTATCTTATTATTATATTTAAGTGTGTAATCATAATTATAGTTGAAAGTGTTTATCACATTATTATATTCATGTGTATGTTTTGGTCATTCAAATCATTGTTAAATAAAAACATTGAAGATAATGGCCATAAGATATTTATGTAACAAAACAACTAAATCATATTTGTATTTAGTGCTGATATGTTTGAATGCTCATTATTTTCTTCAGCCAACTTCGGGTGATTTCTATTCCTTAAAATATAGCTTATGAATTAATAACCCTAATTCATTTAGAATAACAATACAAAACAACCATATCATATATATGTATTATAAATTCCACTAAAAGTACAATAAATACTTGACTAAAATACACTCTTAATTCTATATGATGATCCAAATTTACTCCACAACCTACATTTACTCGGTAACAATTGAAAATTATATATATTTAACTCTTGATATGATCTAGATTATGGGGGCCCCAGATTTGAGAAAATGTAACACCGATAGAGAAGAAGAAAACACATAAATAAACTCTTTATTAAGATAATGTGAAATGGTTACAACTACATTGTGGTGGATCCATTTATCCTTTCACAAAACGAGGCTTGTTATTTATAACCTTCTTGAGTTACAATACCATGGGTGGACACCATGGGTACATCAAATGGGAAGATGCCAATTTCCATTCAGATCAATCCTCCCCCATTAGGAAGCAATGGTCCCCATTTCTCGAGGTTCCCTCCTAAGAATATTTTATTGAATATGAGCCAATTAAGAAAATGGTTTTGTGTGGTTGACCCATAACCATGAGTTTGTGGATGACCCAAAACCATGATGAATGAAGGTTTGCGGATAGAGGTACCATGTGATGCTTGTAAGTCAACCGTGATATTAACAGTGTACATCCTAGACAATGGACTTCAATGGCTAGGGTTTTGTTTGTATGACCCATAACTGTGGGTTTGTGTGACCCATAACCATGATGAATGAGGTCTAAGGATAGATATACCCTATAATGTTTGTGGGACAACTTACAACAATGTATGACCTAGGGAATGGACTTTGATGGAAAGGGTTTTGTGTTAGATCCCTATATTACTAGTGTAGTCCCTTATTGTTGTTAGTGTAGCCCCATTATTGTTATTGTTGTACCCCTATAGCCCCCATATTGTTATTATTGCGCCCCATAAAAAGTCACTATTATTATTGTTGTGCCCTTACATTATTATTTTTAGGTCAGCTATGATTATATTGTGACCCCATGGACTCCTATATATAGAAAGGAGGTTTTTTTATTTGTATCATCCAATAATTATTCATGTATGTAACGTAAACAAGGTTTCCCCCTTGAAGTGGCTGATTTCTAAGGCGTTGATCTCTATTTTCTTCTATTTTGGTGGCTGGTTTCATAACATTAGGTATGAGAGCTGGATTCTAGGGTGTCGCTGCTTCAAACAGGTCATCATGGCATTTTCGCTACAACATTTTTTCTACAAAGGTTCAGATGCTAAAAAAACATCCATTTGGGAAGAAATCCCGAGGAAGTTCATGTACACATTTCAGATCTTGCTTCACAATATTTTCGGAGATATGATCAGTGGAAGTTAGGGTTTTTGCAAGTCACAAATTTTATCTCAAAGAGGTGTCTTTGGGAAAATCATCATAACTCTCTCTATGAGCATCAGATTGGAATTCTGTAAAAGTGGCCAAAAGTACACGGATTGTAGTCTTATGTGTATTAATTTCAGAGCCAAATGAGGAAATAACAACATGTGGCATGCCGTACAAGTTTTCTCTATTAAACAAGTCCATAATTAACCCATTGTGGGAGATTGGGCATAAATGTTTCTTGAAGAATCCAAATTAGGTCAGACCCGTGGCATTGGAAAGAAGTCTGAGAGTGCTATTACAAAACTGAAGCTTAACTCTAGGGGATTCGAAATTACAGAGAGACATTAGTTTCAATATCAAGCTCCTCAAAAGAAAGAAAAATGTGTATTTTTTTCCCAAATTGCATAAGTCTTGTTTGAAAAATAAGTTTGAAGTGATTCCAAGGGCATATTGAAGCATAGATATTAGTATTGGGTTCTAAAATACACACTAAAAAGAATTCAACACCCATTAAGCCCTCAGAAGGCTCTACTATGACTCATGAAGAGGAAGAAGTGCAACATGATATATCAAAATTACAAGAGCAAGTGCAACAACTTTCGCTCTTGAAAAGAGCAACAAAAAATGAAATGGAAGTTTTGAAGAAAGGCATGGAAGCTAAGATGGATGGTTTGAAGAAAGGCATGGAAGCTAAGATGAATGGTTTGAAGAATGGTCTGGAAGACATGACGAATGATTTAAAAACATACATGGAATGTTTGACAAAGTTGATACAAGAAATGATTCCTAATGACGAAAATATTGTAGAGGAAACTCATGATGAGAAAAAAATAAATGTTAATCATGATTTCATAAACTCTAATGTTGGATTGAAGACCCACCATATTCCAAAGATCGATATGAGGAAGTTTGATTGCAAGGATCCCGTAACATGGATACTATAGATGGAGCAATATTTTGATCTCAATAATGTGAAAAACACACAAAAGTTACACATTGCAACTTTATATTTAGAACAAAATACATTTGTATGGTAACATGTGGGCTTGCTCCCATATAAAAATTGTCACTTGGTTAATTTTATGGAGGAAATAACAACACATTATGAGGATACAAAGAGCAACACCTTCTTTAACCAATTGATAAATCTCAAAAAAAAGGGTTCAGTGGTGGAGAACATTCAGGACTTCCAAAAATTGAATATTAGGGTAACTGATATTCGAAAGGAACGCATGATTGATGTCTTCATGGGGAATTTAAAGGATAACATCCAACATGAGGTTCGACTTTTGGAACCTGATTCATTGGAGAAGGAATTTAGGTTGGAAAGATAAATTGAATGTAAAATTATGGCGACAATTATAAAGATGGAAGTGTTGCTACACCTAGACTTCCACAACCTACAAGATGGACACCACAAAAATTGGAAGAAAAAGGAGCAAAAGGGATTTTCTACTGTTGTGATAGAAAATAAACTAAAGGTCATAAGTGTGCTGAAAATAAATTATTTTACATAGATTGTGAAGAGGAGGAAGAAAATAAACAAGAAACTTCAAAAGAAGAGGATATACACCAGGAACCAACCCGAGAGAAAGAAGAAATGAGTTCGACCATATCCTGTAATTCATTGGGAGGAATTACCACTCCTCAAACTCTCAAGATAGAAGGAAATATCAAGAAGAAAAAGGTAATATTATTGATTGATTCAGGTAATACCCATAATTTTATTCATTGTAAGGTAGCCAAGGAATTGAATTTATTCTTGTACCCAACACCAGAGTGTCAAGTGATGGTTGCAAATGGAGGAACTATAAATTGCTCTGGAAAATGTCATAATATCAAGCTAACCATGGGGGAATATGTATTGAATATTCCAATTCTTTCCATTCCAATGGGAGGTGTTGATGTTGTACTAAGACTACAATGGTTACAATATTTAGGGATGATAACTTTTAATTTTCAAGAAATTTTCTTGAATTTTTTGTTGGAAGGAAAGGAAGTTGAATTAAAGGGTATCAGATGGAAGCTAGGAAAGATAATAAGCTCTAATGTCATGAAAAATCTTCTGAAGAAAGAACAACACGACGTAATTGCACAATTATGCTCACTAGAAGTTCCAACATCAAAGTCATCTATTTCTCTAGAACTCCAAAAATTCTTAGACAATCATTCCAAGGTGTTTGAAACTCCCAAAGGACTCCTATTAGAGTCCTATCATTTAGTATATTGGTAGACCAAATGTATAGGGAAACATCAGACCAGTCTTTGAAGTCATAGTACCTAGCCTTCCTGGACTCATAGAGGGCTCTTTCAATTGTATGCAAAGGATGTGAACTTGTTTGCTTTTATGGTTTGATTTTACGCTAGCTGTTAAGTGTAGGGTTTGTTTGATTGTTTGGTTGGGTAAGATGATCTAGCAAAATAGATGAAATGAGGAAATCTTCAAGTCATTGGGCAATGGAGTCTATAAAAGTCATGAAAGGTTCATCAATAGATCGAGGAGCATCGGAGGGAAAATCTAACTTGATCAATGGATCTTCAAGGTTTTTAAGGGAAATGAGATGGACATCAATTGTGAGAATAAAAGTAGGACAAAGGGAAATTAAGAATCCTTTATCATGTACCTTTAACAAGAAGGGACTTAAATATCATAAGCATAAAGAGGCAATCAATAGAAAGGGCAAACCATAAATTATTTGATTCAAATTAAGCATATAATTATTCAAGACAAACATTCCAATGAAATATAGAAGGTGAGAAACTCATTTAACTTCTAGTGATTTCACCTTCAAGGACAGAAAACATTCAAGACACACATATAATTTTAATCAGAGAAGAGGGAACACCTAAAAATCTTTTATTATAGCTATGAAGATCTCCAAAACAATTATTTAAGCAATTACAAAGGGTATGATCAAAACAAAACCTCTTTGGCAGACTTAACTAATGGTACTTTAGAGAGAGACCTCACAAACAGTGTTTTAGTGACATCAAATAAGCAGGGCTAGCCATAAATAATGTTTGATACCTACTGTATTAAACCATTTATGAAATAAAAAATCTTAGGGGGTCTAGAGAGCAATTAAGAATTGTCTAAACTGTCCCAACAGAGGAAAACATAAAGGCAGTGAAGAACAAACAGAGTTAAGGTGCCTTTGAAAAAATTTCTTAGTCTAAATCCTTTGTTATATAGCAGTATAGAAAGATGGAAACATAATGAAACATGAAAAAACAATAACATAATAGAAGCACTTCACCATTAACCAAGCTCAGGGATCCTACAAGCAAGCCTCCTCCATAAACAAATCAAGGCATTCACAAGCTTCAAGACCTCAATTTCTTTTCAACCTCCAAAAGACTATGTATTACTTCAAAGAGTCATCAAATTCCAACCAAATAATGAGCTCAAATGCAGTATTTATCTGCAAATGAGGAGGTGAAGCTAAGTTTTAGGGTTTGGGTGTCATTTATTATAGAGTTAATGAATTTTCTACCTTGAAGACCATGCAAGGCTCAAGGCAAAAATATTTGAAGATACTTCTCTGAATAATAACTTCTATATTAACTTCTGAGAGAATATCTATGAAATGTTTGACTTAGTAAGGCCTATTAATAACTTTACAATAACTGTTTGGTATATAGAAAATATCTTTGACTGAGTGAAATAACTATTTAATGCTTTATTGAAGGAAACAAAGCATTAGGTGGAAAAATATCTTTGAAAGAAGTAACTCCCTGTAGGTGCAGTTAATTCGAATATGCTTTGAGTTAATCTACCTCTTGTTTTGTCTTTAATCTCTGTATTTAGGCCTTTAAACTCTACCTTTAAAATCTAATTTTCTGTTTCTATTATTTTTCTCTTTAATCTGTTTTATCTCTGCCTGTTTATTAATCCTTTTGATTAACCTTTCTGATCTTCTGTCTTTATCGTTTAAAATTTTAACTGTCTGCCTTTATCCTTTAACCTTTTATTTAGCTGGCTAATCCTTTGTTTCTTATTTTAATCAATTATTAGCCCTTTAATCCTTTAATCTTCCTTTCTTCATTGTGCTCTTTGACTATGTTTGTTTGCTGCGTGCAAGGGATGCTTCCTTCCGTGGTAGGAGGGTCTTTTGACCATCAATGATCATGTTTCATTGATGTTTTGTCTTGATATAAGGCCTAGGGCTACTTTATGATTCAAATTAAACTCCTGGATCATCACCTAGAGCTTGATTTGGTTGGTTTTGGACCATTGGAATGCCCCTTAGGCACTTCGCCATTAAACGTGCACATAAATTTTTTTTTTGTTAGTTTGAAAACCTGTGGGGAGGGCTTTGACTGCGTTTTCTATGGTTTTGGGCTTATCGAAAGGGTTTGTAGAGGAGGAAATGGCTTGGGAGGCAGGGTTCCGAAGGAGGAACTAGGCAGAAGTTTGAATAGAGGCGGGAGGGTTTGAAAAATGGCGCGGAGGGATAAGTGGTTTCGAAAAACCGGAAGTGGTTTATCACGTGGTTTGAAAGGAGGTAAATGATTTTCAGTAGGGGGTACGCGATATGGTCTAGAGCTTGACACGTGGCAGGGAAAAACCACCCATTTCACGTGGGTCGCAAAGAAAGCTAATCCAAACAGAGATAAAACTAGCCAACCAAGTGGTGACACAAGGTTAACCCCATCGCAATTATATTTTCTATATGCGCCAGGGATCATCAGATCTCAGGGTGAGAGATCGACGGTCGTCGCATGCCCCGGGGGGTGGTGAGTGGGTGGTAAAATCAATGAAGTGGAGGACAAGTGGCGCATGTTCATTGGGTCGCGGGGTTTAATGGAGAATGGGTCCGGGGTGTTTAATAAATCAACGAAAATGCGTTAATTTATAAGGTTTGTGGGGGGGTTATACAATGGAAAGGGTGGAATGGGATTTATTTAGGGGAAGGGGCTTATGGATAGGAAGAGTCATGGTTATATGAGTGCAAGGGGGCTGGGGCTAGAGGAAAAGGGGCTTAGGCCTATATATCATAAGGTCGGGCCTATAACATAAAAAAAAGTTTTATATATAAAATAAAGAGACCCGAAAGGATTAATTTTTGGTTTTAAACAATGTAAAAGAGGAATTTTACATTGTTTAATATATTCAAAGGAAAATGATGAATGAAGGTTTCCTTTAGGAAGGTTTAGAAAGGGAAAAATGGGTTTTTTCAGAGGAAAAAGGGAGTGAATGAGAGTGTGGGTAAGGGAGTGAAAAATGGGATCAATAGGCCCAAAAATGAAGTCCTTTTGGAGCAGTGAGGTGAACTTTAGAAGGAAAGAGGGAAAATCATAGTGAAGTAGTTTGAGTTAGGATAATGAAGGTAGTGAGATTTCTAAAACTCGAAATATTTCATAAATCTTGTTTTTAGAAATCTGCGACAAGTACTTATTCATTTTCAGAACAAAAAAAATTACTGGTGACTAACAACTCCCACCTATTCATGATCATGAGCATGTTATTCATTTTATTCTAGGAAGTGTTCCTCCAAATATAAGGCCTTACAAATATCCTTATGTCTAAAAGAGAGAAATTGAACGTATGATTACAGAAATGTTAGAGGCTGGTATAATTCAACCTAGTCAAAGTTCTTTCTCTGCTCCAGTAGCATTGGTGCACAAGAAGGATGGATCATGGTGCATGCATCCAGATTATAGGGAGCTCAATAGTATCACTATTAAAGATAAATTTCCCATTCATGTGATTGATGAATTATTGGATGAATTACATGGAGCAATTTATTTTACCAAGTTGGATCTTCATTTAGGATATCATCGAATTAGAATGAAGACTGGAGATATTCCGAAAACAACATTTCGAACTCATGAGGGTCATTATGAATTTTTGGTCATGCCTTTTGGCCTTACCAATGCACCTTCTACATTTCAAGGGTTGATGAATTCCATTTTCAAACACTATCTTAGAAAATTTGTGTTAATATTTTTTGATGATATAATAATCTACAATAGGTCTTGGAAGAATCATGTTCAACATGTTGACAGGGTGCTCAAAATATTGGAGGAGAAACAATTATATGCAAAAACCTCCAAATGTTTCTTTGGAGTATACGACGTGGAATATCTGGGTCATATTGTATCTTAGGAGGGTATTAAGGTAGACCCTAACAAAATTAAAGCCATTAAGGAATGAAAATTCCCCACAACCATAAAGAAGTTGCAAGGATTTTCTCGGGTTAATAGGGTATTATTGCAAGTTTCTTAATAATTATGGGAGAATTGCAGCACCTCTAACAAAATTATTGAATAAGTATGCATTTTCATGGACTCTTGAAGCAACTAAGGCCTTTGAAAATCTTAAAGAGATAATGTGCCTAGCATCGGTCTTAGCTATGCCAGACTTCAAAAAACCCTTATTCTGGAATGTGATGCCTCAGGAATTGGAATTGGTGTTTTTTTAATGCAAGAAGGAAGACCCATTGCTTTTAAAAGTCATCCAATCAAAGGAAAGTATTTACAGAAAGCTATTTATGAGAAGGAAATGTTGGCAATACTACATGCAATAAAGAAATGGCGACCTTACCTAGTGGGAAAACACTTCAAGGTAAAAAATGGTCATGATACTCTTAAATAATTTTTGGAACAAAGGATATCTTCAAAAGAGAAACAAAAACGGGTCACAAAGATTTTGGGTTATTACTTTTAAATCATCTACAAAAAAGGGAAGCTAAATGTTGTTTCAGATGTACTTGCAAGAAAGGATGAAGAGGTGGAAGCATTGCTTTGTGCCATTTATATTATCCAACCAGATTGGATAACCAAAGCAAGGAATGAATGGAAGAATAACGAGAAGTGTGGACACTCATTCAAAAGCTGCAACAAGATCCTATTACACCTGATACATTTAGTTGGAAAAATGATTCCTTATGTTACAAAAATCGCTTGTATCTTTGTAAGAATTCCCAACTAAAACAAAATATTCTTTTGGAATTGCACACCTCTCCCTTAGGTGGACACTCGGGATTTTTAAAAACTTACCACATGGTGAAGAAATATGTTTTTTGGGATAGACTTAAATCTGATATTCAATTGTTTGTGGCCAAATGTTTGGTTTTCCAACAAAGTAAATTTGAAACAATTAAGACCCAGAATCTTCTACAACTTTTATCCATTCCAAGTCAACCTTGGGAGGAGGTTTCAATGGATTTTATCACATATTTATCTAAGTCCAAAGAAAAGAGTGTCATCATGGTGGTAGTTGATAGACTTACCAAGTATGCACACTTTTGTGCATTACCTCATCCATTTAAAGCAAGTACAATTTCTACTGCATTTATGGAAACAATTCAAAAGCTACATGGAAACCCAAAGAATATTGTAAGCGACAAAGATCCCATTTTTACTGGAAATTTTTTGACATAATTATTTTCTTATTTGGGTACTCAACTAGCTCATATCTCATCTTATCATCCTCAATCTTATGGGAAAACTGAGATAGTGAAAAAATGTTTGGAAGGATATCTTCGTTGTTTTTTATGTGATAAACAAACACAATGGGTCATGTTGTTTCCTCTAGTTGAATGGTGGTATAACACTTCCTTCCATACTGTAGAAAAAATGACCCCACTTATGGTGCTTTATGGATATAATCCACCTTCCATGATATCATCTTTAAGTGAAAATTATAAGGTTCAAGAATTTGAAGATCACATAGAGCATCAACAAAAATTTCTCCAACTCTTACAAGGATAACCTAAATTTGGCACAAAATCAAATGAAAAAAAAGGCCGATTAACATCGTAGTGAGAGATGTTTTGTTGTAGGAGAGTGGGTATTTTTACGACTACAACCATAAAAACAAATGTCCATCAAGAAAGCTAAGAAAGATAATAAATTATCGCGAAAGTACTATGGTACTTACAAGGTGTTGCAAAATATTGGTACTATGGAATACAAATTGGAGCTTCCTGCTTTGTCTCGAGTGCACCCATTTTTCCATGTTTCATACTTAAATAAGGTTATAGGTGACAAACTTCCAGTTCAAACAATATTGCCAGGACTTGATGAGGAAGAAAAAATCATATTGGAACCTGAAGCAGTCACAGAAACTAGAACTTGACAGCTACGAAATTGATCAATTTTAGAGTATCTCATTAAGTGGAAGAACTTACCCACTAAAGATTCCACATGGGAGGATGATAATTTTATATAGAAGCACCCAGAGCTACTCAAGAATTGAGGAAAACACTTTTTTGAAGGAGAGGGGCATGTTAGATCCCTATATTACTAGCGTAGTCCCTTATTTTTGTTAGTGTATCCCCCTTATTGTTATTGTTGTACCACTGTAGCCCCCATATTGTTATTATTGTGCCCCATAAAAAACCGCTATTCTTATTGTTTTTCCCTTACATTATTGTTGTTAGGTCGGCTAGGATTATATTGTGACCCCATGGACTCCTATATATAGAAAGGAGGTTTTTTCATTTGTATCATCCAATAGTTGTTCATTTATGTAATGTAAAGGAGGTTTCCCCCTCGAAGTGGTTGATTTATAAGGCGTTCATCTCTATTTTCTTCTATTTTGGGAGCTAGTTTCATAACATTTTGAGTGGTTGAACCATGACCTTGGGTTTGTGGGTGACCCATAACCATGATGAATGAGGGTATGAGGATAGAGATACCCTATAATGGTTGTAGTCCAGCTGTGAGATTGAGAGTGAATGGCCTAACAAATGGATCTCGAGATAGTTCGCTTGGCAATCTGCTTGGTAGAAATTTGGTGGCTTATCTTTATAAATTCTCATGATCCAGTAAGATGTTATAAAATATTACTCCAAGTACTTGAGTTTCACAATTTTGATTCCCATTACTGCGAGTTGATAGTCCCACCATGACATGTTGTGTTGGCATCATGAGGGGTATTTTGTTGAAAGATGTGTGAAAATATCATCTCAATCTGTTCTATAGAATGGAATCATTCTACTATCTTTGCCAATGTTCAAGGCTCAATTGGTTCTTTGTTGCTGACATCACTCATAATAGAAAGGACCCTATTTTGAAGAGCTAATACTTTTGTAGTTTCCTTCTTCCCACTTCCACACTAGGTTGATGATAAGCATTGACGTGGATTAAGTTAGCATAAATCCCTAGAACACGCTCATATAGAGCAATCATGGAACCCACTAATCGAGGAGTTACTTCTTGCATTGTGATTTTCAAAGACTATTTATTGTTTGTGTAAAGTGTTTATCTTCTCCCCTGTAGCATACCAAAAATTTCCCCCCCATAAGTAAAACCAAGTTCAAGTTCCCAGTAATGACCTAGTGGTATGTCATGAAGCACCTCAATAAAGGCTACAAATAAGTTTTTAACTCACTCTCTCTGTTGTTGGATATATAAATTTTGATATGAGCTTCCTTTGTTCCCATATACAGTTAGGCCTTGGTTGAATCGATTCCCATCTAAATCAAACTTATTTCTAAGGGATTCTAGGGCACGTTGTTGCAGATAATGGATAAATAGAAGCAAGTTATTTTTATAAGGTGTTAGGGTCCTATAAATTATAGGATCTCAAGGTGATTGAGTATTTCATAGTTTTAATTTCATATTGTACATGATTTTCAATATTCAAATGATTTCCAAAAAAAAATATAAAAAGAAAAATAAAAGAGGGTATATTGAAAAAAAAATATGAAAAATGAAAAGAAAAAGAAAGAAAACCCCAAAAATGAATAATAATGAAAGTGCTGCAAATCAAAATGCCACTACTGATTATATTAGTTTGTTCAATTCATATAGTTTAAGCATGATTGAACAATTTTAATTTTTGGCTGGATAGGTTAGAAAATAAGGATTTTCCAAACAATTCAATCTTGACAAATCAACAACTAGGTAGAAATCAAATTGATTCAATAGTTCAAACTGAATCAATAGGAGAAATAAGGGAAAGAGTAGGTTAGTATTTCATTAAAAAAGAGATATGGGTTTGCAAGCCTAAATGAACCCTGCAAAAGGATGATGAAAAAAAATGTTAGATTAGTGAAAGGGTAGGTAGAATGAAGGAAAAAATAAAGGTGGAGAGACATGAAATTTACTCTAAAATATCATTCCAAAAATTTCATGTGTTCTCATGTTAGAGAGAAAAAATGAAAAACAAAGGGGTTTTTATCCCGAGTATTAGGGATGGTCTCATTTTAAAATTTATTTGGCATGTTATATTTCCTATCCTAAAGTCCCTATTTATTATACCCCACTTGAAATTTCATTTAATTCACCCGAATCCACTATTCACTCACCCATGCCATCATCGTTAAAATCCTACCGCCTTCCATTTCATCTTCGCCCCCACTATTACATCTGACAACCTACATTCATTTCTGCCCCTCCCATCCTCCGAAAGTTAACATCGGGGGGGGGGAGAGGGTCCGAAATGGGCAGTTTCTGAAACCAGCCCATCCTCTATGTGTCGAGCGCTTATCTTTTCGCACCCTGCCCCCCCCCCCCGAATTCTTTTCCGCTTACTAGCCTACACCACTTCCGAAAAGCGATTTTTGCCTAGATCAAACCACATTGTTAACCGTTAAACCTCCACCACTCCCGCTTCTCCATGACACCACTCCCGTCACATCCACCCAATCATCCCCGCTCCCGCACAAAGACCCATTGAAACATTAAATTCACTAAGCCGTTACCCAACGAGCCCATGCCATGTCAACGGAAACCCCGCAAACCTACAAAATCACCTTTCCTCACCTATTTCAAAGGTTACAATATTTTCTTAGTGTTTTATTGTAACAGGTGATTGAATTCCAAGTTTGGCAGATCAACGGAAATCTTCAATTGACTGTAGAAAAGCATAAAATCCCTTTCCTTTAATCTCCTCCTCTTCTAATTCCCCTTCTGATCAAGCAGGCATCCTTTCTATTTCTTCCCCTCTCTCTTTAATCCCCTTCTAATCTGTGCACCTACAAATACACTTCTGTCAATTTCATTTTCAGGCACAATCATGCCTCTAAATAAGAAGGAGCAAGAGCCATTCAATCCTATGGTTCAACCTCCTGTGAACCTTGATCACATTGCCCTTGATGATAGGGATTTCAAAATTCATGAGACCAACTTAGAGTTTGACCTCTTCGACATATACTGCTAGCTGGAGGATAAAATCATCGATGAGGCTGATGACATATGAATATGGGACACAAACCTTCCCTATTACATATTTCCAAAAACCCACAGTTGCCCTGAATTCATAATTTTAAAGTGTCATGCATGTTATGATATAAATCAAAGGGTTATTATTGCCCCCATAGGGGAAATTATTTTCACCATTAGTGTCGAGTCTATCATGCAAATGATGCAGGCTCCTATTATTGAACAAACCACACCCTTTTCCCATGAAAACCTTAGGGAATTGTACCAAAAATTATATCTTTCCAGTAGAGCCAAAACCCTTGAATTATTCATGGATGCAGACACTCCCCTACCGAAGAAGAATCCTCCATACCCATCTTCTACATTCCCTGATAGGAATCATCACATAGTCACTGTCCTTTCTTACCTGCTAGGATACTATTGAGACCAGTGGTTAGATGAAGCAATGATAGGCTTCCTCTCAATACTTTCATCAAACTCTAAGCCTTCCATTATGTTCAATTTCAGCCAATTCCTAGAAGATGTCGTTCATGATAAGTTTGTCAAGTTTCACACAGAGGAAGTGTTTAAATACAATTCAATCATTGTTTATATGTTTGTATATTTTTAGGAAAGTAGGTTTCAGTTTACCTGGAGAAAATTGAATGAAGATTCATAACATTAGTCTGCCATCTTCTAGACAACAATGCTGATGAAAGAACATAAATAATTCACTTACAAACAATTTATTTAATTGTTTGTTCATCCAGCTATGAGCATCCTCAACAACACAATGGAACCAAGGATCAATGAATAAATTAGAAAGATCATGCAGCTGTTGGACCAAGCCAGAACTGGAGACTGGTACTTGTACCAGAACTATACAGAGCTAAGAATATATCGGTGTGAGTTGCCCCCTTACAAGTTGCCAAAGTTCCTCCCCATGAGGATCTTTGCCGTGGATTACATTAGACAGATGATTAATGCAAATGAAGTACATTTTGTATCAACAAAAAATAAATCTCAGTTTAGGATTAAATCCCAAATTGGGCCTTTCATTTGCAACAGTAGAGAAGCAGGAGAGGAGGTTGAAAAGAGGCTAAAAGAGATGAATTTTACACACAATTTTACTTGCTTTTATGACCCATTGGGAATTATCTCTACGAAGAGGATATAAAACAAATCAAATCCATACATTCACACCGACGGGCCTGATATTGAACAATTTATGAACCAGACGGAATGGAAAACAAACACCTTGCAAGAGGCTGAAGAGTAGGTAATTTCATCTCCAATTATACAGACCCCTCTTCCACAAGAGAAGCAGAATACAAAGGATAAGCAAGATAAAGGAAAATAACAAGAGAAAGAGACAACACGAAAAATACCAAGAGATTATCACTCACCTTTGGGGACTGATACATCTAGCAAGGAGTTTAAGATGAAATATAGGAAGAGAGAAAGAATTCACATGGATATTGATCAAGGCAAAGAATCATAATAGCATAAAGTGATAAATATCATAGATACTCTTGGTTCCTCTCCAGTAAGTAGCCAAACTATATTTTTTCCTACAACTTCAACTACCATTCAGTAGAAAAGCTTTCAAACACCTACATCTACTACTATTACAGGAGAAAAGGAGGAAACAATATATGACACCTTCAGGGAGATCAAGAGGAAAAATGAAATATTGAAGAACAACATCTACAATAAATTTTGGAAGAAAACCACAAGTTCACAAAGTAGGCTTCTATCAGATTTCGATTCAGAAAAGGGAAAGAAGTGCATGGATTTCTTAGAAGCCCAGATTTCACAGCAAAAAACACCTACTAATTTCAAGCATACATATTTTGAATTTAATGTCAAGGACATCCACCCAATAGATCAGATGGAAATGCACAAGAAGACTGGAGAGATGATCTCATCCACATTGACTAGAATTGCAATGAGTCTATCTAAATTGTAGGTATCATTGGCCAATATTTAGTCCCACCTCAATATGGAGAAGATTTCTTCTCTTGAAAAGGATACCAGAATCAAATCCATCGATGATTTTGTTGTGAAGATCGGGAATGATCTAGCAAATATAGAGGTAGTAGAAGATATCTTGAAGAAGAAAAACACAGACATAGCAGTTTTGAGAAAGCAGCTCAAAATGTCAGGTACTGAAGACCCTTTAATCAAGGACATAGAGGAGAATGAAACACAAAAATCAGAGATAATGAAGATGATAATGGAACAGTCAGCATAGTTAAATCAGATGGAAAAAGAAATGGAGAAATTGGTAAAGGAAAAGGAAAAATCAACACAAATGGCCATTATTCCCTTGGAGGTTGTTTGTATTGCAGTCATCTCTTAAACTGCATCAAAAAATACAAGTATATCAAGTGGTATAGAAAAGTTGGCTAAGGCCATGGAGAATATGTCCATCCAAAACAGAGGAGATAAAACAGCTGGAAACACAAATTAATATCTTGAAGGACCAAAAGGTAAGATCTGAAAATGCACATGAAATAGAAGTGCAAAGAGCCCAAAAACAGATTGAAAGATTGTAAAACGAAGAGAAGGAAGCTTCCATTGGTCACACCATTGGGCAGGCAAAGGAGATCATATGGACAAGTATAATCGACTCTATGAATGAAATATGGCCTTCTATTCAAATCATATTTGAACTGAAAGAATTAATTGAAAAGGTAAATGATGCAATATATAGTGCCACCAAAGAGTTTGGGGACATGCCTGAAACAACAAATAACATCATAAGGTTTCTAAATTCAAAAAGCAGGTATGAATTGGATTAACTTGGAGTTGAAGACAGAACAACAACAATTCTGGAAGTCAAGAAGGTGATCACTAAGAAAAGCTTGGTCACACAGTTGGAGGAAAAATGGCACAATTTAGAGATTGATATTAGTAGATTCTTTGACATAATTAATCCATTGACCAAAAGAGGGTTACATTCACTATTTCTGATAAATGATAAGCTTATTTCTAGGGAAGAGTATGTGAAGAAACTGAAAGAAATTGCTAAGGACACAGCCAATTTTGCAGGACTTAGAGTAGCAATGAATGGAAGAGCTTTCCTTGAGGCCATGAGAAAAGATATATTCATCCAACATGAAATTAAACACATTTTTGTGTTGAAGCCCACTTTCGTTAGATTCACAGAGACAAATGAAATATATCGAAAGGTGACTAGGATAAAGATTCCAGATGAGCAACAATGGGAAAAGATATGTGAATACCAAGAAGGGTGAAGGCTAGCATATCAGCCAGATCGGCATCGCACTAGATTAGTCAAATCATCCAGCACATCACCAAATCTGATCATGCAGCGACGACCTTCTAAAAAATAGGGCCAAATGTCAAATTAGGTTCATCGTGTCCACTTCGTGGTAACACTAGCCAAATTTTGTTTATTTTGTAATTAATAACATATTGGCTTTGTAGATACGGAAATCGTTGTAGAATTCAGTTAAATACTTCATACATTCTGAGTATCAGGGGTTGGACCCTGGATTGTAAAACTTTTCTATTGGAGAATTGTATTTTCTTGAAGCTGGAACATCAATAATAAAATACCATTTATAGGATACTTAAGCTATTTTTATCGGGTGATGTTATTCCTTTCTGTATTAATGTTTCCATTGTTTTTATCTTCGTGCATCATTTAAATCTGATTGTAAAACAGAAATCTGAAGATTAAGAATTTTTTTTAGAGAACCTTATTTATGGTCGTGTTTGCAATATAAATGTTTTTCTTCTGAATTTTGGTTAAGAAATTTTTAATTTCTTTTTAACCATTATTGAATTCACTATTTCTTCCATTTAAAAATTCCTTTTGTTTCAAGATCCAGTAATTGTAGTTAGCTTGAATTTTGGATGCTCTTGAAAATTTGGTGCAGCAACCTAGCCTTTTATGACTCCATAACCCAATGGAATTAGTTTAAATAGATCTACCAGTCCAATTAAACAATAAATCAAAAATAAATCTCTACAATCATTACAAATAACCTAATATCTAATTCATAAGACAAAGCTAAATCTAAAAGAGAAATCCCTCTCTGAGTCTAGGAGGGCTAGATTCTAGGCTCCAAAGCGGTTTTGATGATGTCCTATATATTTATTCTTGCCAATATTAAAATTATAGAATGATAACATCAGGAAAAACATATATATCCTTTGACCCTTTACCATTAGAGACCCAATACCAACATAGTTCCAACAAGGCTGCAATATTGGTTTTAACCTGAGCCAGGTGGATATTGGTGGCCACCTGCCTATTCCACATAGTCAGTTTCATCAGTTTTCTTATTTACATTTTTAGCAGATTTTCAAGTCCTGAACTTCTAGAGCCATTTTGAGGCCCCAAACGATGTTTTTTGAGCACGATTCATCGAATTATTTCATAGAAATCATGACAAAAAATTTATTTCTTGGAGAGATCTTTCCCATGAGGTATCATATGCGACAAACAAAGATAATATGACCAAGTTATGACCCTGGGAAGATAGCTGGCCAACTAACCCCAACGGGGCCCATAAACTCTTGGTGTTACATCTCCTCGGGTTAGGGTTTTGGCTGTTTAGGGTTTTCTCCTATTTTTCAATAATAAAAAGTTCCTTGAGCCTCATTGTAACACAATTCAAAGGCCTGTAGCTACCTCATCTCTTCTTAGAGATAAGCTACCAGTGCCCTAGCTAGTTTATTTTCCATTCAGTCTGTAAATTTTTTACAACATTTATATTAATGAAATGAAGTTTTATTTCTTCTGCATCTCTGTGTTTATATGTATTTCTATATTTCATTACGTTCCTGCATAATTTTGGATCAGTGGTTTGAGAGTGGTCTGCTCTTTCTCGATTTTTCTTTACATGTCCCCAACGAGGTTGGGATGTGAGGAGTTATGGCTCGATCTGGTTGAAAATTTGCAAGATCTACCTCGCAAATCTTGACAATCACCCATTGGGGAAGAAAAGAAATATGAGGGAGCATGAGATCCTATCAAAATATTGCTCAAGGAGGCCCTCGAGAAACAAAATAACGCGATGATGGATAAATTTTCCCAGATCCTTCAACAACTTCCCACCAACAGTGCATCTGCATCCAACAACCACTCTGGAGGTGCCACCCCTTTCAAGGTACAAGCCAACTTCAACATTCTTGTATTTGAAAGCCAGATAGATGCAAACATCATAGATAGATGGTTGAATTTGCTCGAAGGGTATTTCTCGGTCAATGGTTTCTCTTACCGAGAAACGATTACTTTTGCACTCCTCAAAGCTGCCCCCCATATCAAAGAGTGGTGGGAAACCTATAGTGAGAAGAAGGATGAGAGGGAACCCTCTTTGTTCTCGGACGAACCCACTTGGAATTTGTTTTGAGACAACATCAATGAACAATATTACCCTTTGGGGATCTATGAGGACATGTATATCCAATGGACCACGCTGCGACAACAAAGGATCAAGATGTGCACAAGTTGATGAATTGGTTCCATACCCTGCACACAAAGTTGGCTATTAAATATTTAAAGAAACATTTGGTGCTCAAGTACTGCAGATGTTTGAACAGATACATTCAGGAGGAAATGGAGTTCCTCAACATTACCTCGCTCGACACGACATATTCATATGCCACTAAGATCAAGCAGAAATTTAAGAAGAAGAAGCGAGACTTTGGATCTGCAAATCTGAAGCTAGGGAAAGGCACCCCAAACTGCAAAACAAGGGGCAAAGCCAAAGCGGAGAAACTTAGAAAAAAATGCAAAGCCAAATAAGGACATGGGGAAGTGGTGTGAATTTCATAACAGCTCCACTCACAACACAAGCGAGTGTTGGTCCAAACAGTGGATGGTGGCTGAACTGAAGGGATTCGAATCAGATGCATGTTCTAATTTTGAGTCAGCATTGAAAAATGGGAATGACAAAGGGAAGCAGATCATTGATGTGGAACCTAGTGCCAACATTGCCACCACCAAGCTCCAGAGGGAGGAATTAGGGGAATTTTAAGGTCTAAAATGGGCCTCCTTAGGAAATTATAAAATAATAGTGGAAATAATAAAATAATATTTGATTACATCATCAAATTTTAGAGGGAAAAAAGAAAAAACTACTCTTTGAACTCGTATTTTCAACTTATCTCCTAAATTTTTTACTCAAATTTTGAGTGGGAGTACTCATTGAATGGAAAATTTAATTCTTCATCTAAGGAGTACCCATGTTGCATACTTTTGATGGATCCTGCTACACAAAAAATGAGAAATACATGAAAAAACATGATTGCAATCATGATTTTCATTCATTTCTCATTTTTCATGTAGTAGGGTCCATAAAATGTATGCAACATGGGTAATACTTGGATAAGAAATTATTTTTTTCATCCAACGAGTACTCCAACTCGAAATTTGAGTAAATTTTTTTGAAGATAAGTTGAAAATACAAGTTGAAAAAGTAGTTTTATTATTTTATTACTTTTTAATCTTTTTACCCTTTTAATTTAAAAATGGTGAATCATCCCCCATGTTTGGCATAATCATGTTGAATCCTATTGGTTCTTATAAAGGTTATTTTTGTTGTACATTTTTCTTAGGAGGCCTATTTTAGACCTCAAAATTCCCCTAATGGAGCCCGAGGTTCTAGAGGAGGGGGAGTGTCTCTTCCATTCCCAGATGTGTGTGAAGGGTTCTCCACTGCAATTCCTTGTTGATAGCGGAAGCCAAAAGAACCTTATTTCAGTAGAGGTCGTGAAGCGGCTCGGCCTACCGACCACAACACACCCGCAGTCATATACCATCGACTGGCTTCACCAAGGAAGAGATCTTCACGTCCACCAATAGTGTTACCTTTCGTACAATATCAATCCCTTCACAGATAAGGTATTGTGTGATCTTTCTCCTCTTGACACATCTAATGTATTATTAGGCCAACCATACTTGTGGAAGTGACATGCTATGTATGAGTCTAGGCCTCATCCTGTTATTATTACTTTGGGAAATAAGTTGTACAGGATACGGAAGGTATTATCGCCTTTCGTTGTCTCTTTGAGTACTGCAAAGTAATGTGGTAAGATTATTTCCCAAACCAAGACATTTGTTTTAATTACAATTCCCCCAAGGGGTAAGAAGAATATTGTGGCTAAAAACTCCAAACAGGACTTCCCTGTGTGGCATCAGCAGATGGACAAAGACGTGGAGGAATACAAGGACATTTTATCCTCACCCACAGAGGTTCCTCTACACTGTCACGTCAAGCACTCCATTGATCTGACCCCCAGCGTGCCATTTCCTAATTTTTCCATACCTCATGCTACCACACAAATAAAATCCACACATGTACTATCTGAGGCTGATAAAGCAACCATATTTATTAAACGTATCCAATACATCCACCAACAGGTCCATGAAATCTTGGAGAAACTCAATACCAAGTAAAAGCAGTGACATGATCGACATCGAGTGGCACACAAGTTCCAAGCGGGCGAAAAGTTTTGGCTACATTTGCAAAAGGAGCACCTTGTTGGGCTCCACTGCAAGCTTCACCTGCTCTGATATGGGCCATACACCATCACCAAGGCGATAGGGGACAATGCCTTCGAGCTCCACCATTCCTTGGTCTGCACATAGTGTTCAATGTGGACCACCTTCGGCCCTACTTTCCACCTATACTGGAAAAATCCGACATGGCAGGACAACTCAATCCAACAGAGTTAAACCCACATTGCATGGAAAGAGCCACAAATAATCATATCATTGACACACAGATTAGGAACACCCGCTAACAGAGGATCCAACTATGTCGAGTTGTCAAAGCAGGCCAACTCCTTCACTAGGGAAACTGGTTTACTAGGGACCAGGTTCAACAAAAAATTCCCCACCTCATGGAGGCTCTGCACACAATGAAGACCATTTCTTCCTAAGGGGGGAGGAATGATCCATGTGGGTATTGGTGGCCACCCACCTATTCCACATTTTCAATTTCATCAGTTTTCTTATTTACTATTTTTAGAAGTTTTTCGGGTCTTGATCTTCCGGAGCAGTTTTGAGGCCCCAAATGATAGTGTTTAGGTATGATTCATCTAACCATTTAATGTAAATCACAGTAGTATCTATATTCCTTAGAGAGATCTTTACAACGAGGTATCATATGCAAAAAATTGAGATAATATGATCAAGTTACGACCTTGGGAAGTTGCCTGCCCAACTAACCCCAACGGGACCCTTAAAATCTTGGTGTTACATCTCCTCGAGTTAGGGTTTTTATTGTTTAGCATTTTCTCTTATTGTTCAATAATAAAAATTCCCCTCAGCCTCATTGTAATACAGTTCAGAGAAATGTAGCTGCCACATCTCTTCTCACAGATAAGCTACCAGCGCCCTAGCTAATTTCCTTTTCATTCTATCTGTAAAAAATTTTCAACATTTATATTAATGAAATAAAGTTTTATTTCTGATGCATCTCTAATTTTATGTGTATTTATGTATTTCATTGCAATCCTGCATAAATCCAGATCATAACCATAGGAATCCTAGTAGCTTCATCCATAATATATGCATTGGTAAGCATTTTTGTAACAACCCTGGTCAAAAATCCATGTAATAAAGTTAATAAAGGAAAAATAATAACCATGGTCATGGGACATGTATTCCAAGCTGAATTTTGGGAGAAAACATAGTGGTGGGGATCAATTTTTATTAATTAATGTCTATGGAAATTTGAAAAGGAAATGACAAAGGCTTTGGAAAGGAAAAGTGGCATTTATTGGAATTTTATTTATAAAAACAATAGAAAATAGGATAAAAGGAAGGTGAAATGTTACATGTTGCATGTGAGGAGGAAAATAATGGAAAATTGAAGAAAATAAAGGCCTCATTAATAAAAAGACTTATGAGGATCAATTTCCAGACTTTTTTCAATTTAGTTTTTGAGTACTCTCTTTATTCTCTCTCTCTCATAATCTTGGACACTTATAGTTTTCGTGGAGAAATCTTGGAGGAGTGTGGAATACTTGAGATTTGGAGTAAGAAGGAAAAGGAAGAGAAGAAAATCGCAAGAGGACATCAGGATCAACAACTACAACTGATTTTTCTTGCAGGTACCGAGTTGCATGTATGATTTCCTTTCTAGTTTTGCATGCATGACATATGCATGTGGTATCTTGGTCATGATTTTTCATTGGAATTGAGGATTTCCTGGATTGGCAGTGGTTTTTCCTAGCCTTTCCATTTCCTTGATAGTCATGGTGTTGTGGGTTTTACTTCCATTTTCTGGTTGGTTCTCATGTTCTCTTGGTTGTGAGTTGAGTTATTAGTTCCTGGAAGCCTTGGTTTGACAAACACTCTTGAAGACCTGTAACAGCTTGGGTTGAGTTACTAGTCCTAGAAGCCTTGGTTGGAAAAACACTCTTAAAGCCCTTGGTGGGTTGAGTTAGCAGTCCTGGAAGCCCTGTTTGGACAAATTATCTGGAATCTCGACAATAATTATGGGTTGAGTTACTAGTCCTGGAAGCCCTGGTTGGAACAAATTCTTTTGAGCCCTGGACAACTTGGATGGAGACTGATCTTGTGATGTTTAGTGATTTCTGACTGTGAGGTGGGATCACTGGTTGAGGTTTGAGGTTGTTTGGCCTCTGGAAGCCCTAGTTTTTTATTTTATTTTATTTCTTCCATGAAATCCCACATTCATTCTTGGAATATGGCACGAGGGTGATTGGTTGAAAGAGAGATTTGGTCCAACCCAATATATTATCAGGTGGTACGTGGAAGTCCCAAACTTGGTTTCATTTTGCATGTGTTAATAATAACTTCTTTCCTCTTGTATTTTATGGGTAAATGTAATTGTTCATATGTGGTTTTTATGGTTGTTATATCCTAGTTATTTCTGTTGGTTATATGTTGGTTATGAAGATGTTTTATGACATACTTGATGTATGGCTCTCATCGTGTTTTGTTTAGTAAATGAATGAACAATGCATATATGACCTAATAGATGATATTGTAGCTATTGTGATAAGACATCAATGCTTCTTAATGATTCTCATATAATTATAACACCCCTATGCTCATATATGTTTTTATGACCTTTAGATTATGTACTTATGACATGTTTGATGAAATTTCTGTCATGGCTAGTAGGGTTTAGATGAAGTAATTGTACCAATGATTGCATTAGTAGCCTTATTCCATTTTTTTATCATTTCTAGAAGTTTCATGAAGTTTTTGGCAGTGACCTGAGTCCTAACCTTAAAAAAGTGGCACAAAATTTGGGGTCATTGGCACACAACTGCTAAGAAAAGTCCATAGTCGATGGCATGCCTTGATGTGGTAGTGACTAGAAAGCCTTAGATGCATGCATGGATTGTAATGGGAGAAAATGAGGGTCCAAATCATCAAATTTTCAAGTGGTATCAAGGGTTGATCACTTGGAAGGGTAGGCTAGCTCCTTGAGGTTTTGTATCATGTGTGGAAGGTCAGTTTGGTTTTGTTATGTCGACTCCACTTCCTTAATTATACGAGGGGAGTTGAATCAGATCGTAGTAGCCTCTCGTTACATGTTTACCCCATCAGATCGATTGACTTAGGTAAATGTGGGAAGGGGGTTTTACAGAGTGGTAACAGAGTATGGTTTACCTCGTGGACTGGATGGGAAGTGTGTTGGTCATGCATACATGTCAGTTTCATATGTTTCCTTATAATTTTGGTGTATGTGCTTATTGTGTATACATGGTGGTGGTCATGGTTTTCATTTTGATTTCATGCAAAATTTTATAATGTGGATGCTGGATGTGTTTATCATGAGTATGTTTCAGTTATGCACTGGTTGTGTATGTCAGAGTTTGTATGTATAGTGTATGTATGTATGTCGTACATATGTTTTTATGCATGCATTGTGTTTTGGTTTTGGCATCATGCATGATAACTAGATAATGATTGAGATGATGTCTATATAGTTTTGTTATTATGATTACATATGTGTTGTGCTAATCTGGTTGGTCTTGTAGACGGGATATACTTCTAGAACTATACTAAGGTACATTGATTTGTTTATAATTTGGTTTAGTTGACATGATATACCTTGCAGGAAGAGAAGATCAAAGATGACTAGAAGAATAATAGACTATAGTTCACAAGACTCTCCCTATAGATCATATTAGCAACATGGTGGGGATTCTTCTGACATAGCACACACATTGAGAAGTTTGAAGGTAGAAATAAGGAGTTGCAAGGAAGATAATGATAGGATCATTAGAGAATCATAGAAATAAGCAGAATTTAATGAAGTTATCCTTCAAAGCTTGTCATAGTTGCAGATACAGGGGCTTCTTATTATCATTCATGGAAAAGAGGATAAGGCTAATAGAGAATATGTTACGAAATCACATGGTGGGAATAGGTTGGATAGAGATGACATGATCAAAGATGGAATATTATTGGATACACCTGATAGTAAAGGCAAGGGAAATGGGATTTAGTATAGTTTTGGTTCATAGAGGTGTCATGGTCGTCATCGTTATCATCCTTACAAGAGGAGTGGCAGGGAATATTTGTTGGATAAGTTCAATAAATAAAAGCCACCTACATTTGATGGGAAAATGAATAATTGGAAGGATGCGGAAGCATGATTGATTGGGATGAATAAGTTCTTCAGGTTACATGATTACTCAGTGAACATGAAGGTCATAATAACTACATTTTGTCTTAAAGGTAGAGAAAATATTTGGTGGGAAGATGTAAATAATGTTAGAGGTCTTCATGAATAGGATTTGACTTGGAGTGAGTTTTAGAGACTATTCACGAAGAATTACCTATCAGATAATTACCATGACGATATGGAAAAGGAATTCTATGAGTTGAATATGCGATCTATGATCAATGAGGAGTAAAATAGAATATTCCTGGAGTTATTGAGGTATGTGCCTTATCTAAAGGAGGAGAAAGCAAAGATTCATAAATTCATCAGTGGACTACTGGTAGAATTCAAAGACATGATTGATTTTGATGAGCCTAGATCATTGGAGGAGGCCATTTGGAATCTAAAGCATTGTCATGAGAAATAAAAGCACAAATCTAACACTAAGTAGGACTGGAAAGGTAATGAAAATGATAAAGAGAAATGGGATAAGAATTGAACAAGGCCTCAGGACATAGGTACCAAAGAGAATACAATTTCACATAAGAAGTTAAATGCATCTGATGGAGGACATGAATTTCATTTTGAGGAGTTGAACAAAGGTGTAGGTTGGAAATATTTATAGTGTTGGAATTGTGGCAAGGATCATCATAGGAGATACTTTCCACAAAATCAGGGTGGTAGATCTCAAATTTATAGTGCTCAGGAGGAACATATAGTGGGGACGTTGGATAAATTATTCCTCATATTTAGGTAGCATTGGATAATAGATAGGAAAATCATCATGCATCTATCATTGAGATTGACGGTAATATTTGTGATCAAGTTGTTTCTATTTTTATTGATGCTTGATCTAATTATAGTTTTGTTAATCCTGGCTTGGTGGATAAGTTTGGTTTGAGTAAGGAAGTGCATGCATAGTCTTGTTTAGTGTAGTTGGATACAAGTACTAAGAAAAGAGTTCATCGTTAGGTAAGACCTTGTGCATTTGAATTGAATGGTATGTATACATCGACACATTTGAATGTACTTCTGTTGGGATCATACAATACGCTTTTGGGTATGGAATGGTTATATATTCATAATACTAAGGTGGATTGTTATGAAAAGGCTATTGAGTGTTTAGATGAAAATGGGGAACAAAGAGACTTGCAGGGTAAGAAGAATACAACATTAATTAGAATGGGGACAACTATGTAGGCCAATCACAGTCGCTTGAAAGGGTGTGTGTTATTTGTAGTGCATATTTCTAGTGAAAAAGGTAAGGATGGTGAGGATGCAAAGGTATTGAATAGGTACCTGGTTCTACAACAATTTTAGGATGTGTTCCCAATAAAAATTTTAGAGTTTCCGCCTCACAGGGAAGTGGAATTTTCCATTGAGTTGGAACCAGGGGCAACACCATAATCAAAGGCACCATACAAGATTATCACACTAGAGTTAGT
This sequence comes from Pinus albicaulis, assembly GCA_034641835.2. Lineage (NCBI taxonomy): Eukaryota > Viridiplantae > Streptophyta > Pinopsida > Pinales > Pinaceae > Pinus > Pinus albicaulis. The sequence continues at coordinate 376,207,986 of CM076574.1, forward strand.
GGAATTGAAGTTGTGGTTTACGGAATTAATTGACAAATGATACATTAGGCCAAGTGTGTCGTTGTGGGGTGCACTGGTATTGTTTGTAAAGAAGAAGGATGGTACTCTCAGGTTATGCATTGATTACAAGCAGTTGAAAAAGGTGACCATAAAGAATAGGTACCCATTGAAAAGGATTGAGAACGTGCTTGATCAGTTTAATGGAGAAATAATGTTCTCGAATATTTATTTGAGATTATGATACCATCAGGCACACATCAAAGAAGAGGATATTTACAAGACAACTTTGAGGACTAGGTATGGGAATTATGAGTTTGTTGTAGTTTCTTTTAGTTTGACTAATTCTCCAGCTAATTTTGTGTGCTTGATGAATAGTTTATCGTGTCATTATCTGGATAATTTTGTTATTGTATTCATTGATGATATATTGGTACATTCTAAGAATGAGGAAGAGCATGTTGAAAATTTAGCAGCAGTATTGAGATTGCTAAAAGAGCATCAGTTGTATTCCAAGCTTAGCAAATTTAGTTTCTTTCAGACAAAGGTACATGACTTGGTACATGTGATTTCCAAGGAAGGCATAGAAATGGATCCAGAAAATATAAAATATATCATGGAATTGGAAAATCCTAGGAATTCGTATGAAATAAGATCATTTATGGGGTTAGCAGGTTATTACAAGAAGTTTATCAATAATGTCTCACAGATCTCTTATCCTATCACATCATTTCAAATGAAAGGTGAGAAGTGAGAATGGATGGAGGAATCTGTATCTAGCTTTGAGCAATTGAATTAGCTGTTGAAAAATGATCCAGTTCTAAAGATTGCATATTCAGAAAAAGAGTTTGTGGTATGCATATATGCTTTCAAGGGAGGGCTTGGTGGATTCTTAATTTAGGAAGGACATGTAGTGTGCTGTGAATCAAGGAAACTAAATTAAAATGAGTAGAATTATCTGACACACGACCTTGACTTGGCATCAATCATAGATTCATTGAATATGTGGATGCACTATATTCTTGGCAGAAGGTTTGTACTAATGAGTGATTATATTGTATTGAGGTATTTATTTTTCCGACTGAATCTAAATGCCAAGAAAGATATATGGTTGGCCACAATTAGTGAGATTGATTTTGAGATCAGGTACATTAATGGTAAAGAGAACAAGGTTGCAAATTCTCTTAGTAGGAGGATACAAGTAAACCATGTTACAGCTATGATTTCTTATGGGATGGATTTACATGATTAGATCTTATAGGAAGTTCAATAGGATGATAGGTATACCGAGCTTAGGTATAGGTTACAATAGGGTATCGGTGATCAGGATGTGGATTATCTTCTCATATCAGACAGATTGGTTAGGTTTAAGGACAAGATATATGTGCCAGATGACAGTGAGATCAAGAAGCTTACCTTGAGGAAATTTCATGTGAAGCCATATTCAAGTTGTTATCGCTCCTCAATTTCTCAAGGATGAGAAAAGAGACTAAAGGAGGTGACCTCAGACTAACTTTGGATTTGGTAGCTAGCCCTACCAAATTAGAGAACGATCTCTCTATAATATCACAACCAATGAAGTGACAGGAGAGAAAAATTGATCTTAGGATAGATATTCAACTCACTAGGGTTTTGATTTTAGGATTTTTCTCAATAAGAGCTCAAAACTAGGAACTAGGTCAAATATCTTTAAAGGTAAGTTGAAAACATAACATGGGGAAAGGTAGATGCAATATATGAATCAAAAAGGCTTTTCGTTGTAGTGATGGTAAGGAATATGTAGCAGAGATTAAGTGAGAAAAATAATGAATTCAATTATGGAGGAAAAACACTTAAATGCTTATCTTGAACAAAAACAAAGCATACATGTAATGATTTTTGTTTTAAACCTTAGAAGAAAAATCATAAGAAGCATGTAGATGGTAGCTAAATATATCTAATCATTAAATATAAATAAAACACTGGAAAAATAGAGACACAAACTACAACACAAGAATCCCACGAAAATAGCTGCAACTGTTTGTTGTATTTCTGCAAAATAGATAAGTACACAAGTCCAAGTCTAAGCTACAAGTATCCAACACTTGATTTGACTCCAATAAAGCTAAATATAGATGAAAAAATTACATTCCCCCACTCAGGGGTCAAATCCAACAACATAGGAACTTTTTACATCAAAATCTCTAACAATACTTAAAACTAGGGAGGTTAGAAACCAACTCCCTGTTTAGACTTAACTGACTTAGTTGAATTTACAAGCATTGATTAGCATGAAATTTATATGAAATTGATATTTACCATCACTATGAAATTTATTTACATTATGTAAACTCTTAGGAAGACAAATTACATCATAAGAAGTTGAATTTGACCAAGAAAAACTCGAAATTTTTCATTCCCATAGAAGCACGACGAAATGCACAGAAGCACAGTCTAGTCTAGCAGAAGCACAATGTGGTATTTGAGGAGCTTTTTTAGTGGCTTGGATTGATCTCTGATAGAGAAATATCTCTCTAACCGTAACACATTTTACAAAATAGAGAGAGGTTGGTCTTTTAAGGTCTTTTATGAACAAAAACCTCCTCTAGTTTGCACAATTAATTACCTATTTGTTCATAATCCATGTTTGAAGTTGTTCGCTAAAAACATAGTGAAAATTGTAGAAGCACTACGTGCTCACAACATAAGTGCAGAAAAAGTTTGGAGAGTGATTTTGAGGCCTTATGTTAGGTCCCTATATTACTAGTATAGTCCCTTATTATTGTTAGTGTAACCCACTTATTGTTATTATTGTACCCCTGTAACCCCCATATTGTTATTATTGTGCCCTAGTAAATTATTTTTTTTTTTTTTTTTCTTTTGTAACTAGAGGAATCGGAAACTGCGGAGGTATCGCTCTCGTGACACGGGGTCGAATCCCTCACGGCTACCACTATACCTCTAGAGAGGCATATGCCACGAGCACGCCTCCCGGGGTAATCGGTAAGCCTTTTGAGCCTCACGGTCGGGGGATTGAACTCATGACCTACGTATCGGCCACGAACGTCTTCGCCGATCGTCCGACGCTCCCGTGGAGCCAAGCCCCGGGGCCATGCCTGGTAAATTATTATTGTTAGGTCGGCTAGGATTACATTGTGGCCCCATGGACTCCTATATAGAAAGGAGGTTTTGTAATTTGTATCATCCAAGAATTTTTCATTCATGTAATGTATTGGAGGTTTCCCCCTCAAAGTGGCTTATTTATAAGGCGTTGATATCTCTTTTATTCTATTTTTGGAGTTGGTTTCACAACATTTGGTATCAGAGCTTTAAGATTCTAGGGTTTCGCTGCTCTAAACAGGTCAGCGTGGAATTTTTGCTATAAATTTTTTTCTACGAAGGTTCAGAAGCTGAAATTTTTAGAGTGCGAAGCTGAAATCCTAAGGAACATTGTCGCAAAATTTTAGGTATTGGTTCGCAATATTTTCGAGATATGATCTGTGGAAGTTAGGGATTTTTGAGGCTTCTGAATTTCATCTCAAAGAGGTGATCGTGGAAAAATATTCATAGCTCTCTCTCTGAGCATCAGATTGGAATGACGTAAAAATTGACCGCAAGTACATGGACTGTAGTTTTCGGTCTATTAATTTCAGAGCCAAAGGAGGAAACAATGACACATGGCAGGTCGTACAAGTTCGCTCTACTGAACCAGTCCAAAATTGGGTCATTGTGGGAGAGTGGACATAGCTTTGTCTTGAAGAATCCAAATAAGATCAGACCTATGGCATTTTAAAGAAGCTTCAGAGGGCTACTACAGGGCTGAATTTTAGATATTGAGGATCCGCAATTATAGAGATAATTTAATTTCAATATCGAGCTCCTCAAAAGCAAGTAAAAGGTGTGTATTTTTTTTCCGAATTGCATAAGTCTTGTTTGAAGAATCAAGTTATATTGATTCCAAGGGCATATTGTAGAATAGATATCAGTATTGGATTCTAAAATGGCCCCTAAAAATAATTCAACACCCATTAAGCCTTTATAAGGCTCTACTATGACTCATGAAGATGAAGAATGGCAACATGACATATCAAAATTACAAGAGCAAGTGCAAAAAAAATTTCTCTCGCAAAGAACAAACAAAAATGAAATGGAAGTTTTGAAGAAAGGCGTGGAAAATAAGATGGATGGTTTGAAGAAAGGCGTGGAAGCTAAGATGAATGGTTTGGAAGCTAAGATGGATGGCATGGAAGTGGGAATGGAAGCTATAATAGATGACATGGAAGCTAAGATCGATGAAAAAATGAAAGACAACATGGAAAACATGAAGAAGGATCTAAAAGTAGACATCGAAGTTTTGGCAAAGCTGATACAAGAAATGTTTCCTAATGCTGAAATGATAGTAGAGGAAACTCATGATGAGAACAAAATAAATGTTAATCGTGATTTCATAAACTGTACTGTTGGAGGGAAGAACCACCATATTCCAAAAATGTATATGAGGAAATTTGATGGAAAGGATCCTGTAACATGGATACTACAGATGGAGAAATATTTTGATCTCAATAATGTGCAAAACACACAAAAGGTATGCATCGCAACTTTACATTTAGAGCAAAATACATTTGTATGCTATCGATGGCTTTGCTCTTGTAAAAAAATTGTCACTTGGTCAATTTTTATGGAGGAAATGATAGCACATTATGAGGATACAAAGAGAAACACCTTCTTTAGCCAATTGATAAATCTCAAACAAAAGTGTTCAGTGGGGGAGCACATTGAGGACTTCCAAAAATTGAATATACGGGTAACTAATATTTCAGAGGAACACAAGATTGATCTCTTCATAGGTACTTTAAAGAATAACATCCAACATGAAGTTCGTTTTTTGGAACCTGATTCAATGGAGAAGGCATTCAGGTTGGCAAGAAAAATTGAATGTAAAATTATGGCGACAAGGAAGCCTACCACTCACTTCTATAAAGAGGGAAATGTTGCTACTCCTAGATTTCCACAACCTACAAGGTTGACACCACAACAATTGGAAGAAAAAAGAGCAAAAGGGTTTTGCTACAGTTGTGATAACAAATACACTAAAGGTCATAAGTGTGCTGAGAAGAAATTATTTTACATAGATTGTGAAGAAGAAGAAGAAAATGAACAAGAATTTTCAAAAGAAGAGGGTACACACCAGGAACCAACCCTAGAAGAGGAAGAAATGAGTCCAACTATATCATGTAATGCATTGTCAGGAATTACCACTCCTCAAACCGTTCCTTAGAAAATTTGTGCTAGTAATTTTTGATGATATACTAATCTAAAATAGGTCTTGGAAGGATCATGTTCAACATGTTGACAGGGTGCTCAAACTATTGCAGGAGAAACAATTGTATGTAAAAACATCCAAATGTTTCTTTGGAGTACAAGAGGTGGAATATCTAGGTCATATTGTATCTCACGAGGGTGTTAAGGTAGACCCTAACAAAATTAAAGCCATTAAGGAATGGAAAGTCCCTACAACCATTAAGCAGTTACGAGGATTTCTCAGGTTAACAAGGTATTATCACAATTTTGTTAAAAATTATAGGAGAATAGTAGCACCTCTAACAACATTATTGAATAAAGATGCATTTTCATGGACTCCTGAAGCAACTAAGGCCTTTGAACATCTTAAAGAGGCAATGTGCCTAGCACCGGTCTTAGCTACGCCATACTTCACAAAAACCTTTATTGTGGAATGTGATGCCTCGGGAAATGGAATTGCTGCTGTTTTCATGTAAGAAGGAAGACCCATTGCTTTTGAAATTCATCCAATCAAAGGAAAGTATTTACATAAAGCTATTTATGAGAAGGAAATGTTAGAAATACTGCATGCACTAAATAAATGGCGACCTTTCCTAATGGGAAGACACTTCAAGGTAAAAACTGATCATGATAGTCTTAAACACTTTTTGGAAAAAAGACTATCTTCAGAAGAGAAACAAAAATGGGTCACAAAGATGTTTGGTTATGAATTTGAAATAATCTACAAAAAAGGGAAGCTAAATGTTGTTGTAGATGCACTCTCAAGAAAGAATGAAGAGGTGGAAGCATTTCTTTATGTCATTTGTATTATCCAACCAGATTGGATAACCGAAGCGAGGGATGAATGGAAGAAGGACGAAGAAGTGTGGACACTCATTCAAAATTTGCAGTAAGATCCTAGTACATCTGATACATTTAGTTGGAAAAATGACTCCTTATGATACAAATAATGCTTATATCTTTGTAAGAATTCCCAACCAAAACAAAATATTCTTTTGGAATTGCACACTTCTGCTTTAGGAGGACACTCAAGATTTTTAAAAACTTACCATAGGGTGAAGAAAGAATTTTTTTGGGATGGCCTTAAATCTTTCAAAATTTTGTGGCAGAATGTTTGGTTTTCCAGCAGAATAAATTTGAGACAATTAAGACCCTGGGTCTTCTACAACCTTTATCCATTCCAAGCCAACGTTGGGAGGAGATTTCAATGGATTTTATCACAAGTTTACCTAAGTCTGAAGGAAAGAGTGTCATCATGGTGGTAGTTGATAGACTTACCCAGTATGCACACTTTTGTGCATTATCTCATCCATTTAAAGCTAGTACAGTTGCTACTACATTTATGGAAACAATTCAAAAGCTACATGGAAACCCAAAGGTTATTGTGAGCGAAAATGATCCCATTTTTCCTGGAAATTTTTCGATGAAGTTATTTTCTTGTTTGGGTACTCAATTAGCTCATAGCTCATCTTATCATCCTCAATCCGATGGTCAAACTGAGATAGAAAATAAACGTTTGGAAGGATATCTTTGTTGTTTTGTATCTAATAAACAAACACAATGGGTCAAGTGGTTACCTCTCGCTGAATGGTGGTATAACACTTCCTTCCATACTGCAGCAAAAATGACCCCATTTATGGCACTTTATGGATATCATCCACCGTCCATCACATCATCTTTAAGAGAAAATTCGAAGGTTCAAGTAGTGGAAGATCACATTGAGCATCAACAAGAAGTTCTCCAACTCTTAAAGGATAACCTGAATTTGGCACAAAATCGAATGAAAGAACAGGCAGATCAACATCACAGCGAGAGAAGTTTTGACGTAGGAGACTGGGTATTTTTACGGCTACAACCATACAAAAAAATGTATCTCAAGCAAGCTAAGAAGGATAATAAATTATCGCCAAAGTACTATGGTCCTTACAAGGTGTTGCAAAATATTGGTACTATGGCATACAAATTGGAGCTTCCTGCTTCTTCACGAGTGCATCCAATTTTCCATGTTTCATGCTTAAAGAAGGTTATAGGTGAAAATATTCCAGTTCAAACAATATTTCCCAAACTTGATGAGGAAGGAAAAATCATATTGGAACCTGAAGCGGTCACGGAAACAAGAACTCGACAGCTACGAAATCGATCAATTTCAGAGTATCTCATCAAGTGGAAGAACTTACCCACTGAAGATTCTACATGGGAGGATGAGAATTTTATATAGAAGCACCCAGAGCTACTCAAGCATTGAGGACAACACTTTTTGAAGGGTAGGGGCAAGTTAGGTCCCTATATTACTAGTATAGTCCCTTATTATTGTTAGTGTAACCCCCTTATTGTTATTATTGTACTGCTGTAACCCCCATATTGTTATTATTGTGCCCTTAAATTATTATTGTTAGGTCGGATATGATTACATTGTGGCCCCATGGAATCCTATATATAGAAAGGGGGTTTTTTAATTTGTATCATCCAAGAATTGTTCATTCATGTAATATATTGGAGGTTGCCCCCTCGAAGTGGCTTATTTCTAAGGCATTGATATCTCTTTTCTTCTATTTTTGGAGCTAGTTTCACAACACCTTACTAGAGGAGTTTTGGGTTGAAAATGGTATGATAAGAAATATTACAATATGTACTACACAATAGAGTCATCAAGCACTACAAACACCTACTCGAAACCCCTAAAAATCTGACTTGAAGTCAAGATGTCCAAAAGTGTAGCAACTCTCCTGTAGCAACTGTATTTTAGACATTGCTTTCAAATCATAGCACTTGATCATGAGTCTCTGCATGTTTGTATCTTTGTCTGCCTTATTTAGTATCTTCCACAAGTGTAAATTCACCTTCTCAAACCATAATTCCTTGTCCTCTTCAATAACTTCCATCAGAGTATCATCAATGGTGTTTAGGGTTTAAGGTGAAGATGGATTTTCTTCTTGCTATCATTTATTTTCCATAGCTCTAGTGGTAGGCCTATTAAGATGTACCTATGTGTCTTCATTTCACTTCTTTACATCAATGATGTCCTTACCCTTGTCCTTTATTGATTTTTTTGCTGATGGAGACTCCATTTGAACTTTGCCTTTCTGAACTAGGGTTTTCCTTAACTCTCTGTTTTCTTGTTGTAAGAATGCCACCATGTGGTTAGCTTTAGAAAGGTCATCTTGTAACTCTTTGATTTGTGCCTACTGATCCTTGATAATGTCTCCATGGTGAAGTATTTATTCTTCATGAGGTATTTTTTCATCATTATGATGCAAGGGTAACTCATTTCCATGCCTAAGTGATTGCTCCATAGTTTCTCCCTGAACTTCTTTAAATCTAGTTTCCTTAGGCAGTCTTCTAGCTTATTACCTAGTTAGAGGTTTAGGTGTAGGCATGTCTTTATTTATCTCAGGGGAAAAAACCAATACTTTCCCTTTCTTGTAGGTTTGAGAAACCTTAGCCCTAGGCTGTCTTTTGGTGACTGAAGGTATGATAGATGGCTCATCTCTTTGTTGATGTTTTTGGACTGGTGAGAGATAGGAAAGTGAGTTGCTACCTCCAAAAATGCCTCTCAATATATATTAACCCGTGTGATATGATGAATAACTATGATTTTGGATGAATGGAGGGAGTAGTATTGACACCTAGAACATGACTCAAGAATAATTTGACAATAGAAGGACATGTCAATTTTTATTTGTAAAATATAATAATTTTACCAAGGGCCCTAATAAGCATGAAAGATTACATTTGAACACTAAAACTTCTAGACACTAATATTGGCCCGAAATGGGGATGGTAGCTCCTATAGGAGGTGTCAAGAACATCGTAGATCAGGTAGCCTCATCCATTGGGAAATGGAATCAAAATAAAAAACTTGACACTAAAATCACTAACTAACTAAACTCAAGAAAAATTGAAACTGACTTGACTTACATATAGCAGCAGACATCAAGATCTTAGGTCCTTCACCTAGGGCTTCAAATCTTGATGATAACTATCCACCTACTAAAGATATATATATAATAATGTGATATGATCCCTCCAGTGTAATCAATCCAGAAAATGCCTACTTACTTGAATCCTACTCACACTTTCCATGAGCAGGCAGAAAAAACAAAATATAGGAAACTGCAAGGGTTCACTGAACATGTGCTTGTGATTCATAAATACAAGAATATTCATCTTCCCAGATGGCTGTAAAAAAATTACCAAAGTATCACGGAGAACATGCAACATAAGCTTTTTTGGATGATTTAAAATAGGAAAACAAACCTCATTCCAAACTATTGGTTTATGTATGTGCTGAAAGTGATCACATTCATCAATGAATGTTGCAGCATCGACCTTCATTACTGGATGTAACAAATTTTCCACATGATCCTGAAAATCATGAAAAATTAGCTCTTGTTGATATGGAGGAATCAAGAAACATAATTCTATTGCAGTTGGTTTCTCTTCATGATGAATTTCAGCAAGAGTGCCCTCTTGGTCTTCAAAAAATTCTAAACATATAGATGGACAAGTTTCCTCTTGAAAAAAAAATCCAAGAAATGAAATATTTGAATAAAAATCTGAATGACACTCCTCATTAATGTCTTGGTCTCCTGAACACTGCTAAATACCTTCATATAATTCAAGGGAATGATCATGATATTCATCACTTGATTGTTGGTTAATATTATCTTCCGTCAAAGAAGACATTGTTTGCTGGAAATTTTCCTGAATACAATCTTATTTTGCAATATGATTTAGAATAAACTCTTCTCTTTCACTGTTCTCTTCTTGATCCTTGACAATCTGACCAGTTTCATTTGCAGCAGTAGAAATTGTTGTATGTTGGGAATCCACCTGAATGTCATGGAAACAAACCTCTTCTATTTCCTCTTGAGGAAAAGACAACTTAAAAAAAACTTCCTCAATTTCATAAGACATTAAATCCTGATCATAGATGTCGATTCCCATACACTGAAAAATATCATCAAAATTTCCACAAAAACTTTCTATCAACACTATAGAAGGATAAGTTTGTTTATAATTTTTACAAAATGCTGCATAGAATTCCCGAAGAGAACGTAGACTAGCAATTGGCAGCCCTTCATACCATGATTTTTTGTTTTCTTCCAAATTTTCCATAAACATATTCATTAAGGAATCATCATGAAATACAAATTCTATTCTACATACTTGCATGTGAAACTTATTTAAATGAATAGCATCATCTTCTCCTTCTTGGTCTTTAAATTTAGGAAGATAAGTTAACCAATCAACACAAGGCCTCGAGTTTGGAAAAATAAAGATATGAGATCTATCCATAGGATCATACCTTCTAGCGATTGAATCCATCTTGAAAATAGTGAAGTCACCAAGAAGTTCTTCAGGCTACTGGCTTTTGAACAGTGGAGTCACCATGAAAATTTGAAATTTTGGATTATTCAACATTGCAGTTGCAAGGTGAAAGATGCGCAACCTTCTTGTGCCTCACCACTATTCACCATCAGAAATCAAAGCTAATATTTATCGTTCTTTCCTAAGGAATATTTATACCTTCGCTCCCTGACAACGATGCAAAAAAGTTATCACTCCTTAGTTTCCCAAGGCTGAGAAAGAAGACCGAAGGAGGTAACCTTAGACCAACTTTGGATTTGGTAGCTAGCCCTACAAAATAAAAAAGGCCTCTCCCTACAATCTTATAGACAATGAAGTGACTAGAGAGAAAAATAGAACTTAGGCTAGATATTCAACTCACTAGGGTTTGATTTTAGGTTTTTGCTAGATAAGAGCTCTAAAACTAGGAACTAGGTCAAACATGTCTAAAGGTCAGTTGCAGACATAACATGGGGTAAGGTAGATGCAATAAATAACTCAATTTTTTTTTTCATTGTATTAATGGAGAGGAAGATGTAGCAGAGATTAAGTGATAAAGAGCATGAATTCACTTATGAAGAAAAAACACTTAAATGCTTATATGAACAAAAACATAGCATACATGTGATGATTTCTATTTTAAACCTTATAATATAAAGCATAAGAAGCATATATATGGTAGCTAAATATATGTAATCATAAAATATAAAGAAAACACTAGAAAAATAGAGCCACAAACCACAACACAAGAATCCCACAAAAATAATTGCAACTGTGTGTTGTATTTATGTAAAATAGGTAAGTACACAAGTCCAAGTTTGAGCTACAAGTATCCAAAAAATTGATTTGACTTTAGTCAAGCTACATGTAGATGAAAAAAAAAAATTCCCCCTCTCAGGGTTCGAATCCATCATCATAGCATCTGTTTACATCAAAATCTCTAACCATACCTAACACTAGGGAGGTTAAAAACCAACTCCCTGTTTAGACTTAATTGACTTAGTTGACTTTACAAGCATTGATTACCATGAAATTTACATGAAATTGATCTTTACCATCACTATGAAATTTATTTACATGATGTAAACTCTTAGGAGGACAAATTACATCATGAGAAGTTGAATTTTACCAAGAAAAACTCAAAATCTGGCTTTGCCACAGAAACGCAACGTGGTCTAGAAAAAGCGCAATGCGGTCTTTGAGGAGCTTTTTTGGTGGCTTGGCTTGATCTCCGAGTTGAAACGATTTTTGGTGAATATAGAATAGGATCTGTATAATACCTTTCAACATTTAAACCTGCAAAATCCACCTCCATGGCACCTAAAAATCCAATCTCCCAAGGTTACTCGAGAAGTGCAGTGTGGGGTCTAGAAAGATGGCAAAAACATGAAAAATGGCTAGCTTTTGGCCTTTTCTTGAAATTGCTAAGCTGAAATGAGAAAAAAGGTACATATTTATGATGTAGAGGTCAAAGGAAACATGGATATGTATGCCATTTGTCATTTAGATGCTCTGAGAAGAAGCGCAGCGTGGCCATGCTGCGTTTCTGAAGGGTCAAATTTTAGGGCTTTCTGCAAAATGAGGGCTCAAAAATAGAGAAATATATCTCTAAAAATTAATGTTTTACAAAAATGGGAGAGGTTTTTGTTTTTAGGTATGTTATGAACCAAAAAGTCCTCCATTTTTCACAAATACTTTCCCATTTGTTCAAAATCGAAGTTCTAATTTGGTCGCTAAAAACACAACGAAAATTGTAGAAGTGCAGCATGCTCACAACATAAGCACAAAAAAAGTTTGGAGAGTGATTTGGAGGCTTTCCCAAAGGATTTTTTGGCTGAAAGTGGTATTTTTTTAGGATTGTGATGGCTACTACACAATATATTCATCAAGCACTGCAAACACCTGCTTGAAACCACTTAAAAATTGACTTGAAGTCAAGCTGTCCAAAAGTGAAACAAATCTCCTATAGGAACTATATTTTGGGAATTTATCTCAAATCATAACACTTTCTCATGAGCATCTGCATTTTTATATCTTCTTTTTCATTCTTTAGTAACTTCTACAAGTGTACATTCACTTTCTCAATCCAAAATTCCTTTTCCTCTTCAATAACTGCCATCAGAATATCATCAATGGTGTCTAGGGTTTGAGGTGAAGATGGATTTTCTGCTTGATGTCCTTTCTTTGCCATAGCCATGGTGGTAGGCCTCTTAATATGTACCTCTGTTTCTTCATCTTTCTGCTCTACATCCATGATGTCCTTACCCTTATCCTTTGCTGATTTTTTTGTTGATGAAGACTCCATTTTCACTTAGCCTTGCTAAACTAGGGTTTTACTTAACTCTCTGTTTTATTGTTGTAAGAATGCCACCATGTGGTTGGATTTAGAAAGGCCATATTGTAACTCTTTGATCTGTGCCCACTTCTCCTTGATAATGTATCCATGGTCAATTATTTTTTCTTCATGAGGTATCTTTTCATCATTATGCTACAAGGGTAGTTCATTTCCATGCCTAGGTTATTGCTCCATACCTTCTCCCTGAACCTCTTCAACTATAGTTTCCATAGGAATTATTCTAGCTTGTAACCTAGTTAGAGGTTTAGGTTTAGGCATGTATTTAGTTATCTTAGGGGAAAAACCAATCTTTCCCCCTTCTTTTAGGTTTGAGAGACTTCTTCCCTAGGATGTCTTTTGGTCACTAAAGGTATGATAGATGGCTTAGCTCTTTGTGGCCCAGGTAATTTAAGAGTGTTGATGTTTTGGGACTGGTGAGAGATAAGAAAGAGAGTTGGTTCCTCCAAAAATACCTCCCAACACATATTAACTTGTGTGATCTGATGAAGAAATATGATTTTGGATGAGTGGAAGGAGTAGTAATGACACCTAGGACATGACTCAGGAATAATTTTACAATAGAAAGAAATGTCAAATTTTATTTGCAAAATATAATAATTTGACCAAGGACCCTAAAAGAAGCATAAAGGAGTACATTTGATCACTAAAAATTCAAGACACTAACACATGTCACCCGGGATATCATAAGGCATTGACAACTGTAAAGAAGTTCTATTATTGGATGAATATGAAGATAGAAGTGCCATAGTTTGTAGCTAGGTACTTCGATTGTCAACATGTAAAGGCAGAGTGTAAGCATGATGGAAAATTTTAGGGGCTAATATTCGCAGGTGGGCTAATTTTCCATGGTTTTTCCAAAAAAAAGATTCGCCAATTTCCATTTTTTTATAAAAGTGATTCGCCCAAATTTTACAATATAAAATTATTTTACCTTAAAAGTTGCCAACTCTATATAGACAATATATATAATATCATTATAAATTTGAATAATTTTGCAAATACATCAATAAATATTTTATATTTTTCACATTAGGGACTAGCGAGATTCGCCAATTTTTTAAACTTCAAAATAATATTCCATCCTTAAAATTTTCCCTGGTAAGCATCCAGGTGGTTTACTACAACCGATTTTGATTCCATAATGGAAATGCGAGGTCATTTCTATGGATTTCATCACAATTTTTCCGAGGACATCTAGATAACATTACTCTATTATGGTTGTGGTTGATAGGTTGACAAAGGCAACACGCTTCATTCTAGTGAATTTTACATATTTAGCTATTGATGTAGAAAAATTATTCATTATATATGTGGTGAGGTTACATGGTATTCCAAAAAATATTGTGTCAGATAGGGATGTTAAGTTCACTTATAGGTTCTTGAAAGAGTTATTTGGAGGTTTGGGCACAGAGTTGGCCTTCAAGATAACTTATCATCCATAGACAGATGTATATACAGAGAGGGTCATCAAGATATTGGAGAACTTGTTGAGGATGTATGTGATTCATCCACAATGAAATTGGGAAGAGTATCTTCCACTGGTTTAGTTCTATTACAAAAATGGGTATTAGGAGTCTCTGAGGATGAGTCTATTTGAGGCACTCTATCGGTGGAGTTGCAATACTCATATCATTTGGAGTGATCTAGTAAATAGGGTATTCATTGGACTAGACATGTTGGCATAAATGGCATAGGAAATGTAGGTAATTAAGAAGAATTTGAAAGAAACACAGGATAGGAAAAAAATTTATGTAGATTAGAACAAGATGATTAAGGAGTTTTAGGCTGGGGAATAGGTGTATTTTTGCATCAAGCCCAAGAAGAGCTCCTTGTGGATTGGGTCATGTGCCAAATTGACACCTCGGTATTGTGGACCTTTCAATATTCTTGAGAGGATTGGACCAATAACCTATCGACTTGAACTGCCTCTGACAGTGAAAATCAATGATTTTTTCCATGTGTCATTAATTAATAAGTATATTAAATATGTTGATGATGTGATTGACTAGTCTGTATTGCAGGTGGAATCAGAAGGAAAATTCTAGCTGGAACCTCAGTGCATTTTTCACAGAAATATGCTCATTCTTAAGAACTGATCTACCAAGCAGATTAAAGTGCAATGGAAGCACTTTGGGCCTCATGAAGCTACATGGGAGATGGTGGATCAGATGCAAGCTATGTATCCTTCCCTATTCGCTAGTTGAGTGAATTTTTTTGGTATATGTTATGGTGTGATGTTTTGGTTTATGTACATATGTATATGGATGTAAATAATGCCACGAGATGTGTTATAAAGCTCCAATAAGTGGTATGGGTTTCATGTCGTTATGGTTGTTATGTTGTTATGTTATCATGTTGGTTTTCTTCTCAGCAGGTGGATCATTGTAAATAATGTAACAAGCTGATTTATAAAGCTCCATGGGAATTATGTTTTTCTTTCAGAAGTCTTGTTATTTATAAGTGTCATTGAACACTGAGGACAATGTTCCCCCAAGGGGGAAGGTTCTGTAACAACCCTGGTAAAAAAGTCCATTTAATAAAGGAAAAATAATAACCATGTTCATGGGACACATAATGTTGGACAAAAAAATAATGATGGGGATCACTTGTGATTAATTAATGGCTCTGGAAATTGGAAAATGCAATGACAAAGGACTTAGATAGAAAAAGTGGCATTTATTTGCATTTTATTTAAATAAATAATGGAAGATAGGAGAAAAGGAAGGTGAAAGGTCACAGGTTGCATGTGAGGATGAAAATGAAGGAAAATAATGAAAAATTGAAGAAAATAGAGGCCTCATTAATAAAAAGGCATATGAGAATGAGTTGAAAGACTTTTGTCAGTTCAATTTTGGAGATCTCTCTCTATTCTCTCTCTCATACTCTTGGACACTTAGATTTTTCATGGAGCACTCTTGGAGGAGTGTGGCATACTTGGGATTCAAAGGAAGAAGGCAAAGGAAGAGTAGGAAAGGGCAAGAGGACATTAAGATAAACAACGACAATGGGTTTTCTTGTAGGTATTGTGTTGCATGTATGATTTCCTTGCTAGTTTTGGCATGCATGGAATATGAATGCTGTTTCTTGGTCATGATCTGTCATTTCCATGAAGCATTTCTTGGATTGATAATGGTTTTTCCTAGCCTTTCCATTTCCTCGATAGCCATGGTGTCGTGGGTATTACTTTTATTTTCTAGTTGGTTCTTATGTTCCGTTAGCTATGGGTTGAGTTATTAGTTCCTAGAAGCCTTGGTTGGATAAACACTCTGGAAGCCCTATAATAGCTTGGGTTGAGTTACTAGTCCTGGAAGCCTTGGTTGGAAAAAATCTCTAGAATCCCTTGGTGGGTTTAGTTACAATTCATGGAAGCCCCAGTTGGACAAGCGCTCTAGAATCCTGATAACAACTTTAGGTTGAGTTATTAGTCATGGAAGCCCTGGTTGGAGCAAACGCTCTAGAGCCCTAGATAGCTTGGATGGAGATTGACCTAGTGATGGTTAGTGATTTCTGACTATGAGGCGGAATCGTCGGTTGAGGGTTGAGGTGGTTTCGCATATGGAAGCCCCAGTTTGGTTTTGTTTTATTTGTTCCATCAGATGCCACATTCATTCTTAGAATATTGCTCAGGGGTGATTGGTTGAAAGAGAGATTTGGTTTAGCCCAATCTATGGTCCGGTGGTATGTGGAAGTCCCAGACCTAGTTGCATTTTGTATATGTTAATAAGATATTCTTTTATCTTTTATTTTATGGGTAAATGTACTTGTTCATGTGTTTTTTATGGTTGTTATATCCTGGTTATTTTTGTTGGTTATATGTTGGTTATGAGAATGTTTTATGATAAAATTGATGTATGGCTCTCATCATGTTTTGTTTAGAAAATGAATGAACAATGAATATATGACCTAATAGATGTTATTTCATCTATTTTGATAAGGCATCAATGCTTCTTAATGATTCTCAAATAATTATAAGACCCTTATGCTCATATATGTTGTTATAACCGGTAGATTGCATACTTGTGACATGTTTGACAAAATGAATGTCATGGATAGTAGGGTTAAAATAAAGTAATTTTACCAATTATTTCATTATTAGCCTTATTCCACTGTTCTTTATCATTTATGGAAGTTTCATGAAGTTCTAGGCAATGGCATGAGTCTTGACCCTGAGAAAGTGGCATAGAATCAGGGGTCACTAGTACAAAACTACATGGAAAAGTCCACAGTTGATGCCATTCCTTGTTGTGGGAGGAGATTGAAAGAATAATTCATATACATGGCTTGTCATGGGAGTGTATAAGGGTCCAAAACAACAAATTTTCAAGTGGTCTCAGGGGTTGATCACCTCAAACGGTTGGTTGGATCCCAGAGGTTCTGTAACATGTGTGGAAGGTTATTTTGGTTTCGTTATGTCGGTTCCACTTCCTTGAGTATACTTGGGGATTTGAATCACATCATAGTAGCCTCTCGTCGCATGTTTACCAAAACAGATTGGTTAAATTTGGTAAATGTGGGAAGGGGGTGTTACAATTCCCTGATATAAAACCCTGAAGAGTTGTAGGAAGCAATCCACACTACAAGGAAAAGACCCTCTAGTGGAGGTTATAAAGGAGGTTTTTAGTGTTATAAAAATGTCCAAAATTGTCAAAAAAACATTTGCTACGACATCTGTTTTTGGTAATGGAGGTTTTGATGGAGCTTCTAATGGAACTTCAACACAATTAAAAAAAACTAGGCAGCCGAGGGTTTTTACGGATGTATTTATTATTGGTGCGCACTTCATGTGAGAACGCACTGGTGAATTTTAACATGTACACACCGATACTATAAACATACCAAACACCAGAATGGAAAAAAATTTCGGAAGCCCTTGGGCGTTTAGCAACGTCCCGGTGCTTGTCACCTACAAATACGCACTAGGCCGATAGAAGGTGCATGCACCAGTGCTATTAAGGTGTAGAAATGCACCGAGCCGTTAAGTTATAAAAATGCACTGGCGTGTTAAAGGAAAAAACATACTGGTGCATGCAAAACCTATCTGCCCAGGTCATAGTCATCGATAAAGTGCACCGAGCATTCTAATTGGTATTGGTATTTGGTGCGGCGCTCATAGGTCATAGAAACACACCTGTGTGCAGTATCATACAAAAACACCTACGCACAGTATCATACACACGCACCAGTGTTCATTTTCTATTTTTTAGAAACATCGACTAGTGATAGTGCAATTATTATGATTTTTTAAAATTCATTATTCATCAAAAGTCGACACATATATTATAAAAATATTCATATCAATTAAATTTTTATTAATGCATTTGAATGTGATATTTCGATGAATTTTTTATATCATATTATCATATTTCATATCTCTTCATTATAATATTTAATCATCCATATATTTAATCAGTGGTGTAACATTTCACAATGACAATGGAGAATGCAATAGAATAAATTAAAATGTATTATATATATATATATAAGACACTCTTTGTCATACAAAATGAGACAATTATTGGTATCCCTTTATCTTTCAATTGGGACACTATGTCCATTACATTAAACCAAATGTATGATTTCACAGACAAATATTTCAAAAAATATAACACCTTGCTTTGATATCCAAACATATTGATCATCATTCTTCGTTGGAACTTTTTTCACTCCTCGAGCTACTTCCATGACTTGGGTTATTTGGAGGAATGTTTTGTTCATTTTGTTGATTTTTTTATTATTCTTCAAGTTCCATCTACAAACATAAAAATAAAGTGTAATGAGTGTATCTACATTGGTGAGAATAATGAAAATTGCAATATTACATAATATACATCAATGTAAATCGAAATGAAATGTATCATAGCAAGAACAGACTCTTGAACTATACACATTATTTCAAAACCAAATTTCATGCCATATTTCAACCATTTATTTGTTGGCACAGTTTCATACTTTGTTTTCTACAAGTTTTATACCCCATAACAAGTCATAGATTTAATATAAAATATTTTTTTGTTCTATTAATTATAGACGAAGCTAAGTAAAACAAGATAGATAATTACAAATTCCACAACTAATTTCTGATATGCCAACATATAATGACAACCCATACTTAACCCAATGTCAATGAATTCTTCTGATGGTTCTTCTTTGTATGTTAGCACTTTTTTGAAGACATTCAATGATGATTGTTGTAAAACAACTTAAAATATACAAAAATGAAATCTAGTTAAGTTGTTATAAGGAAGTAACAATTTCTCACAAACTTAGATATCAACCCTTTTCTTCCTTTTCGTCCCGTTTTATGTGTTGAATGGGTTCTATTTTCTTTTCTTTTTTGCAAGAGAATAATTGATAATTAATATTTAATGCTAAATTATTTATTTATTGTACCTAATCAAAAAATTCAATGATTAAATATTACATTTGAAGCACACTGTTGTTGATATGGCTTCTCGTGGGATGCAATTATGTCCATTTCATTGACCATCGCCTTGTACACCTTTTTGGACATTCCTACAAGCATATTTTTGATATCATCTTGTTAATCCTTTGAGGTTTTCATAATCTTCTGGAAAAAGTAACATGAAAATAAACTATTTAATTTTTATATTGATATATGAAAACTAAATATAACAAAAGCGATATTTATAAATGATTGCTTTGTAGTAATATATACATATAATTCTAGAAATATTTTTAGAGGAATATTGCTTTTCCAATCCTTATTTTTTATTGTTGTACGTTTTTGCTATTAAAAGTATGACATATATCATTTAACAATTCTCTTGAAAATCTTCCTGTAGTTTATATAAAATTTAGTTCTTGGAATCATTGGATTGATTTTTGTATTATAAGTGGAAAGAATGTCTTCACATTCGTTCCACTAGATCCCATAAAGTTTTGTAAAATTTCCCCCCCTTTCGTTAACCTCCAGCACCACTTAGATGAGATAAGGAGCAATTCATTTTCATTTGCATGTTCTATTTTTTTTCTTTTCTTAGAACAACATTCATTTTATTCCCTGTTGGTCCATGTAGAACATTAAACATGTCTTAATTAATATATTTTTTGAAACATGTTATCTAAGATTTTTAAGCATATTATTAATGAAAATTCAAAAAATAATCTCATATTGGATCGATATTATTTTTCGTTCACCTGATTCATTAACACAGATAACGATAACTCCTTTTTTAAGGCACCGAAATTACTTTTAGGTATGTACACCATAATTTATTGTTGATTTTTCTCAAATGCAGGGAGAAAATCTCATAATTATATCAAATGTACAATTCTCTAAAATCCATCCCATTCCATAATATTTCTCAAAGTCCATTGCGGAGTTCTCCCTATCCATCTCTAGACATAATTACTTCAGATTTTATTTATATTTTCATTTTCTAATTGAATTTATTTATTTTATCCACGTCAATCAGCTGAATAAAATTAATGTACACAAAATTGCAGGTTCATGTATATTCAGAATTGAGTTTATATGCACAAAATATTCAAACAGTTCCAAAACATCGAAAGCTCTTATTAGGAGCAGCATACCGCAGGGCACGATTGGTAGATGAAAATGGAAAATTGCTTCACCGTGCCAATTGTAACATGCTATATTCTAGCCACAATCCTTGAAAACGATGCTAATAATTGTTTGGTATAATGTAATTATTTCAATGTCATGCCAATTAATCATGCATTGACATGCTTAGTAATTGATATCATCGATTTTGTAGTAATCATGTTCAAATATATGTTTTGAAATGATTAGGATTCTAGTGATGATGAGAAACCTACCTACCATCTTCCATTGAACCCCACGAAAATGTAAAATCGAGAGAAGGTTGAATTAAGAGAAAAAATCGGAGAGGAACGATACCAAGAATG
Source organism: Pinus albicaulis (assembly GCA_034641835.2). Lineage (NCBI taxonomy): Eukaryota > Viridiplantae > Streptophyta > Pinopsida > Pinales > Pinaceae > Pinus > Pinus albicaulis. The sequence continues at coordinate 376,228,858 of CM076574.1, forward strand.
GTTGAATCAACCACCTATTCAATTCCCACTACGTCCAGATTCACCAATTAGGAATGCCTACAACAATAGTAGTTTTTCACAAGCTGAAAATGGAGGTAATCAAATAGAGGTTGGTATGGATGATTACTTAAGGGATATGAGTGCCATGGAGACAATGTTGTTATATGCATTCCAGAATGATGATCAACTAGGGGATGATGCTCATATCGCTGATACATTTTTCGAAAGCCTTAAATTTTCTTCCACCACTCCTCTCTTTGGACCTAGCGGTCAGTCAAAGTCTACCCAGTTTGGGACAATGATGTTACTCTACAACGTGAAAGAAATATTTCGCTTGTCGAATGCATGTTTCTCATAAATTTTGAGGTAATTTACCATCAAGTCCCTTATATTATGAGAAGTATTGTCACAAAATCAACATTAGAAATGTTCAATTTTATGAACGTTAATAATTATTGGCATTGTACATTTAATATTGTCCACCAACTATAGGTTATTCAAAGATAAGGTTCTTTCTAGTGATAATATCTTGCCCGGTAGCTGCAAAGAGGAAAATAAATTGTTGAAAAATTTTGGGTGTTGAGTACAGATCATATCATGTATGTCCAAATGATTGTATTATATATAGAGGATAATATGCAAACAAAGGGATATGTTCCAAATGTGGGCATGATAGGTATGATAAATAAAAAAATAAGGGTAAATAACGTCGTCATGCTTTTAATATATTGAGGCACATGCCTATAATCCCAAGGATTCAAAGGCTCTTTCGTTGCAAAGAATTACCTATGTTATAGGGATGGCATGAAAAACACAGAAGTGAGTTGGGAGTTATGTGAATCCCAATAGATTGAATATCCATGAAGCATATAGAGGATACATGGCCCAAAAAATTCAAGGATGAAGTATGAAGTCTATGACTCAACATAGCCATGAATGGAAGCAACCCATATTCCCTCCAGAACACCAAATATTCTTTTTGGCTTGTAGTAGTGATCAATAAAACTATTACCCCATGGTTGTCCGTGAAGAATGAATATCTTATGTTGGATCTCATAGTCCCTGGTAGAAGACAAGTAAATAATATGGATGTCTACTTAAAATCACTGGTAGATGAATTGAAGGAATTATAGGATGGGATAAATGTATACGATGTATCAAGACCCATCACTGCAGAGAGGAGTTTTACATTGTATGGCATATGTGCTTACACGACACCTGATTATCTAGGCTTAGGAGTTTGCACTAGTAAAATTACATATTTATTGATTTGTTTATATATGTAACAATATTCTTTCACATATTAATTTAATTTTTTGTAATTGTTTTGATCTTCATGATATTATTTAACGTGCCATGCATATTGTGTACAATAATTTCGTAGGTCTTGTAACAAAATGGTATTATGGATGTAAATTTTGTGGACCTTCTTTGAAAGCTAGATGGTCCAACGACCTACGAAAGCTAATGTATGACTGCAATAGGGTATTCCTCCTAGAATAACACCCTTACAGAAGAGAAACATACACTTTTAATGGTAATTGAGAGAGAACCCAAAGGTCTACAATAATGGCACTAATTGAATGGCTTAGAGCATATGAGAGAGAGAAGGAGAAGGAGTTCATAGAAATGTTTGATTCAAATGGGGAGCCTATGTTTGATGATCCAGAATTCTTCGATAGCTATGTTGAGAGATTTCAAATTGGGATGAAAAGGAAATCTATGTTTTATAACATCCCATATTGGGAGCATCTTAAGATTATCCACTTATTAGATTTCATGCATATATTTAAAAATGTTTCATCTTCTTTATGGATGAAAATATCATTGAAACAAAGTGACACATTGGCTGTTAGGAAATATCCTATTACTTCAAAAACTAAAAATAAACATTGGCCAAGACAATTATAAAGTACAGGATCAGAGCCTGGTCCCTCTAATTGGCATTTCAAAGAAGGTGATGTCCCATGGATTTAAAAAAAATTGATATTTATTTGGCAAAGGAAGTTATAATGGGCGTGAGGGTGCCTTCTCCATATGGGTCTTCACTGTGGCGCTGCTTCACCATGGAAGAAAATTTTTCGGGATTGAAATCGCATGACCATTTGAATATTCTAAGAGTACATATATTTTCAAAAGCATGAATTTATTACTTGTTATATTAATAATTTTTATCCATGGGATAATAAAACATAGCTAATTTTGTATATTATTGCATGTGTTTATAACATTGCAGTGTCATTATCCTTTGTTCGTGTGTGGGTGTGTGAAACATGACTTCCCCCAAGTCCTAGGACATACCATATCTAAATTATCTGCATTTGTACGTTGGATCACGTCAAAGGAGATTCATGTGGCTAGCATTCCACGGTGGTGTTAAGAGATATTTGAGATTGTTTGTATGTGTGAGAAGGAACTACCGATGAGTTTCATGGACTTGCAGGTTCATATTCTAATCCACCTAGTAGATGAGGTTGAATTACTTGGGGTGGTTTCTTGTTGTTGGATGTTCCTCTTAGATAGGTACATGAAGAAATTGAAAGGTTTTCTTTGAAAAAGGGAAAAACCTGAGGGGTCTCTGGCAGAGGGGTACATATCATATGAGTCTTTCTATTATGCCTGTGAGTACATCAAGCAGATCGACAACACACCAAGTGCAGTGATTTGGGATGATGAAAGGGATGAAGACAAAAGAGAAGGGAAGCTTCTCCAAACGAATGAAAAAAGGTGGTTGATAAAGAGTAAGCGACTTATAATTTGTCAAATTTACACAAAGTAAATTTGAACAATGGACTTCAATATAATGTATATTTTGATCTCATATGTATTATATTTCGTCTTGATTTCATCAATGAATGCATAAATTGAAGCAATCAATAAATTTGTTCTTTACAATTCCAAAGTGGCAGATCCCTCAACATCAGAATTAAAGAACATGCTGCAGACATATCTAGAAATGGAACTTCAAAATTAGCTTTGGCAGAACATGCTTTCTCATCCTCTCACTACATTCGAATGAAATATGCCATACTAATCTCTAAATAATATCACTACCTAAAAATAAAGGTCAAAGGGTCCATATAAATCGAAAAAAGAAAAAAGTAATATAAACTGTGACGATGGCCTTATCATTAGCAATACTTGGAAACCCTTAATAAACCTTACCTCTCTCAACACTAAAATAAAATTAAATAAATAATTTCAAATGTTTAATTTGTCACTTTCCCTTATCTTAATTCTCTTATCTTAATAAATAATGAAATATTAAATTAAATAAATCATTATGTAATTAAATAAAATTCCCTTAAATAATTTGTCATGTTGGTTTAAAATAAATAAATTAATAAATTAATAAATTAATAATAATTCTCTTATTATTTTTTCTTTATAACAATCACATAATTTTTTTTTATCAAAATAAATAAATAAATAAATAAAAATAAAAATAAAAATAAATCAATCAATCAATCAATCAATCAATCAATCAATTAATTAAATTTCCTCCAACCAACCTTTAAAAATCTCTCACTAATCACTATACACATATTTATTTATTTGCCCTAATTCTCTCAAATCTTCCTAAGGATCATTTGGCTTTTACCCCTGATGATGGAATCACTTTTGAAGTCTGAAACGTTGGGTTTCTAAAAAACTCTGAACATGTCATTCCTTTGTTTCAAAATTCCAAAGTGACACAACCGTGGGTCGCATTGTACGAATAAAAGAGGATGAAATGGGATAGTGACAAGAGAGAATTCATACAGTTGAATGGTATAAGTGTGCCTTATCTCGATCATTTAAAAGAAAATATAGCAATTATATTCCCTAATAGTTGGGTTATTGACCAAGTTAGAGAGAAATATAGTGCAATCGGTCGTTACTCGCGTGTTGAAGAGGATGCACTAAACCTAGTGATTGGGTGCAATAGCTCGGTAATAATCTATTTATGTACATTTTAAACTTAATAATGCACCTTTGAAATGTAACATCTGTATTTTATAATTTAACAGTTGGGTTATTAGACACATGACACTATGATTTTTAAAATTTTTTATAGGTGCATTTTTTCCCATCTGTGAGGGCATATGGACACCTTTTTCGCACAAAAAATGCTGATGATAGACACATGACACAAGCTTGTGGAGTGGAAGTCGAGTTTGATCAATCTAATCGAGATAGTCATCGTTATCAAAACATAGTATGAGGGACGTTAGGTTATGTCGAAATTATACAAGAGATCATTGAAGTGGACTTCTCTTCTTTCCATTGTGTTATTTTTAGGTGCAAGTGGTGGGACACCTTTGATCGGAATAATGTAAAGGAATATTGTGATAGTAGTCTAATATGTATAAACTCTAGAAAGATGTGGGATGAAGCTAAGGAGCCTTATGTTTTCCCCAAACACTGCAACCAGGTGTTTTTTTACCCAGATGTTTTGGATAGGGATTGGTGGTTCGCATTGAGACATGACCCTAGATCAAAACATATTTTTGAGAACAATAGTATTATCATGTCAAGCGACCCAGAAGATAATGAGGGTGATCATGAGAATAGAGAGTGATATGGTACATGTGTTATTTCATCATTTATACTATTTAAGATCGGTTTTTATAAAGAATAGGACTTAACCTTATAACTAAGACACTTTTTTTCCATTTTTCCAAACATTATAATATGTATTTTGAATTAATTGGTTTTCATTGTGTTAATGTTAAAATCATTTCACTTGATAATTTGAAATTATGTTGATCTCGAAAGCAATGCATTGTATCAAGTTTTTTTTTATGTCAATTCCTAAAATAATAAAACTACTTGATTTCTTTAAATGGGTTTTCACTATATCATTACTTAAATAAATGCACCCTGTATGTGTGTGTGTGTGTGTGTGTGAATGATATCTTCAAAATTTTAAAAAATGTATTAATTTATACTATTATTTTTGGTATGTAAGATCATAATAAAATAATGATAATTCCAAACATGAATTTATTTGCATTATTTTCTAAACTTTATTATTTTACAAAAATTCATATTATTCTAGATTTATTATTTTACATTTATTTATATTCATACAAATTTACAAATTTACAATTATGATAATTGAACAATATGTATGGTATACATTTTACTTCAAAATAGACAATTAATTTACAATTCTACAATTTCGCAAATTTACAAATTTACAAATTTTAATAAAATTTAATCATGACAATATATAAAATTACAATTACAATTTCACAATTTCACAATACAATTACAATTACAATTTTACAAATATTTTACATACAATTACAAATTTACATACAATTATAGTTAAAATTATAATTACAACCACGATACATACAATTACAATTACAATTTTACAATTTGATAATAGAATTACAATTACAATTGTACAATTCTACATACAATTACAATCATGATACATACAATTACAATTAAAATTTTACAATTTTAATAAAATTGAATCATGACATTACATAAAATTACAATTACAATTTTACAATTTCACAATACAACTACAATTACAATTTTGCAAATATTTTACATACAATTACAATTAAAATTACAATTACAATCACGATACATACAATTAAAATTACAAATACACAATTTTACAATTTCTAATACATCTGTTGTATTCGGTACAACAACCTCCAAAATTTCCCCCCTTTTTAAAATTTTTGAGCCCCTGATGCATTGAATTCTGGAGTCAAGGCTGAAGTTTCATCTTTCAAAAGCCTTAATTCGCTAAGTCGCAGAATAGGTCATTTTCTCCAATAAGAGACCTAGCGACCTTGCAACCTATCATGTCGCCAAGTTGCTAAGTCGCATATCACATTCAAATTTAAACAATTGCGACCTAGTGACCCTGTGACCCCGCGACCTCCAGGGCGCAAGGTCGCAGGGTCACAGGGTCGCACATATCATCAACGCAATTTTATCGCGACCCGGTGACCTCATTTATTGCCCGCATGCACGACCCCTTTATATATGGAGGGGTCGCATAGGTCTCATTTCACCTACGCGACGGAGAGAAAAAACGCTTCTGAAAAGTCAACTGGAGAGCAATTTTCTCGAGTAAGTTTCCTAATCCTCCTACTGTTTCCTTTTTTCTATTTGTTGCCCCTTACCCCCTTATTTCAACCCTTTTAAGCCACCATCTATCCTCTATTGAGATCCTCTTAGAACTTTCATTCCTCTCTAAATTTCCGAACCTTGTAAATCTCATTCAAAACCTGTAGATGAAGCCAACCAGCCTCCCCTTTATCAGTCTTTCCCTCAAATGATTGTTTCTCCTTCAAATATGTCACTTCTCCTCCCTGTTTCCTCTATTGACTTAAGTTAAAAATGATCAAAAGACCGCGTTGCCATTGAAATTCATCCGCCCAGCCCTAGTGCAACCTCCGACCCCACGACCTTGCGACTCTCGCGACCCAACAATCTCAGTCCCTGGTCGCTAGGTCGCCAAGTCGCGCATTACCCAAAAACTGAAGTTTTGCGACCTTGCAACTCAGAGACCTGGTGACCCGATCACAAGTCGCTAAGTCGCAAGGTCACATATTCATGAATTTTTAAACCAGTGCGATTGAGTGATTGAACGACCTAGTCACAAGTCGCCAGGTCGCAGGGTCGCTTTCCTTTGAAGTTTAAAGCAGCACGACTCAGCGACCCAGGGAATGGGTCACTAATTCGCGGGTTCACCCCTTCCTTGACCTTAGTTGGGCAGAGTTAAAAGTAGTATTAAGAATTCATTAATATGGCATTTGTCTTATCCTGGGACTATTTTATGAACATGCCAGGGAACCTTGAAGTAGAACTAGAGTGCGTCTCTATCTCTTCAGCCTCAAGTGACATGGGGCCTTCGGCAATTCACAGGAAAAATAAGAGTCTGGAAATAGAGATATCAGAAGGTGAAATACCTATGTTTCCTCCCCCTATCTATGGGGACACCACATGTGTATTCAGTAAAGGAGAAAGCATGAGTTGGTATCAAGTATACCAAGAGTTCGCACGCCCTGAGTTTCCAGAGGACCTCCCAGACTGGCAGGTGTATGTACAAGTTAAGAGGTCAAAGATTCACTACGCAGGGGCCCACCCATCTATATTCCCATGCACTAAAATTATTGAATGGATCATACAAAGGGTCTACCCCAAGATTTGGGTGATTCAGGATCACGAGGGGAAAGCTTTTGCAAATTTAGAAGGCTGGGTGACGCAAGCATAGACCAGCCTGCAATACCCAGGACCATGCATACAAGAATGCATGTCTAAAATATCCCATATAAGAATGCATTTAACCAATTAACACTCCAATCTTGATTATTTCATATTCTGGCAATCTCCATTCATATGTGGAAGCTTGTTTCACTTTCCTGACAAATTCAACAACTATACCATTTTCATTTGGAAGCATAATTCACAATATACTAATCAAACCAACTTGGATACAGCTCAAGTCCAAAACTTCTAACCCAATCCCAAATTAAGTACCTTCAATCATGAACTTTGAATGCTTCCAATATTCACATGAGATTATACACATCATCCCAAATTAACACCATAACTTCCACTCATTCCCATTTCATATGGCTTTATAAAAACCAATCACAAATCTTAAAACAGAACTTTTATAACTTTTTACAAATGTTCATTTCCAATCCATGAGTATAGATTTTCATACTCATCATTCAATTCACAGAATCAAATCATGCACCTTATACCTTAACGTACTCAATTCAGTACTTGGAAAGTATGAAAACCCAGATTTCAAATTCCAATAGCTGTACCAACTCAACAATCTTCAATTCAAAGGTTTCAAACAACATTAAAGCCACCTCACAAATTAAACCAAATGTCAATAGGAATGTTTGACATTATATCAACCAAATTCAACTGCAATGACATTCACATACCTTTTTTTTTTACAGCGCTTCAACTATTCGGTGCTTCCAATTCTTACTCGAACCCAGGTTTGTATATGCCCCTTTTTTAATTGCGCACCAAAATATAACACATTTATTTCCTCAGTTTCATACTTTGAAACTAACAATCAGTTACGATGTAATGTATTTCCATCATTACTGGTCGATCTCAATGATTCGCACCTTCATGAGTGGTTATGGAATGTCATACTGCGCTTCTGGCTAACGCTTTTATTGGATCACCTCGATTTGAGCTCCTGCAATATATTATCAGTTATACATGTGATTGTGGATCTGCCCAATTGTATTTTCAGCGATTTGCCTTCACAATTCTCTGTATTCACTCCGCTGCAACGATTTTGACTTTTAACAATCCAACGCATTCTCATTCAAGATTCACTTCCAAATACATAATTTCTTCAACACTGGATCCTTCGTCTGGCAAAAACAAAACGGTGCGCCCTCCCTATCGATCAAAACAGAAAAGCAATCGATTTAACTTATATCGAATTTCCAATTCGATTTGGAATACCTTACAGATACACTGACATTTCAATGGTATCTGTCTTCAACGCTTACAGTGTCAAATCTTCAGTAACGCCATACTCCAGCAATCTGCTTCTTCAACCAGACACAATTATTATTATTGGCAAGTCAACATTCACAATTTAATACCTATTTGCAGGCCAAATATCATGAGAATATTTCATAACAGAGTCGGTCCGGCAATTCTCGCACAACGAATCTCCAGTACTTCATGCCTTCAACGCTGTCCATATGCTTCCTCATCGAATTTTCCACAGCTTGAAAAATCGAATTTCATTGTAAACGCTGTCAACTGCGCCCTTTCAACTTCGAACAGAGATTTTAACATTCCACCATGCATGCATCAAATAGCAATTTATGCTATTGACCCTCGACTTTGCAAACTTGACATTGCAGACTTAGAAGGAATTAAAAGACTGGTGCTCTCTGCTTTCATTTTCTATTAATCGAATTCAGATCGATATAACAAAACCATTCATAATCTCATGCATAGATAACAATTTCTATATTAAGATCAATCCTTTTCACTTGGTCATATAAATCGATCCCACCATTTCTTTGATTGCAGTCTTTCTTTAGTCGATCTTTCCAATAATCAATTCCTCAACCATATACATTTAACCAGAAAATACTATAACTTTCACAGTCAATCCCCAAATGTATATATATTTATAATCTGAAATCAAAACAAGATTACTTACAGACTTTATTCGTGGCCTGATATTCAGCATTTGGCCCTTACAATTACTGAAGGCTTACAGCCTTGCTATTCAAGCCTGCTTTCAGCCTCACACTCTCTCACAATCTCTCATGGGTTCTCTCACAAATCCCCTTCCTATTTATACAATTTTTAAAAATCATTTAATTAAATGCTCAATCCCTTAAAATCCTTAACAAACCCCTAAATTTCTCAACATCCCTAAAGGATAGGTTTTTATCCCTAAAATCCTTCAATTTATTAAATTTCCTCATATCCTTTTATTAATAAAAACATATTTACATAAATCCTCACCTTCTCCTATTTAATTCAAATTAATTAGAAATCATCACACCCCATATTTACAATTTCATATTATCACACCCCATATTTACAAATGGATAAAAAGGTCTTGATGCTCCTGCATCAGACTCCCCATGTAAGAAAATTCATGACCACCTGGTCATAAGTCTGGATATCTCCTCCTGGATCCCAAATTTTATTTTGTAATCCTTCCGTGCTTGTCGATTGCTTCACTGCTGTTGCTATCTGCTGTTGTCTTCCAGGTTTCCATATTTTGTACTGTAGTGCTCCGCTTGCTCTGCTCTTGCAGTCTTTCACTGTCATTCTCTTGTTGTCGTTCCTTTTCTTTCTTTCGGCTGTCTTTCTCTGGGATGTTTTTACCATTAATCTCCTTATCATCTCAATTTCTTTGTCCAGTATGTCCTCTGTCCGCTGATTGTTTCCAACATCTTCAATAAAACATGTTGCTCTTGCTGTCACTATGGATGTTGCGGCCTCCCAATCTTCCTTTCCCTCTGCAACATTCCTTTGCTCACCATCTGCAATTTCTTCCTGATTATCATTGATGACAGCTGCTTTGTCAACCTTCTTCAGCAATCTATCCCAGACATCCTTCAGTAGATGTTCTTCCTCTTCTTCTTTCATTTGACTATCCACCTGTGCCAAATATGTTCTAGCGTCTGCAACAACATATTCAATCATAAGACAATCATTATAAAAAAAATAAGGCCTCTGTACCTCTTTTCCCTTTAGCAACACTTCAGTATGTTGCGTTGATTTCTCTTCTTCTGTCAGCATATCAGTATGCTGATCCAAACTCAAAGAACTCTTGAGACTGTCAGCTAGTCTCCACTTCTCATCAGCTATCTCAATGATGTCTTCCAGCATTTTTCCACTGTAGTGAACTGATTCTTTTCCAGCCTCTGCTTCAAAATTTTCATCTTCTGGAAGGTACTCTTTCACATCTTTGACAACTTCAAAACACTGCCTATCTTCTTCCAAACCTGCAATCACACACCAATCATTAGTTTTAAAATCACAAGACCTTACGGTCTTATTTGATGCTTCAGTCATCAAATCTTCGGACTGCTTTGAATCATTCATATGATTCAACTCCTCCAGCTCTTCATCACTTTCAAAAAGTAATGGTCCACTCTCTGGGTAACATATCGAAACTTCAACATCTTCTTCAGCATCTTCCTTTTGCTGTAGCTCAACTGTTTCGAGCTTCTCTTTCTTCTGTCTGGCATCTATAACCTGTTCAAGTTCCCTTAGTTCCTTTATCAACTGCATATTCATCTGATGATTCCACTTTTGTTGTAGTCTCTGCCACCTCAACTTCTTTCTCATGACATAACCACGCTTCTGGTCTTCCTCATTTCTTTGCAACATCTCCATTAACACCTCAAGCTGAACTGCTATCTCAGCCTTCTCCCTATCATATTCCTCTTTGCTTAACTGTCTCTGTATGCCAACTGCCTTGGCACCCTTCTCCTTTTGTTTTCTGCTGTGGTTGATTTCAGAACCTTTGTTATGACTGTCAATAGTCATCATCCTTTCCATCTCTATGAGTCCCTCACTCACTTTACTATGAGTTGCACTAAAGCCTCTTCAGCAGCAAGTCATGTCCTGCCGCCACTTACCTCACTAAGCTCTCCTCACTCAGTCTTTTGGCAAGCAATTGGTTCTCTCTCTGGAACCTCCTTTGAGCACTTCTCTTTGCTCTTCCTGGCTTCAACTCATCTGCCTGTTCACAACTGTCTTCCTTATCCAATCTCTATTGGATTTCCTCAAGGTTCTGCCACACCTATGCTTTCACCAGTTTTCTGTTAGCAAATTTAAACATGTCTTTCTATGGATTTTCCTTTTGGGAGTTGCAAAAATACTTTTGCTTTAATGCAAAGACTACAATCTTCAAATTTACATAAACCCAGATCACCTTACCTTCAAGATCTCAGCTGATCTTGTCCTTCCATGTACCTGTACTTCATCACTCCTGCAGTTCTGTCCAAAAAATCTTTATGCTTCCTCTGCAAAATTCTCAATATTCAACCACTGTCAATCAGATTTTAGAATCTGATCCTCTTTTCCAACCTTCTGGAAACTTCAGCTGTCAGCAACAATTCCTTTTTTTGCTGCAACCATCAATTCTCATTCCATTTCTTGTCAGTAAAATTCAAATCAAAATTAACCATACCCAATACCTGCTCAATTCTTCAGCTGTACTCTGGTTTGCTTTGACTGTCAGATTAAAATCTGACCTCCTTTGCCTTCATGCACATCTGCTACTTCATCATTCATCACACATTCAAGAATACATTTCAATTCAACAAACCTTCTGTCTTTATTCAGAAGATAAACATTCCAACAGAGCATTCTGGCTCTGATACCAAAAATGACGCAAGCATAGACCAGCCTGCAATACCCAGGACCATGCATACAAGAATGCATCTCTAAAATATCCCATATCAGAATGCATTTAACCAATTAACACTCCAATCTTGATTATTTCATATTCTGGCAATCTCCATTCATATGTGGAAGCTTGTTTCACTTTCCTGACAAATTCAACAACTATACCATTTTCATTTGGAAGCATAATTCACAATATACTAATCAAACCAACTTGGATACAGCTCAAGTCCAAAACTTCTAACCCAATCCCAAATTAAGTACCTTCAATCATGAACTTTGAATGATTCCAATATTCACATGAGATTATACACATCATCCCAAATTAACACCATAACTTCCACTCATTCCCATTTCATATGGCTTTATAAAAACCAATCACAAATCTTAAAACAGAACTTTTATAACTTTTTACAAATGTTAATTTCCAATCCATGAGTATAGATTTTCATACTCATCATTCAATTCACAGAATCAAATCATGCACCTTATACCTTAACGTACTCAATTCAGTACTTGGAAAGTATGAAAACCCAGATTTCAAATTCCAATAGCTGTACCAACTCAACAATCTTTCAAATTCAAAGGTTTCAAACAACATTAAAGCCACCTCACAAATTAAAACCAATGTCAATAGGAATGTTTGACATTATATCAACCAAATTCAACTGCAATGACATTCACATACCTTTTTTTTTTACAGCGCTTCAACTATTCGGTGCTTCCAATTCTTACTCGAACCCAGGTTTGTATATGCCCCTTTTTTAATTGTGCACCAAAATATAACACATTTATTTCCTCAGTTTCATACTTTGAAACTAACAATCAGTTACGATGTAATGTATTTCCATCATTACTGGTCGATCTCAATGATTCGCACCTTCATGAGTGGTTATGGAATGTCATACTGCGCTTCTGGCTAACGCTTTTATTGGATCACCTCGATTTGAGCTCCTGCAATATATTATCAGTTATACATGTGATTGTGGATCTGCCCAATTGTATTTTCAGCGATTTGCCTTCACAATTCTCTGTATTCACTCCGCGCAACGATTTTGACTTTTAACAATCCAACGCATTCTCATTCAAGATTCACTTCCAAATACATAATTTCTTCAACACTGGATCCTTCGTCCGGCAAAAAAAAAACGGTGCGCCCTCCCTATCGATCAAAACAGAAAGGCAATCGATTTAACTTATATCGAATTGCCAATTCGATTTGGAATACCTTACAGAGACCCTGACATTACAATGGTATCTGTCTTCAACGCTTTACAAAGACAACCTTCGCAACGCCATACTCCAAGAATCATCCTCGTACACAATTATTATTATTGGCAAGTCAACATTCACAATTTAATACCTATTTGCAAAGCAAATATCATTAGAATATTTCATCATAACAGAGTCGGTCCGACAATTCTCGCACAACGAATCTCCGCATCATGCCTTCAACGCTCGTCCATATGCTTCCTCATCGAATTTTCCACAGCTTGAAAAATCGAATTTCATTGTAAACGCTGTCACCTGCGCCCTTCCAACTTCGAACAGAGATTTTAACATTCCACCATGCATGCATCGAATAGCAATTTATGCTATTGACCCTCGACTTTGCAAACTTGACATTGCAGACTTAGAAGGAATTAAAAAAATTGGTGCTCTCTGCTTTCATTTTCCATTAATCCAATTCAGACCCATATAAACAAAACCATTCATAAGCTCATGTCTAGATAACAATGTCTATATTAAAATCAATCCTTTTAACTTTGTCACATAAATCGATTCCACCATTTCTTTGATTGCAGGATTCCATTAATCGATCTTTCCAATAATTAAGTCCTCAACCATATATATATACATTTAACCAGAAAATACTATAACTTTCGCAACCAATCTCCAAATGTATATATATTTATAATCTGAAATCAAAACAAGATTACTTACAGATTTTGTTTGGCCTGATATTTCAGATTGATGGCCCTTACAAAATGCCAGAGGCGTACAGCCTTGGCTATTCAAGTCTTCTTCAACCACTCTCACTCACACTCACTCAATCTCTAATGGTTTCTCTCACAAAAAGCCCTCCTATTTATACAATTTTTTAAAAATCATTACATTAAATGCTCAATCCCTTAAAATCCTTAAAAAACCCCTAAATTTCTCAACATCCCTAAAGGATAGGTTTTTATCCCTAAAATCCTTCAATTTATTAAATTTCCTCATATCCTTTTATTAATAAAAAGATATTTACATAAATCCTCACCTTCTCCTATTTAATTCAAATTAATTAGAAATCATCACACCCCATATTTACAATTTAATATTATCACACCCCATATTTACAAATGGATAAAAAGGTCTTGATGCTCCTGCATCACTGGGATACTGAGTTCTATTACGCACTTCCAGCTCGGGAGAAAACATTCACAGAGGAATGGGCAACTACCCATGCAGTCCCCATGTTAGGCGCCTTGAGAGGATGGTGGGATGAACCAGAGAAGTTTAAATTCAAGAAGGACCAGGAGTATCAAGTAGCAGGCCTCAAGAAGGTCTATAAGCTCGTAGCAGCTATGTTGTGTAGAATGTATGGTCGTCCCGATGCCACCACTTTTAGCGGTTCTTGGGTATCTCTTATGTAATTTATTACCATACATGGCACCCACTTCAATTGGGTCAGCTTATTGATAGAAGCCCTCAAAACCAACATATCTGCAGCACTAGCACCCGAGGAGGGATACTCGTCCGAATTTTACATGGCCTCCTATTTGTTGGATGCAGTTTGTGCCAGGTGCCATTTTGAGGGGTGGGCTCACAACTGGGATTAGGAGCATGCACGCCCAATCCACAAGGAGTTACAGGTATTCTGGGACTCCAAATATAAGTAGGATATAGAGCCACACAGTTTCATCCCTGCACTCTATGGGATACTGTTCGGTAAGGATAACCCATGCATGTCCTGGAAGGTCATGGAAACAATAACCAAGGTGGCACATTGGTTTCCATTTGTAGAAGGCAGCTTCATCTGAGTCTTTGGTTCATTCAAGGCTCCCCATGCAATGCCCCGATTCGTCACTGATAGGATGCTACTTCAGCAAACATGTTATCAGATGACATTCGGCTTCTCGAAGGTTCTTAGTATAGGTAAGAAGAAGCCAAGGCCTACACTGTCGCTCACCATCGGTGCTTATACAGTCAAGGATTTCAAAGAAGTAGAGGCGAAAGCTGATAAAATCAAAGGATTTTTTCTTCCACCTTTGGATCACCGGACATACGATCCTGAGAGGATAGTCCCTGCCCATTGCAAAGGAGCCAAATTTAAATGGAGCTACCAACATACTGATTTCCCAGATGAAGATGGGGTCAGAAACTAGTACAATAAGGACAGGTAAATCACCTCGGATGCGTTGACCGAATAGGACGACCAAGAAGATAAAACTTTGGAAGATAGAATCCACGAATTAGGGGGAGCCTCATATTTCCAGGCCAAGAAGCCCCGAACTAACACAGGCCATAGCTCTTCCACCCAACAGAAAGAAAAGGAAGAAAAAGCTCAACGAGAAGTTGAAAAGACAGCAAAAGAGGAGGAGGATAAACGTAAAAAACACCTAAAGGTAGAATAGAGAAATAAGTAGGAAGAAGATGCCTACAAAAGAAAGGAAGAGGAGGAAAAAGCAGAGGCTGAGCATTAGCTCAAGAAAGAATTAGACAACGTGGAAGATGAACGCAAAAGGAAGGAAGAAGAGGAAACAAAAGCAGAGGCTGAGCATCCACTCAAGATAGAACTAGATAAGGGAGAAGCAGAGCATAGATGAAAGGAAGAATAGGATAAGGCAAAGGCAGAGCGACTATTGGAAGAAGAAGCAGAACAAAAGAGAAAAGAGGAAGAATATCGAAGGTCGAAAGACAATTCCTCCAAAGACACCGAGGGAAGTAAGACACCTCCTCTAGTAACAGGGGTACAGACAGAGTTGCCAGCCATCGAAGTTCCTGTGATCAATACACGTTTTTCGCTCTCAGAACCGGGTACCTATGAAGAGAAAGAGGAAGAAGTGTTCAATCTGGTGAGACTCACTTATGACCATTTCACATTCAAAATCAGGCAGGAAAAGAGGAGATGCTTATCACGGAACCCTATAGCACCATTCACAGCCACGACAGAAAAGGATATAGTCCTGGACACCAGGACCAATCCAGTAATGATAGCATCAGTCGGCACTGCTTTTGCCGCAACCACGAAAGAAAAAGTGAGCCGGATGAGTAGGGAAATTCTCTTCCTACAAAATAGATTACAAGACTCCGAACAAAGGGCAGCTAGATCGGAGAAAGAAAAAAGGGCACTAAGGGAATAATTCCAACAAATTCAGGATAGGGACACCCTTATTAACGAAGTACCACTCACCGTTCAAAGAGATTTGGTGACACTGGAAGCCACCATGAGGCAGGTATACGAGGAAATGTTTACCATAAAGCAAATAGTTGCACCTCTACTGAGAGCTCAAGAAGAGACCAAGAAAAGGACCAAGCAACTGAAAGAAGCCTCCAAAGCCTTGGATAGAATGCTAGAATGGATGAATAGATATCTGCAGGCTCCAAAAACTCTACCCAGAAAATATTGGATTCACACTCAGAACGATAAGGTCCAAATTCACATGAAGGTGCAATCCAAGGAGAAGTTATTCAAAGACCTAGAGAAGGTGATGACCGCCTATGAGCATTTGATCAGCAGCATTGACTCGATGGATGAACTGCACCATATTCCTTCTCTAGGTACACTGGGTGAAGAAAATACATAGGAACAGGTAAATCAAGACATTCAGGCATTTTTTCAACCTATTAAACGAGTTGCCACTACACCTGATCTTCTGGCATCACAGGAGAATTTGGTTAAATTCATCGTGACGCCAGTTTGGATTTACACCAAATTGGCTTCCTTATCCAACCAGGTCACGATCAAGAGAGAAAATATGATCCCAAATGCCTTAGAATTCCTACACAGGTTAAGGGAAGATACTCCTCTGATCTCCCCAGTTGCTGCAGATTATCAAGCATGGAAAAATTTTCTTAAAGAGAAGCAAGTAGA
This sequence comes from Pinus albicaulis, assembly GCA_034641835.2. Taxonomy (NCBI): domain Eukaryota; kingdom Viridiplantae; phylum Streptophyta; class Pinopsida; order Pinales; family Pinaceae; genus Pinus; species Pinus albicaulis. The sequence goes on from CM076574.1 coordinate 376,245,821, forward strand.
TGTTCCCAACCTCGCGATCATGCACATGCTCTCATGATCAGGTCAAGTCACAACCTTCAGGAGGGGTCGCAGGTTGCATCATCCATGAACAAGTCACAGGTTTCATTCAAGCACAAGGTCACAGGTCGCTTTTTCCTTCAGGTCGCAAAGCACACCAACAGGAGGGAAGGCGAAAAGTTAAGACACCCAAGGGTCATTTTTTCCATATATATACTCCCTTCGGGGGACTTGTAAAGGATAATTTTTTTTTTGGACTCCAAAGGAGAGAGGAGAATTGTAAAGCATTAAATAGCCCTTTAGAATGAATACAAGCATTTGTCTAAAATACACCGTTGGATCTGATGAGAATCGATGTGTTAATACTATGAATATTTCTCTTATACGTCTGATATATTATGATTAATTGATTTGCGTTTTCTTCTTATACTCTTCATGCATTTCAGCTCACTAAATGTGTTAATGATGGTATGTTGTTTTCCCTAAGAGATGTTTGTAACTTCATGATTGACATCTATGTTATTCACGAAAATGCCCAAGTAAGTATAGGTTGTTCTTGCCAGGTAGAACTGTTTCTTCTATGGTTTGAACAAATTTTACAAACACGACCCTAATGATATGCTGCTAACAACATCTCCTTCGGCTGTGTGTTTCTTTTATCTTGCTATTTGTAGTGTTATATGCTCATTGACAATCATCGATATTTCGTCTTGTATCATCTGATAACTGTATGTCTATAACTCTGCAGGGCTCATTTGTGTCCAAGAGAAGGATTATTCAGTGGTAGCCGGACCCACACCCAAGACGGGATCCCTATCACAAACAGTTCAGAGTTTAATCAGGACTTTTTACCGAGGAGATCCCTTACTATTGGCTAGACAATTTTTTCCGTCAACAGATTTGGCACTAGAAGGAGGGCCTAAATGGCAGGCTCCTAGCACACAAGGAACTTTCTGTTACAAACTCACCAAGGGGAGACCATGCATGAAAATACCAGTCCTCCCCAGTTGGAAAACTCCTAGGAGGAGGAACCCCCTTTCTATGAGGTTACTTTAGCCTAGCTAAGGGTCTTGTGCCTTATCGCCCACGACCTTGTTAGGGGTTTAAAACGAGCCCCTGTCACTAGTTCCTTGGAAAATCCTATAACTCTTGTAGCTAACCATACGCGCCAAGGAACCCTTGTCAACTCCCTTCCTCAGCTTGTGGGTATTATGATCGAAGACTATGTAGACGTAGTTGAGCGAAATTCTGAAGCACCCCCAGAGAGCCCTAGGGGGGTAGAAGGAGACAGACCCGGAATCACTGAACCTCAACCCAACACTGGCCCCCAACCCGAATAGGCTTTGCATGATAACAATCAAGCCAACGACCCACTTGGGGGAGGAACTGGGAGAGTCCGGGGTAACAGAGGTAGGGGAGACATAGGCCATCGGCGAGGCTGAAATGTTGAGCATCAACCCCACCGAAACCAGAACAGGTTTCATTTTCTTTACAACATCAGATATATAGGAAATCGTGGAGAAAACCAAGATACAATCCCACCATGAGGGCGAGGCCTCTGGGTCTGGCATGGGTAGAGAATCCGAAAGTGAAAAGGGACATATTTACATACCACGCCATCAATGGGCCAGACGTGTACAATCTTTGGCTTGGATGGCTCAGTCCCCCTTAGGTATCCAAGGTCCCCTCCATGACATGCCTCGCCATCCTAAAAAGCATCTCCCTAAGTTTGACCCCGAGAAAGGTACTTTGGCCGAAGACCACATTAGCAGCTTCTACCTGTCTTTACAGATGATGAGAGTGCAGTATGATGACGTAGCATGTCGGCTTTTTCCTCATACTCTAGAAAATAAAGTTACAACATGGTATCCGTCGCTCCCTGTTACTTCCATCCCTTCGTGGGAACACTTCCGTCGTACCTTCCTACAAACATTTTCAGAAGATAAAACCCCCTCGATGCTCCTCATAGAGCTAAGCATGCTGAAATGTCAGAAAAAGGAGAAGGTCATGGACTTCAATCGATTTTCGCCACTATATTAAATAAATTTCCTCCAAACATGGCCTTAGATGATTCCATTACCATTGACTACTACACTAGGGCCCTCCCACGAGATATCAACGTGTTTGTGAAACGCGAGGCCAGACCTACCCTGGCAACAAATTACACCACTGCCCTTGCTGTCTAAAAGGACATGTTTTCCATAGGTGCCATTGACCATGAAGGATGGGATGATAAAAAAACAACCACGAAGAGAACCCAATCGTTAGGTCATAAATCCGAGGACAAAGATAAGGACCCCTTTTATTTCGAGAGTATTACAAAATCCCTCAAGTCGCTGCCCAACGAGGTCTCTGACCTGAAAAGAAAAAACAATGATTCTACCCCAGCTGCTAAAATGCAGAAACCTTTCTTCAGAAAGAGTAACTCTGTTGTGAATCGATCCTTGTCCAACTCAAGTGCTGGTCTCAATGTTGAAGAAATCGGTAAGGACAACCTTTGTTCTTTTCATCAAGCCTCTCACTCAGATAAAACTTTCCCCTTGTGGATTAGCAGCATGACCACCATGGTGAACCAACTTATAGAAGATCAAACCCCCAGGGATATGGAGGAGGAGGCTATTTCAGACAACGAATAAATTTCCACCCCAAATGAAGATATCGGCTCTACTTTGCTCGCTTTCGAGGTCATCCGCGGGGAATCTTCCCTTCCCACCACCGGGATAAACCTAGCTAATGAACCTAAATCTAAACCCCCTCGAAACTATGTCTTGAGGAGAAAAGGTCCGATGCCTAAGAAATCCTTCGAAGGGAAAAGAAAATCCTTCTTAAAGAAGATCCTGCCATCAAATGTAGAAAACCAAGACAAAGCTCCTGAAAAATTTAGTCCAACTACTCCCCGAGAAGGCCCCAAGGCTAAAGCTTCATTAGTTTCCCCTAAGAACACCACTGAGCCCTCCTCACACACAGATTCTTGGTATAACATTAAAGAGGACATGAAGAAGACCTGGGCCAATATCTCTCTCTATGAGCTCGTTCGCATTTATAACCAACGAGATCTTATTCTAAAAACCTTTTCCAATCTATCGGCGACCAAACCCGTAAGCATCACATCTGCCCAAATTGCTGCTAGTCCCCAATCCATCATGTATGTTGTGAACACCAACTCCAGGGGAACCACACCACCTTTCCTCCTCTCCTTCGAGATCTTTAACTTCAATGTCCACAATTTCCTCGTCGATTTTGGTGCATCCACGAATGTTATGCCCTTATTCGTGTGCAAGAAGTTAAACATCTGCCCTGAGAAAAACAACGCCAAATTAATCCATCTCGATAGATCTCAAGTCCCCGCAGTAGGCAAATTAATCAATGTCATCATCCGCCTATCCTCTAACTCCAGAGTGCATCCGTGCATCGACATAGTAATCGTGGATATCCCCGAGGCCTATGGCCTTCTGTTAAGCAAATATTGGTCCAGTAAGCTCCAGGGGTACTTCGCCACTCATTGGTCCCACCTTTGGCTCCCGTACAAAGGCATGAATAACCAAATCGGGGTCGAGAGTGAACCATACATGAAACATACTATGAACGACCTGGATGCAACTAAAGAACTAGTCAGTTTCGCGCAAGAAGAGCTTGGTATGTGTTTTTTAGAATCCATCCTTGGATGCTATCAAACACCCCAATCCCTGGTCACTTAAGATTTCCAGTTTGAGTTGTTGTTGGCCACTGAAAAACCCTCCGCCTCGAAAAAGGACCCATTAGGAACTGCTACTCCAAGTATTTCCTCAATTCATTTGGACAGCCTCGCCCAATCAAAAGATGAAACCTGGACCTTGTACTAGATGGTTCCAAAACTCAAGATGGGGCTAGTGTTGGCTGCATCTTGCTAGACCCCAAGAAGAAAAAATTTCTAATTTCCTACCGGTTAGAGTTCCAATGCATGAAAAATACAGCCGAGTATGAGGCATTTCTACTCGGACTCAAAAAGGCCATAGACCTAAAATTCCGTTGTTTAAAGGTAATTGGTGATTATGATATTATCACTCGACAGGTACGTAATATCATCCATTGCTTGTCTCCACATCTAAAAGGTTATCAACAAGAGGTATGGCATTTAATTTCTACTTTTGATGCTTTTAGTATTAAATCTGTACTTAGAATGGATAATGCGGCAGCCGATACACTTGCCAACGCTGCCGCTAGGTTCACCCCACTTAGGGATGGATTTTATTTTGAAGTTATTTACAGGCCATCCGTGCTAGACAATGTCACTAATTTACACGTTTTCAATGATGACCAATAGGTACTGTATTTCCTGCTCAATACGGACGTGTTCAAAGACATAGTCATAGAAGAAGAGGATCATGATCGGGTTTTGCAGGAGGAACTACAACAGTGAAAAGGAAATCTTGTACCCAAATGGACTGTGTCACTCGAAATTTTTTTCAACCTACAGAACCGCTTCCGAGGGCCTCCAAACACGAAAGTGCAAAGTTCCACATTAGCACATCGAAAAATTAACGTTGGGATAGACAAAGATCCCAAGCTCATCAACCTGGGTAGCAAGTGCACCCCTCAGGAGGAACAAGCATTCACTTAGTTGTTCAAGAAGTACCGAAATGTGTTTTCTTGGACATATGATGAGCTTTGAACTTATGATACACGGATCATCCAACACGTCATACCCATGAAAGAAGGACTGAAGCCTTTTCAACAAAAACTGAGAAAAGTAGACCCTGCCTTACAACCGATGATCCAAAAGGAAATAAAGAAGCTCTTGGATGCGCAGATAATTTTTAAAGTTAGACATTCGACCTGGGTGTCAAACTTGGTCCTTGTATGCAAGAAATCCAGTGAAATCCATCTGTGCGTAAATTTCTGGAATTTAAACAAAGCCTCCGACAAGGAAAACTACCCAGTCCCTCCTATGGAGAAAATCCTTCAAACTGTATTGGGGTCGGAAATTTTCTCTCTATTGTACAGGTTTTCAGGGTATAATCAAGTACTAGTGGCTGAGCCCTATAGGCTCCAAACCACATTTAGAACTAAATGGGGAACTTTCGCATTCAGACGCATGCCTTTTGTCCTGATTAATGTCGGTGCCACCTTCCAAAGAGCTATGGACATCGCATTTAGGGGACTCATCATGAAAATCATGGTAGTATACCTTGACGACGTTACCGTTTTCTCCAAGCGCAGATCTAACCACTTACACCACCTCAGGCAGATTTTTGAAAGGTGTCGGAAGTATGGGATCTCCCTGAACCCAAAGAAAAGAATTTTCGCCGTTACTGAGGGAAATCTGTTAGAGCACATAATAACCCGAGATGGCATAGTAATGGACCCATAACGTGCGAAGGTCATCACTCAGATACCACCCCCAAGTGGTAAAAAGGTTATGCAGTCCTTCCTTGGAAAAATCAGCTTTGTCTGAAATTTTATATCAGATTTTTCCCAAATCGTGAAACTATTGCAAGGCATGATTAAGAAGAACGCAAGTTTTAATTTGCATCCTCCTGAGAAAGAAGCATTCAACAACATCAAACAAGCCATTGCAGAAGCACCTGCCCTGCACAGCCCGGATTTCAACAAAGGCTTTATCTTGTATACCTTTGCCTCAGATTCATCTTTGGCAGCTGTCCTCACTCAGAAAGATGACAACAACAATAAGCGACCTATATCATTTATGAGTACTAGGTTGCAGGGTGCCGAGCTAAACTACTCAGATGTTGAAAAACAAGATTACGCAGTATACAAGGTGGTTAAACACTTCAGGCCATATATCTTGAAGAATCATGTCAGAGTCTTCGTACCTCACCCGGTTGTGCACTCACTATTCGTACAATAGGAGATGGGCGAGAGACGAGGCAACTGGATGACATGCCTCCAAGAGTATGACCTGGAATTCAAGCCAAAACACATTGTAAAGGGCCAAGGATTGTGTCACATGGCTGCAGAGGCGGTAGACTCACGGGGTAGTGAGGAAGAAAATTGGGAACACGAAATAGATATGTATCAAACTGATAGCATAGCCCTGCAGGATACCTCCTCTTAGTACGTAGATCTCCTGCAATATCTGAAACACGACACCATGTGCCCCACTTTAACTACCAAGTAGAAGCGTGTGTTGATATTGAAAGCTATATCCTACTAGCTAGTGCAGGGTAAGTTGTTTCACAAACATCACATCGGTGTCTTGTTGCTCTGTTTGGAATGGGATGAGGCACAGAAAGTATTGGCAGAACTTCACGATGGCCCTGCAGGGGGACACTATGTAGGGGACACCACTACTCACAAGATCATGCGTGTCAGTTTCTATTGGCCTACTTTGTTTAAAGATGAACACGTATATGTCTAGAAATGCCAACAGTGCCAAAAATTTGCAAATAGAGATATGCGGCCTTCAGCCCCATTACAGTCTATCGCAGTGGAAGAACCATTTCAACAATGGAGGCTGGAAGTGATTGGGGAAATTCTGCCACACTCTTCCAAGCAACATAGGTACATCCTCACCACCACAGACTACTTCACAAGGTGGGTTGAAGTGGTAGCGTTACGTCAAGTCAATGATCAAGAGGTAATAGCCTTCATCACCCAATGCATCATGATCAGGTTTGGTGTTCCAACCTCTCTTGTTTTTGATAATGAAACATATTTCTCATCTTTGAAATTATATGATTTTGCTCTAGAAAATTGTATCGTACTTAAACACTCTGCCAACTATTACCCTCAAGGAAACAGGTTAGCTGATTCAACCAACAAGAACCTAATCCGCATCATCAAAAATAATTTGCTGTCTCAACAAAGAAATTAGCATAAGGCACTCCACAACGCCCTCTGGGTAGATCACGTCACACCCAAACCTTCCCTAGGCACCTCCCCATTCTTCCTCTTATATGGAAAAGAGGCTATCCTTCCACCTAACTTGTCTCTCCCGGCCCTTTGATTATCTCAGGAGACTCATGGCACTCCTTGCCCTGCTTTACAAGTCTAAATAGATAAATTGTTGAAACTTGAGGAGGAAAGGAAAAAAACTCAGGAAAAATTCGCCATCCACCAGGGTCGGATAAAACGATGGTTTGACAAGAAGTCAACCGGGAACAAGGTTTTAGAAGTAGGTGACCTTTTACTCAAATGGGATAAAGCTCATGAAGATAAAGGGAAACACTCTAAGTTCCAGGCATTATGGACAGGACCTTTCCAGATCAGAGAGAAGTTCGGTTCCCACACTTATAGGTTACAAAATCTTGAGGGGAGGATTGAGGTCCTCCCTGTGAATGGACACGACCTTAAGCACTACTTCACTGACAGCCCCTAGGGGCCGTCACTACACCCTATACCATAGTTTGTCTTTTTTTTGTCGTTCTTTACCTTTCTTATTTTCAATAAATCGCTTGTTTCACACAGGATCCCATCAACCTTTCCTTTTCTTTGGCATCCAAATTCTGAAAGGAGATATAGAAGTTACTCAAATGGCATATTGAGTTGGAATCTGAGCTGATGTATAATCTCCCCCAGAATTCAAAGGTGGCTCAAGCTGACTTGTGACTGACACCTAGCGGCGAGAAAATGACTATGGTCCCTCGAGCCAAAATGCAGTAGCTTGCCCAGTATGCTGGCTCAAGGGATCGCTGTGTGAAAGAAGTGTTTCGGTTGAATTGGTTACTAGATGGGAAAAGGAAGGAAATAGCCTTAGGTGATGAAAGGATATCTGGGAAAACCCCAAAAGTCCCCGTATAGACCAGGAGCACCCTATCTCGCAAACAAAATAAGTCGGGATCCCTCAACCGCCCAGGCGACTAACAACACATTAAATAAGTGCCTTGAGCATAGAAAATAAGTGCCTTGAGCACATTTAAATAATTGCATTTAGCACATGAATAAAGGTTAAAGGATTGAGAAAGGCTTCCTGCGTAGAGAGGCGATACGATGACTCCACCGAGGTATTGACCAGGCTCGCTGGCAACGGAGCAACGTCCATGATTCCTAGGCAGTGACTCCGCTAGGAACATTAGGTTCGCTGGCAGTGGAGCAACACAATGAGGACTAAATAAACTATACCAGATCCTGGAAATCCTTGAGGTTACTCTGAACGTTCCTTTCCAGTCTTCAAAAGTAAAAACGGTGAATCGGCACCCAAGGGCAGGCAGATGGAAGGAGAAAACGCACAAGGCTCAGAGATGAAAGTATGTGGGACCCGTAGGGTGGAGGGAACAACGTGCTAAAACCACCCGCCCCCCGTTTTTTAATGAAGAACCAACAGAGATTTTGGACCCTACAAGTGAATTGCCATTTGTTGTAGCCGCTACAACAACCTCCAAAATTTTCCCCCTTTTTAAAATTTTTGAGTCCCTGATGCATTGAAAACTGGAGTCAAGACTGAAGTTTCATCTTTCGAAAGCCTTAGGTTGCTAAGTCGCAGAATAGGTCATTTTCTCCAATAAGCGACCTATCGACCTTGCGACCTATTAGGTTGCCAAGTCGCTAAGTCACATATCGCATTCAAATTTAAACAATTGTGAGCTAGCGAGCCTGTGACCTCGCAACCTCCAGGTCACAAGGTCGCAGGGTCACAGGGTCGCACATATCATAAAAACAGTTTTATCGTGACCCAGTGACCTCATTTATTTCCCGCATGCACGACCCCTTTATATATAGAGGGGTCGCATAGGTCGCATTTCACCTACGTGACAGAGAGAAAAAACACTTCTGATAAGCCAACTGGAGCACGATTTTCTGGGGAAAGTTGCCTAATCCTCTTGTTGTTTCCTTTTTTTCTATTTGTTGCCCCTTACCCCCTTATTTCAGCCCTTTTAAGCCACCATCTATCCTCTATTGAGATCCTCTTAGAACCTGCATTCCTCTCTGACTTTTCAAACCCTGTCAATCTCATTCAAAACCTATAGATGAAGTCAACCAGCCTCCCCTTTGTCAGTATTTCCCTCAAGTGACTGTTTCTCCTTCAAATATGTCACTTCTCCTCCATGTTTCCTCTATTGCCTCAAGTTAAAAATGATCAAAAGACAACGTCGCCACTGAAATTCATCCGCCTAGCCCTAGTGCGACCTCTGACCCCGCGACCTTACTACTCCCATGACCCAACGACCTTGGTTCCTGGTCGCTAGGTCACCAAGTCGTGCATCGCCCAAAAAATGAAGTTTTGCAACCTTGCAAGTCAGCAACCCGGCTACCCGGTCGCAGGTCCCTAAGTCGCAAGGTAGCATCTTCATGAATTTTTAAACCAGTGCGACTCAGCGGCTTTGCGACCTAGTCGCAAGTCGCGAGGTCATAGGGTCACTTTCCACTGAATTTTAAACCAGTGCGACTCAGCGACCCAGGGAATGGGTCGCTAAGTCACGAGTTCACCTCTTCCTTGACCTTAGTTGGGTAGAGTTAAAATAAGTATTAAGCATTCATTAATATGGCATCTATCTTATCCTGGGATTGTTTTATGAACATGCCTGGGAACCTCGAAGTAGAAATAGAGTGCGTCTCCATCTCTTTAGCCTTAAGTGACATGGGGCCTTCGGCAGTTCGCAGGAAAAACAATAGTCCAGAAATAGAGATCTCATAAGGTTAAATACCTATGTCTCCTCCCCCTATCTATGGGGACACCGCATGTGTATTCAGCAAAGTAGAAAGCATGAGTTGGTATCAAGTATACCAAGAGTTCACACAACCTGAGTTACCAGAGGACCTCCCAGACCGAAAGGTATATGTACAAGTTAAGAGGTCAAAGCTTCACTATGCAGGGGCGCACCCATCTATATTCACATGCACTGAAATTATTGAATGGATCATACAATGGGTCGACCCCAATATTTGGGTGATTCAGGATCACAAGGGGAAAGATTTTGCAAATTTAAAAGGCCAGGATGCGGAGTTCTATTACACACTTCCAGCCTGGGAGAAAACATTCACAGAGGAATGTGCCACTACCCATGCAGTCCCCATATCAGAAACCCTGAGAGGATGGTGAGAATAACCAGATAATTTTAAAGTCAAGAAGGACCAGGAGTATCAAGTAGCAGGCCTCAGGAAGGTCTATAAGATCATAGCAGCTATGCTGTGTAGAATGTATGGTCGTCATGATGCCACCACTTTCAGCAGTTCTTGGGTATCTCTTATGTACTTTATTACCGTACATGGCACCCACTTCAATTGGGCTAGCTTATTGATAGCAGCCCTCAAAACCAACATATTTGCAACACTAGCATCCGAGGAAGCTGAGAAAATTAGAGGATTCTTTTTACCGCCTTTGGATCACCAGACATACGATCCTGAGAGGATAGTCGTTGCCCATTGCAAATGGGCCAAATTTAAATGGGGCTACCAACATACGGATTTCCCAGTTAAATATGGGGTCAAAAACTGGTACAATAAGGACAGGGAAATTGCCTCAGAGGCATTGACTGATCAGGAGGACCAAGATGATCAAACTTTGGAAGAGAGAATCCACGAATTAGGGGGAGCCTTGTCTTCCCAGGCCAAGAAGCCCCAAAATAACACAGGCCATACCTCTTCCGCCCAATAGAAAGAAAAGGAAGAAAAATATCAATGAGAAGTTGAAAGAGAGCAAAAGAGGAGGAGGATAAACGTAAAAAACACCTAAAGGCATAACAGAGGAAGAAGCAGGCGAAATATGCCCACAAAAGAAAGGAAGAGGAGGAGGCAAATGCAGAGGCTGAGCGTCAGCTCAAGATAGAATTAGACAAGGTGGAAGTTGAATGCAAAAGGAAGGAAGAAGACGAAACAAAAGAAGAGGATGAGTGTCAACTCCAGATAGAACTAGATACGGCAGAAGCGGAGCGTAGACAAAAGGAAGAACAAGATAAGGTAGAGGCAGAGCGGCTATTGGAAGAAGAAGTAGAACAAAAGAGAAAAGAGGAAGAAGATTGAAGGTCGAAAGACAATTCCTCCAAAGACACCGAGGGCAGTAAGACACCTCCTCCAGTAATAGGGGTATAGATGGAGTTGCCAGCCATCGAAGTTCCTGCGATCAATACACGTTTTGCGCTCTCGAAATTGGGTACCTCTGAAGAGCAAGAGGAAGAAGTGTTCAATCTGACAAGACTCACTTATGACCAGTTCACATTCAAAATCAGGCAGGAAAAGAGGAGATGCTCAGCATAGAACCCTGCCACACCATTCACAGCCACAACAGAAAAGGATATAGTCCTAGTCACCAGGACAAATCTAGTAATGATAGCATTAGCCAACACTGCTTTCGCCGTAGCCATGAAAGAAAACTTGAGCCAGATGAGTAGGGAATTTCTCTCCCTACAAAATAGATTACAAGACTCCGAACAAAGGGTAGCTAGATCGGAGCAAGAAAAAAGGGCACTAAGGGAAGAAGTCCAACAGCTTTAGGATAGGGAAACCCTTATTAACGAAGTACAACTCACCATTCAAAGAGAGTTGGTGACACTGGAAGCTACCATGAGGTAGGTATACGAGGAAATGTTTACCATAAAGAAAACAGTTGCGCCTCTATTGAGAGCTCAAGAAGAGACCAAGAAAAGGAACGAGCAACTGAAAGAAGCCTCCACATCCTTGGATAGAATGCTAGAATGGACGAACAGATATCTGCAGGCTCCAGAAACTCTACCCAGAAAATATTGGATTCGCACTCAAAACGACAAGTTCCATATTCACATGAAGGTGCAATCCAAGGAGAAGTTATTCAAAGAACTAGAGAAGCTGATGACCGCCTATGAGAATTTGATCAGCAGCATTGAATCAATGGCTGAAATACACCATATTATTTCTCTAGGTACACTAGGTGAAGAAACGACATGGGAACAGGTAAATCAAGACATTCAGGCATTTCTACAACCTATTAAACAAGTCGCCGCTGCACCTGATATTTCGGCATCACAGGAGAATTTGGTTAAATTCATCGTGACGCGAATTTCGATTTACACCAAATTGGCTTCCTTATCCAACCAAGTCACGATCAAGAGAGAAACTCCGATCCCAAATGCCTTATAATGCCTACACAGGTTAAGGGAAGATACTCCTCTGATCTCCCCAGTTGCTGCAGATTATCAAGCATGGCAGAATTTTCTTAAAGAGCAACAAGTAGATGTTCCCGACCTCACGATCATGCACATGATCTCATGATCAGGTCAAGTCAGAACCTTCACGAGGGGTCGTAGGTCACATTCAAGCACAAGGTCGTAGGTTTATTTTTCCTTCAGGTCGCAAACCACACCAACAGACGAGAAGGCGAAAAGTCAAGACACCCAAGGGTAATTTTTGCCATATATATACTCCCTTTGGGGGACTTGTAAAGGATATTTTTTTTTTGGACTCCAAAGGAGAGAGGAGAATTTTAAAGCATTTAACAACCCTTTCGAATGAATACAAGCATTTGTCTAAAATCCACTGTTGGATCTGATGAGAATCAATGTGTTAATACTATGAATATTTTTCTTATACATGTGATATTTTATGATTAATTGATCTATGTTTTCTGCTTATACTCTTCATGCATTTCAGCTCACTGAATGTGTTAATGATGGTATGTTGTTTTCCCTAAGAGATGTTTTTAACTTCATTATTGACATCTATCTTATTCACGAAAACGCCCAAGTAAGTATAGGTTGTTCTTGCGAGGTAGAACTATTTCTTCTATGGTTCGAATAGCTTTTACAAACATGACCCTAATGATATGCTGCTAACAACATCTCCTTCGGCAGCGTGTTTCTTTTTATCTTTCTATTTGTAGTGTTTTATGCTCATTGACAATCATCGATATTTTGTCTTGTATCATCCGATAACTATATGTCTATAATTCTGCAAGGCTCATTTGTTTCCAAGAGAAGGAGTATTCAGCGGTAGCCAAAACCACACCCCGGATGGGATCCCTATCATAAAGGGTTCAGAGTATAATCGAGACTTTTTACTGAGGAGATCCCTTACTGTTGGCCGAACAATTTTTTCCATCAACAACATCATATTTAATAAATATCATGATTTAATATTAAAACTAAACATCACGATCATGATAACCATCGTACAAACATCATATTCTAAAATACACATTTAAATTCGCTAACATCATCTAATCATCGTGATCATGATCATCTAACAAAACAAAAGCGTTGTATAACATCATCACAACACAAACATCAAATATACATCTCATGTCAAATAATTTTTATCACATACACATCTATCTGTAGGCACATTAAATGAACATATATAACATGACCTAACAATATACACATCATGATGAACACCAACATGTAAATTAAGTACATCATCATGAACATAAAATACATGCACCATATATATATATATATAACATTATAATGTCAAAAATATACAACTGTAATAGAACTTCATATAAATGTCAAATATATGGTGGTACTACATCAATATTATAACTAGTACTTGAGGCCTTATCAGTTGATGGTGCCTCATACTCAGATGGATGTGCCTGCTCAACCGGAGGTGCCTGCTCATTCGATCGTGCCTGTTGATCAGATGGACGTGCCTGCTCAGGAGGTAACTGCTGATCAGATGGTGTATGCTCAGTAGGTTCCTATTGAGATGGTGCAACCTGCTTAGGACGTGCCTGCTTAGATGGTGTCTTCTTAGGACTAGGTGCCTGCTGAGATGGTACATACTCAAAATATGCCTGGTCAGGACTAGATGTTGGCTACTCATCTCTAGCATGAGGTGAAGGAGGAGGAGGTAAAGTACTAGAATGATCACTCCCCTTGTGATCATGATCATCCAATGAGCTATTGTGTCGCACATATCCATGGTGTCTATCCCTCCTAGATGCCAATAACCTGAAAAATTCAACGATATGATGATCAGCCTGGATCTCTCTGATCATCGCAGGGTAGACTCCCTCATCAACTAGGAGTCTACACAATTAGTCCCCCAACTCCATCCTGAATTAGATGTCCGCCCTACGTCGCATACCCGTGGGTATCTGCACTCGAGGAGGTTTGTCACCCTGATCTATGGTCTCTTCCATCTCTTCATCATCTACAAGATCATCTGGTGGGGGTGGAATAATGTCCCCAATGAATGTGCCAATATCTACAAAATATATAGTACACAACAATAATAAAAAAATTTCATTAAAAAATTAATAAAACAAGTTAAAGAACGTGTTAGAATAAATTTTATTCTAATTAATTAAGACAATAAAATGAAATTGTATTAATTTAAAGAAAAAAATAATATTACCTCTAGCATCTGGTTGCTCACCATGTGTGAATAGGATGTTAGTACACCCTCACCAATCCAAACCCGCATAAGGACACAACACCATCACAATCATGTGATCATCAACACTAGCTAGTAGCTCCAGTGCATCACTAGATATCCTAGTCGGATACTCGGACAAGCCCATCGTGGGCATCATCTCGCCCCACATCTACATCCGTACATGTGACATCAGCCTACAAGGTTGGCGGAAAAAATTAGGTCTTGTCTCCAGAAACCTCTCAAAAAATAAACAAAATAACTCTGAAGAAAAAGGGAAGGTCAACCTCCCACGTGCTTGAGAATGACATCTATCTAATGCTATACAAAATTGCCGCAAAAAAATGGTAGACCATCTCATAAGTCGTGGTGCCTAGAATAAAGAATCAACATAAAATAAAAGAGGGAAACTAATGCGATGCCTGTCACAAGTATAATGCGCAATGGTCATCAGTAGTACTGACAGGCACCTAACCTCCTCTAGACCAAACGAAGGAATGTTTAGTGGACCACTAGAAAAATAAAAATATACAGGAGAAAGTATATCATCCCTAATGTATCTCTAGGAGTACGCCAATTGACTCCCTGCTGCATAACCGATAGGGACATCTGGGAACCGGGGAAAATCTTTCCCCCTCCTAGATAGGCTAGTAATAAAATAAATGTCCTCCTCAGTGGGTTGGTACCACTGGCCAAGACAGATTCATAAAGCCTGTCGTTGGGCATCCCAACTATAGATCAATTGTCCTAATAACCCATTGTGCCCCTTCATGGACGTATCCTCCTCGTAGAACTTAAGGAGGCATACCTCCCTTAATAGAAACTTGGTGGGTGCCGTAATAGGGCGAGGGTACAAAAATCTCTCACTCTCTTGTGACTCCCATTTCTGTATCATGTTATAATTGTCCTCCCTCTGCTCTTGTTTTTTCCTTTCCTCTCTCTATTGACATCGCTCAATGATTCACATATTAAATACATCAGCCTCCCTCATACATAGAACCTAATTTTTTTTATTAAATGAAAAATGTATTTACAAATATATAAATATAACTTTTATAAAAAAAACCATTCGGTGCGCCCAAAAAAACAATCACGTGCTGCCACTGGTGCATACCTGTCTATCATGCACCACCAACAGTACGCATGAAAAAACTTCACGCACTACAAAAACAACAAATCTTTTATTGCGGTGTGGTTTTCAAAATATCCACCTGGGGGTAGTTTTTATAGTGCAAGGAACTACCAAATGGAAATATTTTACCACTTGCGATGGTGGTGCATTCCCATAGTATGGACGCACTGAGGCGTTATATATATTTTTACATAATTCTCGATGCGTTTTGTGTTCCTGTAAATTATTGCACCACCGTACATAGAATGTTATTTTTAAAAATTTTAAATTGTTTGTGCGGCCGACAATGACATGCACCGCACTATATTATTGTTAAAGTGGTGCACATTTTTTCGGTACTGCATCGAACTACCTGGTGTGGTCTCCATTAACATTGTTCATTGTGCGGCTTGTAAATTTATAGGGAGCATCGCGAATGGTGCAAGCCGACCGGCTCGAACGCACTGCGTATAATTTTTTTTTTTTTAACGATGAATTTTAACTCAATTTAAGAAATTAATCTGCTAAAACCTTAAGTCCGTGAGAAACAAGTAGTTACCTACACATTTGTGCATCGAGGAGGAATCTTTGCAACACAATACTAAAAATTTAATTTGCCCGCCCTTTTGTAAAATTCAAACTCCACACACTGAGAAATGGATGGTAGAAATGTGGGCAATGGGAGCACCAATGGTAGGGTGCCTCATAGAAGAAAAAATCACACTGGTGCTTCAGAGCTATACAACACTGTAACAAGTGAAAATGAAATTTTTACGGGCGATAATGTTTTTTAAATTAACCCTTTTTTTGGTGCGCTCGATTATGAGACACATCGGGCAGTTGTATTAATGGACCACCTAACTTATTTATGGTGCACTGGATTACTGAGACGCACAGGGCTAGTTTGTATGGAGAGAATAGTGTCTCGATGTGTCATTTGATATTAAGCACCAGTTCGCTTTATGTAAACACATCAGTGCATTGTACGTGTGAAGTGCACCATTGTTTTCATAGTACTTAAAAATAACTCTGCAATGCTTCTTTAGACTCTATTATGCACCGGTGCATTACATACATATCAAGCATACCGGTGCATGTTATGATTATAAACACACCGCAAAAAAAAACATCAACAAAAACCTCCACCCGCCAACCTCCTCTAGTGACCTCCACTACAAACAGATATCTGGGCTATTTTTTTAAGGGTTTCCTCAAAAACATCCTCTAGAGGGTCTTTTCCTTCTAGTGCCAACAACTCTTATTTTATATGCTCAACCTCCAACCCAGTCAAACATTGGAAATATTGTCACCCATCCTTTCATCCTAGTAGTATTTTCTAATAATGAATTCTCCTAGGTAATAGCCACACCCGTCTTGGAAAAATAAAGGCCTACTTCATGGAAGTATTTCTACACTTCCAAATTTCCATTTCTAGTTTCCATGGTGCCTCCACTCTTTGAGATAATAATCACACAGGTTGAAGCAAGTTATGGTCCAAGTTGGAAAATTTAGTGATCAATGCCTATAGTATCTATGTTATCAATAAATCATAACTTTAGAGGAGGATTATCTCGAGCCAATGCCTCTACAAAAAATTTGGAATCCTACATTCACTGCACCAAATTTTGATATTTAACGCCTATTACTAATGGATTTCATGCACCCTCTTGAGTTTCATTGTTGGGAATGAACTAATAGAAAGCCTTGTGGAAGAAATACTATGTCATGCCTTCCAATCCATTCCCAAAGTAGACATGACCTAATTGTTTATCGAATAACGGGCCATGAAGCTCACAATGCTTCTAATGTTGATTTTCATCATCTCCTAGTGGAAATACCCAAGAAAAATTGAACATACATCATCCATCGGATTGATATAGAAATATGAAAACCATGGGTGCAAGGAAAAAAGCACAGTTTGGGACTTGGTAAGGATTTTTATTTTCCTTGAGCCCTAGGGCTAGCCTGACATGAAAATCAAATTGAAGAGATGGGATTTGAGAAACTACCCCTTCTCATCCATCCACCTCCAAATGAGAAATTTCACAGAAAATCTGAGGGAATGACTGTCAATCCACACATTTTCCTATCCATGATTTCATATGTACTTACTTACTATGTTGAATGTCTTCTAGAATCTAGAAATCATGTGGAGACCATTTTTGAGTTTGATATCTAGTTTTAGGTCCCTCACCATAGAGTCAACTTTCGTAATCATTCCTCTAAATCACACCTTGATCTGACACACTCAAAATCACAACCTTATTTTTCTACTTGTACACAACACCGAATATGGAACTTCCCTCAACTATCTCTATCACTAGGTAAAGGATCTTGAAGGTAAATAATCTCCACCATTTCTCGGCCAAGCCTTCGGTCCTGTAGGGCATGTTCTATAATTTTCACGCCATGCACTAAGATGACCACTACACATCGCTTGCGGTTTGAATATAACCAATAAATGTTGGTAACATAGTGAGGCTCTGAAATATCGAATATCTCTTTTTTTCTCACCATTTTATTCACCCCCAACTTATAAGCGAGAATTCACAGGTCCCAGACGATGGCTCCAACATATGTTTTTTATTTTAGATGCCATCAACAGGAGGCTTATGTTGATCACACTTAGGGTTTGTAGAAATAGGGTTTGAAGTGGACATAAATGATAGGTGGTTGTGGTGCAGTGGGTCTAGAAGCACACATGTATGTAAAATAGCTTCTGAATATATCAGAATAGGAGTTATTGTCACCAATGAGAAGAACGTAAGTAAGAGAATGTTAATCAATTTTCCCAAGCAAGAGAAAGTTGAATGGTGAGTCACCATTGCTCGATCACATATAAGATCAAGTGTGACTATGTGTTTGAAATATGAATATGAGCTCGATTAGATCTATGATTAAGCGTGATTACGTTACATTCTTTTGTCACCAGCGAGGTTGTGGCTGCTTAGCTTCTAGAGTTTCCAGTCTGAGCAAATCTTAGAACTTCCTTTGGAGACCCTTAAACTCGTAATTTATGTGGAGTGATAATATATTCTAATAGAACTAATCCATATCTTGGGGGGCTAATATCTGAGAAACTGGAACATTGAGAGAGAAGAAGAAAAAACATAAAGAAACTCTTTATTAATATAATGGGAAAGTGTTATAGTTACATTGTGGTGCATCCATTTGTCCTTTTACAAATTGAGGCCCATTATTTATAACCTTCTTGAGTTACAATACCATGGGTGGAAACCATGTTTAAATACCATGGGTGGATTCCACTTTCCATTCATATAATTACTTTCCATTCAGATCATGATTTTAGTGACACTTGAACTCTCAATATTCAATAAAATATTAATTTTAAATTAGGAAGTCCTTAGTGGATATGATAAAGAATGAACATAATAAAGTGAATTATACTCTTGGGAAACAATTTTCCTATATGTCCTTCTATCCCTCTCTAATAAGTACTCGTGTGATCATATGGAAGAGGCTTAGTAGTAACATATTATTTATTCCCTAATGTATTATACTAAAAACACACAATTATGATACTATCACAACCTGTACCATAAGAAATATTCTAAAATTTGATACGATGGTTCATCTATATATTTTTTTTTAATCCCTAGATATTGAGTTATTACATTTCTATTGCTATGCTGTTATTGTCCTTATTGGTTGGCTAGGCCATTAAATGATTAGTTACACCCCTAAACTGTAAATTTATACATTTTCTCCTATATATACCAAGCAGACCCAGTCTTAGAGATCATCTCATCTCATGCATTTTCTATATTATAAAATTAGACACCCCCCTTGAAGCAACTTATCATTCATTATTCTATCTAATTCACAAGACATGTAGTTATTTCTATTTATATTTTCATACTATTTTAAGATTTTTTGTATAAATAATCGAGGTGTTTTCTTCAATGATGTTTTCATAATTGCATGAAGGAGAAATATGTAAAAACCATATATGCAAACACTTAAATAAGAAGTAACATAAAAGGAGACCACAAAGATAATCCACCCAATGTTTGATAACAAATTTCGTCCAATGTGGACTACGTCTCCAGGCCCTGCTTCAATGGTGGGGAGGCCTCTTCATTCATCTTAGAAAAAATGAAAACGAATACATGGAAAAATGCATCATTATACCTTCATTCCTTAAAATGATCTAAAAATGGGTTACTCAATTCCCATATCTGATTGCAACGATGAAATCCTTTTGAAATTATAAGTAAAATGTGTACTAACTTAATCATATTCTTTCATCGTCAACTTTGGACCCCCCATAGAATCTTCAATATTCCACATCAACATATTTAGGGAATATTCCTTGCAATATAATGAAAAATATTTAGTGGAATATTCCCTCAAAATTCATGCCTCATGTGAGATTTTGTAGCTTGGTTGCTTTCCATGCAGTTCCGACACTGTTGAGGTTCCACCTCCACACATCGTTACATTCTTCCCTTGGCTTGGTTCCTCCTTATCTCGCTTTTGGATCCAATTGAATGCAATGGGCTAGGTTTAAATGTGTTTTTGGTGGTTGATTTTTACAAGTATTAGGCCCATGGTTCATTGTTTTGTGCAATGTGCATCGATTGATGAACTCGACAAGGGTTGCAGGTTCAAAACCCTTGCGATCTATTTTAAACCAAAAACATTTGTCACCATTAAAAAAGTCGTTACACACATGCAAACACACACACACACACACACACACACACATATTAAAACACTTATTTAATCTGTTATTATATTTTAAATCATTGTATTAAATTGTCTGAGCCATTATAATGTATGATGCCAGGGGTCAGTTGGGGACCAACCTAGATTCCTGCTGGATGTGACATGGTACCATTGGAATGGGGCATGTGACCCCATGTCATTGGGCCATTTTTGTCACCATAGGTGTATTTCCACCATATTTGGTAGTGCTGCTAACTCTAACCATGGGCAAAAATATTGCAAAATTTTTCGGACACCCACTGAATTAAACCGTCAATTTGGCTAGAGTGTCAAATTTGGTGATGCTCTAAATTTATCTGGTGCCAACTAAATTCTTTCTTTTAGCCAAGTTTTACCAAAACTTTGACTGAGCATATTTTTTCATACGAACATGGAGTGGGGTGTCATTTGTGTCATTGGATTCCCTGCGAAAAAATCTTTGACTTGGTTCTAGTTTTGTCGAGTTTCAAGGACCCTAATTTTTGGGCCATTAGGGATCCTCTTGGATCAATCATATTTGGATTTTTAGCATATTATCCTTAGATTTGGCTCCTTAAAAGAAGTTATTTTGATATATTTACTATAAAAAAAAAATTATAGTTTCAACTTGTGAAATATTTGGGATCCTAAGGAAATATATGAAAGCACCTAAGATCTAAATTTCGGTTTTTTTACCATACATTCATAGATATATTCTATGGAAATTACGTTGTTTTATTAGTCCTAAAATTATTTTGAAACAATTTATTTTTTAGTTTCCTTATAACTATTTTGTAAGATGTTTCAAATGTCAATTATTTTTGGAGACTAAGGAGACATAGAGAACCACCTATGGTAAATATTTTAGGTATTTCTTTGATATTATTTTAGAAGTACAAGCTATGGAAGTTAGGGTTGTCGATTAGTCATGAAACTAGTCTCAAATGGGTGTTCTTGGTAAACTATCATATCTAAAGATAGAAAATTCCAAAATAAGTGACACTAATTACATTAGAAATAATAGATATCATATCATTTTAGGTCCATATTTTAGAAATATATCTAAAATTTTGGACATGGGTTAGACCATGTGGATTCATCACATGAAAAGGACAATAATATTGAACAATGTTTATGAATTTACAATCACTTTATTTTAGCACATTGGAATTTCACTATATATATGGCATTGAAAATAATATATATCAAGAAACTATAGATACATATTTCATACTCTTAAGGTTTTAAATGCTAGTGATACTTCAAGAGAAATGTTAGCCAAAAAGACATTCTACAAACTAGGTTTCTTAAAGTTATGTTAAATTAAAATTAGAAAAACTTTTGATTTCCAAATTTGTTTCTATTAATTCAAAAAATTTGATAAATAGAAAAAAGAGAGTATTGTTATTTGATCAAATTTACAATGGTTTGATGAAAGCATATACTTATAATAAAACTATATAGAGGCTATTGGAAAATCCTTAAGAATGTGAATATTTAGAAAAAAAGGGCATCCCAATTGAGGAACCAAGTTAATGACATGTGTTATCCATGATAACAATTAGGTTAGTCTAGGTTGGTCCTAGGTTAATTAGGTTGAGTCAATTGGGTTTGAATAAGGTCTTTGGAATTCAATTTTCAAAAAAATGAACATATTTTAGGGGGCTTGAGGGTCATTATTCATGTGATAAGGGTCATGTCAAAGAAAAATATAAAAAATATATCATGCATGAGTAAAACTGGTCATTTTTGTACACTTGATACTTCCACCAAAATCCTCAGCAGAATCAGTGTAAAACAGTCAGGGTTTTCTACGGAAGTTCCTGGCACTTCCATAATGAATTCAACCTCCCAAACATTGCATTAGCTATGAAACTTGTCTTATTTGATAATGGTGGGAAAAAGGTGTGCTTTTTTCATAAAGGTCAAATCAGTTAGTTGTCAAAGCATTTTAGCCCATCATTGCTCCATTCCGTTATGTGTCATCATATTTCATATGCATGCTTGGTCATTATTTCACTTTCATCATGTCTTCTGTACACCCATTCATCCCACCTATTCACTCAATTCCAATTTGCAATCTAAACACTTTACCCTCATCCTTGTAAGTTGCTTCTATTATTTTTCTAGCAGTCTAGAGCTCTAGGTTCCGATCAATAGTTATCATAAGCTTAGTTTCACCTGTGTCAAAGAATTGGTGTGTTGTATCAAAGGTTTCTGCAAGTATCAAAGAAGGAGTTGATCAACAAGTTTATGAAGGTATGGCATCACAGAAGAAATCAAATAAAGGTGGAACCGTTGTTATATATGAGCCTATGGATATGAGGTTGCTCGAGGAATACCCCAGCTTCTCACAAGAATTTGTTCATGTAGGTTGCCTTCGATTCTGCCAAAAGCTACAAGGATACCATGCTCAGGTTTCAAAGGATTTTTCTGTTAATTTCATTGGTATAGGGTCAAAAGTAGGTTTTTTAAAGTTTTTCGTGTCTCCTGAAATAATTGCACAGGCTACTGAAATTCCAACATTAGGAGAGGCGCGGTTTAAGGTGACGAAATTTAAGCTGCAGAACTGTAATGAATTTTTGAAGGAGGAAAAAGGCAGCAGGCATTCCCAAAGCCTGTCTCAGGGAGAATTATTCCAAATTCTTAATGGTGATTCATAAGTATTTCACCTTTGAAGGTATATTCCATATGATCTATCAGTATTATTTCAAACTACTCCTACACATCATAGGTAAAAAACCACTAGAATTACCTTATTATCTATTTAGGAGTTTGGGAAAAATGGAATATAAGGTTCAGGCAAAACCTAAAACCAGTGACACCTCTCTTTTCCATCATGCTTTGATCAAATTTCTGGTAGTGGAAGAATTGAATAAAATAAGAAGGGATTGGTCTATATTCACTTTTTTGAGTGGATATGAAGTTGATGTCCTCACTCCAAAGAAGACACCAAATTCCAAGCCAAATACACCAAGGAAAAATAAGGGGTCAGGAGTTGAACCTTCAGTTGGTCATGATATTGAAATGAAACCTATAGAAGAACCTATGGAGCTAGAGATTGAGCAAATGCATGAGATTGTGGCACTAAAATAAACCTCTACTAGCAGTCAGATAAAAACATACACAAGTACCCATAGGAGGCTTACTAGAATTCAGACTGTGGGAAGAGGTAAGTTGTAAGACATCCTGGAGGCCATTGAGGTAGAACAATCTCCTATGGTAAAGCTTGTGGAAAATAAGGGAGAAGAAACCAAAAAGAAGAGCCTTAAGGCCAAGAAATTAGACTTTTGAAAAAAAGATTCAGGGTACATCTTCAAACCTAGGAAGCCATTCACTAGGTCATAGTTGTCTAAGGGAAAAATGTCAGAGGAGATGCCTAAGAAACTAGATAAGATTAAGTTTCCATCAGGGGAGGAAATAGCATAATTATCTCCAGCAGAGGAAGAGTTAAGGAAGATAGGAAAAGGTAAGGAGCAGGTCCAACAAAATAATGAGTTGGAGCTCTTACAAGAGCAGTTGAGGGAAGCTAGATAAGAGGTCCTAGAAGCCAAATTAGAGTTGGAAGATTTCAAACAAGAAAGGTTGGAGATGGACAATTTCAAAAGGGAAGTGAGAAAACAACTTTATTTCTTCAATGAGATGGAATATAAGTCAGGTAATATGCTGAATAGGACACTACCCTTGCATAGGATGATGAAGCATATTTCTAGAAGCAATAGTTGGCTACAATAAAAATGAAGGAAGCTACAAGGTCAAGTCAAAAGCTTGGAATCACAAATGGAGATGGTGCAAGAAGAGTTGAAGAAATCTTAAGATGATTGTGCAAGATGATGATGTTAATCCATGAAACATGGTAAGCCACACATTTTTGAATTAAATTTTGTCTTATGCTATCATAACTAGTAAAATACAAGTTATAGAAGTGTTTTTGAGGTAAAATAAGAAGAAAATATCAAAAGAAATTGAACTAGGTACTTTGATAGCGTAATCCAGGCTTGAAGGTGAGTTGTCTCTACGAAAGTGTTTTAGGTTTCTTTAAAGAAAAAATTCTTGAAATGTCTTAGAAAAGGGGTGACTTGGAGCATTTATTTACCTCATAAAACCCAAGGAAGGTCCTCCAACAATAAACAAAGTAAAAAAAATGTGTAGAAGATGGGTTTTTGAAGTTGCTACAAAAGTACACTACGAAAGTACGCTACGAAGGTTCCTAATACTCTTTTTTTTCCAACGCTATGTGTTTTTTGACTGTTTTTGGGTAGTCAACATAGAAAAAAGGGTGGTTGAGTCATCTAATTGGATCAGGGATATCATTGGGACATTTGTTTAAGGGGTCAAATCAACAATGGCTAACATGGTTAAACAACTCGTCATGATGCCACCTCACAAAAATGGATAGTTCATCATCAAATTAGTTTTATGAAGACCTTAAATCTAGTGTATCAGTTGGCTACCTCAACATGGCAATTTGATTTGATATGGATGAAAAAAATGGGTTGTTAGACTTTTTTTTTAATTATTTAATGGTCATAGAGTCCTTTTTGATTACCAACTCTACTAAAACATAAAATATCCCTATTATTTATCAAAATGATGTAATCCTAGTTGAATTAGATCTCTATGTCAAGTATCGAAGCCTAGCCCAGGTGGAAGTCCTTTGTAACAGAAATATCACTCTATAAATGAGAGGTTTACTGAATTTTAGGAGGCTGGTTTATGAAGGTAGATAAGAGGACTATTATGTAATTTTGTTTCACCAATCTAATATACAGTTGCAATAATTGTATTTCAGACCTGAGATTTATTTTAAGATTATGTGTTTTTCCATTTCTCATATTATCGTCATCTTCATATTCTCATGATTACTTGGAAGTCATAGTATTATGCTCTAATTTCCTTCATGCGTTATGTGTATTCTGTAAAAAGTTATCTTTTAAGATTAACTACCTCAACTTCCATAATATACATTTTCTTGTGATTGAAGTCCCATAGCTAATTCTGTGCCCAATGGTAGCCTTTCATACATATTCCACCTGAAAAATCACTTAAAATACAAAAAGAGTTAGCCATCTGTAATATAAGTTTCATCTTGAGTATTCATTTGTTTTCTTTGAGAGAGCCCTCTCTGACTGGAAGTGCTAACTTTCAGTCCAAAGTGGTTTGAAATAGTTGCATTAGGTTTACCATTGAAAAACCCAATTGGTGCCAGCTTAGTGATAACAACATGAATACTAATATGTCAAAAATAGTTGATTTTACATTCTCAATAAATCCTTAAATCATAAAGTGAATATAAAATTGAAAAATTGATGGATAGGACGATGGAATACTTACAAAAATTCATAGAATCTATGCTTTTCCACATTATAGATGAGAAGTTCCCAAAAATTTATATTGTGATCCAAGGAAACCATTAAAATAAGGAAAAGAAAATTTTTGAGCCTTAGTAATGTATTAAAATAATTTAACACATTTGGAGAGAATAAATATTGAACGCTGGAATCATAATCGTTCATTGCTCCAAAATTTGCAACACTATGGGTTCAACTCAGGACCATGGGACTACATAATTCCCAAGATTGATACGAGGAAGTTCTATGGAAAATATACTATAATATTTTTTTCCATGTAAATGAATCAATTATTTTATCTACACCAAGTTCCAACTTTACAAAAGGTTACTCTTACATCCTTGCATTTAGAACTTGATACTTTTGTATAATACCAATGAAAAAATGAATGAAAAAATCAATTCTATTTTCTCTTGGTCCAATTTTGGGTGTAACTTTGTTATCACATTATGGGGATATTAAGAACAACAAATTATTTATTCAATTGATAAATATCCAAAACAGAAGTGTAATTACAAAACACAATCAACAATTTCAAAATTTTAGTCTCAAAGTAAAGAATGTTCCAAAGGATAATTTTTAATATCTATTTATGGAAAATTTAAAGGATAATATTCAACTTGAGGTATGTCTCCTTGAACCCAAATCTGTATAACATGTTTTAATTAGTGTGGAAATGAATGTAAAAATTAAAATTATGGCTACAACAAGGTTGGCCACTAGCAATAAGAAATAACAACACATTCCCTCTCCTACTTTACTCAACCTACCAACTTGATACCTCAACAAATGGATGAGAGAAGAGAAACGTGGATATGTTTTAATTGTGACAATAAGTACATTAAAAGGCATAAATGTGATGATATTAAACTCTTCTATATATATTTTGAAGAGGAAGAACGTAAGAAATGAAGTCATCACAAGATATACAACTATAAGGGAATACCCTAACCATATATTGTCATGTATTCATTGGAATTGACACTCCTAAAACTATCAATCTAGAACAGAAAATTATAAACAAAAAGGTAATTTTGTAGATTGATTTTGGTAATACCCGTAAATTCAGTAATGGAAAATTACCACTTCTTAATTTCATGATAGATCCATCAAATAGCATAGTTTCAAGTAATTACTATATATGGAGGAACCATGAATTTTTTATGGAAATTTCATCGTATTAATCTTACTATGGTGGAGTGTTTATTGGATATACCAATTATTGCAATCCATATGAGTGTTGATGTTGTATTAAGGGAATAATGGTTATAATCATTAGGATTAATGACTCTTAAATTTTAGGAAATTTTCATGATATTTTCCTTCAAATAAAAGGAAATTAAACTAAGAGGTATCTAAGGGAAACCATATAAAATGATAAGATTTAATAGCATGACAAAATTTCTAAACAAGGAGCCACATGGTGTAATTTCACAATTTTTTTCACTATATGTTCAAACATATAGACCCTCTATTCATGTGGATGTCAAAATTAAAATTCAAAAATAATTCTGTTGTAGCTGCTGCAACACCCTCCAAAATTTTTCTCTCCTTCAACTTTTGAGCCCTTAATACTTGTGAAAAGAGAAATCAGACCTAAATTCACCTTTTCTAAACCTCAAGTCTCTAAGTCAAAAATATGGTTAACTTTCCTAAGTTGTGACCCCACAACCTTGCGACCCCCCAGGGTCACTAAGTCGCTTAGTCGCACATCATTCTGAAATCAAACATCAGCGATCTCGCAACCCTGCGACCTCGTGACCCCTTAGGTCACAAGGTCGCAGAGTCGCAAGTTCGCACATATCGTTATTGAGGTTCATTCGTGACCTTGTGACCATCATTTATTTCCCACACGTGCGACCCCTTTATATATAGAAGGCTCACATAGGTCGCATTTGACCTATGCAACAGAGAGAAAAAAAAAACGCCTCTGACCAGCCAGATGGAGCGCAATTTTCCCAGGTAAGTGCCTGATCCTCCTGCTGTTTCTTTTCTAGGGTAGCTGTTACTATTTTTCCCTTACCCTAGCCTATTTTAACCCTGTACGAACTTGACCAAACCCTTTAGCAATCCTTCTGCAAACATCCCCTCCTTCGGTTTCTCTTCAAATCTTGTGTTAAGCTTGCCTGCCCCTCCCCCCTTCCTAGGACCTTGCCTAACTCACCTATGAAGGCTCCTACAACCTTGTACGACGATTTTGTGGACACCATGTGTTTTTCCTAAGCCTTTTTCCGTTGCGCATCCGCAAAGCCCTAGAGCAACCCCGCGACCTTGCGACCCAGTGACCTTGCGACATTATTGCTAAGTCGCAGAAACACTAGGTTGCATATCATGGAAATGTAGAGTGGCGTGACCCACCTACTTAGCGACCTTGTGACCTAGTCACGAGTTACTAAGTCGCTAGGTCGCACTTCCAAAAAGTTTCCAGCCAAAGCGACCTTGCGACCCAGTCACAAGGTCGTCAGGTCACAGGTTAACCCACCTCCTTGGAAATGACTAAGAAGATGTAGAAAAAGCCCACATATTTAAAATTATTGGCATATATCTTATCATGGGATTTTTTTATGAACATGCTAGGGGATATTGAAGCCGAGCTAGAGTGTGTGTCCATTTCATTAGCATCAAGTGACATGGGGCCTCCAATAGTCCGCAAGGGGAACAAAAGTCCCGAGATAGAAATATCAGAGGAGGAAAGACCCGTTTTTCTTCCCCCCATCTATGGAGACACAAACTGCATCTTTGGTAAGGGGGACAATATGAGCTGGTACCAGATCTACAAAGAGTTTACTCAGGCTGAATTTCCGGAGGACCTCCCTGACCGACAGATATATATTCAAGTTAAACGATCCAAATTTCACTACGCAGGGGCCCACTCGCCAGTGTTCCCATGCACCGAGCTAATTGAATGGATCCTATAGAGAGTTGACCCCAAGATCTGGGTCATTTGGGACCATGCCGGGAAGACTTTCTCCAACCTAAAGGGACAAGATGTAGAATTCTGCTATGCGCTTCTCGCCCGAGATCAGACCTTCAATGATGAATGGGCCACTACTCATGCAGTTCTCATATCTGAAACATTGAAAGGGTGGTGGGAAGACTCAGAAAAATTTCGGCTCAAGAAGGATCAAGAATATCAGAGAGTGGGTCTCAGGAAAGTTTACAAACTCGTAGCCACAATGCTATGCAGGATGTATGGCCACCCAGATGCCAGCTTTTTCAACGACGCATGGGTCTATCTAATGTATGTCATCGCCCTGTATGGTACCCATTTCAACTGGGCCAACATGATAATAGCAGCTCTCAAGTCAAACATATCTGCAGCTTTGGCACCCGATGAAGGGTATGCCTCAGAATTTTACATGGCATCTTATCTCCTAGATGCAGTGTGTGCCAGGTGCCAGTTTGAGGGGTGGTCACATAACTAGAACTCAGAGAATGGCAATCCAATTCACAAAGACCTAATGGTGTTTTTGGATTCCAGATATAATCAAGACATGGAGTCAATAGAAGGTAGCTTCATCCCTGCACTCTACGTGAATCTATTCGGACAAGACCGCCCATGCATTGCCAAGCGATCCATGGATACAATAACTTAGGTGGCCCGGTGGTTTCCATACACTGATAGCACCTTCCTATGAGTTTTTGGGTTGCTCAAGGCCCCCCATGCATTGCCTCGCTTTGTGACGGACAAGCTTCTCCTCCAAGAAACTTGTTATAAAATGTGAGGTGGTTTCTCCAAAGTCCTCACTAAGGGTAAAAGGAAACCATGGCCAACCCTGTCGCTCACCATCGGTGCCTACACAGTAAAGGATTTTAGAGAAGTATAAGTAGAAGCCGAACAAATAAAGGGATTCCATCTACCTCCCTTGGCACACCGTACATATGATCCCGAGAGAATTATCCCCGCACACTTCAAGCATGCCAAATTCAAATGGAGTTATCAGCATACTGATTGCCCAACCAAAGATAGAATAAAGAATTGGTACAATAAGGATAGAGAGGTAGCTCCGGTAGAATCGAGCAATCAGGAGGAACAGGACAACTAGACTTTGGAAGAAATATTTAATACACTGGGAGGAGCCTCATCCTCCAGAGCTAAGAAAGCAAAGACTATTACATGCCTTAACCCTTCTACCCAACAAATATAAATGGAAGCCAAAGCTAAACAAGAGGCCGAAAAGAGGGAAAGAGAAGAGGAGGCCAAATCTAAACAAGAGGTCGAGGAAAAGGCAAAGGAAGAAGAGGATAGACGAAAGAAGAAGACGAAGGAAGAGAAAAGGAAGAAGTGGGTAGAGGAAAACCGCAAGAAAAAATAAGAGAAACAGAGGAAGAAGGAGGAGGAAGAAAAGGCGGAAGTCGAGTGCCAGTTGAAATTGAAGCAGGATAAGGCAGAGGCCGAGCACCGGTTAAAAGAAGATCAAGAGATAGTAGAACTTTTTCACCGGTTGAAAGAAGAGCAGGACAAGGTAGAAGCAGAGCTTCGGTTGAAGGAAGAGCAGGACAGAGCAGGAGTCGAAGGGAGTAAGACACCGCGCTCAGAAACAGAGGGACCAACAGAGTTGCCACCCATTGAGGTACCTCAGACAACTCCTGCCCATTTCACTCTCTCATAACTGGGTACCCCCGAAGATCTAGATGAGGGAATTCTTGACCTCACTAGACTCACCTACGATCAATTTACACATAATATCAGGTAGGAGAAGAGAAGATGTTTGTCACAGGACCCTGTGGCACCCCTCGCAGTCACTCCAGGGAAGGACATAATCTTGGAAACCAGGACTAACCTGGTCATGATTTCCTCAGTCGGTACCACTTTTGCAGTAGCTACTAAAGAGAACATTAGCAGGATGAGCAGAGATATCCTCTCCTTACAGAACATACTACAGGCCTCTGAACTCAAGACAACCCAATTAGAGTAAGAGAAGAAGGCACTGCAAGAGGAGGTCAGACAATTTCAAGCTAGGGATACCCTTTCTAATGAAATATCAATCACTATATAGGGAGAGCTAGTCACTTTGGAGGCCTCCATGATGCAGGTCTATGAAGAAATGTTTACCATAAAGAAAAATGTAGTGCTTCTACTAAAGGCACAGGTCGAAACTAAAAGGAGGAACACAGCTGAAAGAAGCCTCTACTGCATTGGACAAGATATTGGAGTGGTATAACAGGTATCCACAAGCCTCGGCCATGTTGCATAGAAGAGATTGGATTGCTACCTAGAATGACAAAGTTCAGTTTCAGATGAAGGTACAATCCAAGGAAAAGCTCATCAAGGATCTGGAGAAGGTAATGTCAGCGTATGAACATTTCATTAGTGGAATCGACTCAATGGCCGAGGTACACCACATCCCTTCTCTGGGTGCACTTGGAGAAGAGAAAACATGGGAAGAGGTCTCCACTGATATTCAAACATTTTTACAGCCCATAAGGCAAGCAACTGCCTCACAAGACCTGCCGGCGTCAAGAGAAAACATGGTTCAGTTCATTGTGACACCGGTCTAGATATACACTAAACTGGCCTCCTTGTTGAATCATATCACAGTCAAGAGGGAAAATTTGATTCAAAATGCCCTCGAATGTCTTCAAAGGTTAAGAGAAGATACACCTTAGGTCTCCCCAGTGGCTGCAGATTATCGGGCTTGGCAGACCTACCTTAAAGAGCAGCAGCAGATGGATGTCTCGAGCCTCGCAATCACCCAACTACTTCCATGATCAAGTCATAGATAGTTGCAAGTAGAGTAGGTCTTAGGTCATAGAAACTAAGGGGTCACAAGTCACAGCCACAACCGAGGTCACAAGTCGCAATTTCCCTCATGTCACAAAGTAAACCAATAGTTGGGAAGGCGAAAATTCAGGGATACCCAAGGGTCAATTTTGTTTATAAATACTCCCTTCTGTGAATTGTAAAGGACCTTTTTTCGAGCACGCCAAAGGAGCAACGAATTATATAGCATTGAAATCACCCTTTATGAATGAATACAAGCACTTGTTATGATTCCAGTCTTGGATCTGATGGAAGTTAATGTGTTAAGATTGTGAATATTTTTCCTTATGCATCTATTATCTTTCTGATTAAATCACCAATGTTTCCCACTTATATCATTTATACATTCAGCTTACTAAATGTTGTTAATGATGTTAATTTGTTCATATATAAAGTGCTAAGCAACTCTGTTACTAACATTTATCTCGTTGCTGGAAAACGCGTAAGGAAGTGAGGGGCGCTCTAACCATAAAGAACTATTTCTTCTGTGGTTCGAATGACTTTTCCTTACAAGAATGACCTTGATAATGTGCTGCTAACATCATTTCCCTGGCCACATGTTTGTTTAATTCATCTTGATATTCATAGTGTTTTATGTTCATTAAGGACTCATCAACCATTTGCATTGTACCATCCGGATAATCGTGCATTCACAGGTTTGCAGGGCTTGTTCCTGTCCGAGAAAAGGAGTATTTAGCGGTAGTCAAACCCACACCCCGAATGGGATCCCTATCACAAATGGTTTAGAGTCTAGTTGGGACTTTACACTAGGGAGATCCCTTATTGTTGGCTGGACATATTTTTCCGTCAACAGATTTGGCGCTAGAAGGAGGGCCTGAATGATAGGCTCCCAGCACACAAGTAACATCCCATTACAAACTCCCCAAGGGGAGATCATGTATGAAAACACCGATCCTCCACCTTTATAAAATTCCCAGGAGGAGGAAGCCCCTTACTATGAGGTCACCATAGAACATCTAAGAGCCCTGCGTCCCATCGCTCGAAACCTCGTCAGAGGCTTGTAAAACGCCCCGGTGACTAGCTCCCTGGCTAATCCTAGAACTTTCGCAACTAACCACACTCACCAAGGAGCCCTTGTCGATTCCTTACCTCAACTGGTTGGTCTGATGATTGAAGATTATGTAGACGTAGTTCAGCATAACTCTAAAGAGCCCCCAGACAACCACCCAGGAATGCTGAAGAAGGAGGGCCTGCAATTTTTGAACCCCAACCCAACTCCAGCCCCCAGCCAGACCAGACTTTGAATGATAACACTCAAGCCAACAACACACCTGGGGGAGGAGCTGAGAGGAGCCGGGGTAACAGAGGTAGGGAGACAGAGGCTGTGGACAAGGCCAAAATGTCAACTACCACCAGCACCATTGAAACCAGAATAGATTCCCTTTTCTTTACAATTGGAGAAACATCAAAAATATAGGGGACTGTGGAGAAAACCCAGACATGCAGTCCCACCATGAGGGCGAGGCCTCCGGGTCTGGCATGGGTAGCAAATCTGAAAGTGAAAGGGGATGTGTATAGATACCACACGACCAACAGGCCAGATGTGTACAACCCTTGGCTTGGATGGCCCAGTCCCCCTTAGGTATCCAAGGCCCCCTCCATGACATGCCCCAGCACCCTGAAAAGCATCTCCCTGTGTTCAACCCTGAGAAAGGTACTTTGGTTGAAGACCACATTAGCAACTTCTACTTCACTTTACAGATGATGAGAGTGCAGTATGACGATGTAGCATGTCGAATTTTTCCTCATACTCTAGAAAATAAAGCAGCTACGCGATATCGGTCTCTTCTTGTTGCTTCCATCCCTTCATGGGAACACTTCCGTCATACCTTCCTACAAAAGTTCTCGGAAGATAAAACCCCTTCGATTCTCCTCACAGAGCTCAGTACTTTGAAATGTCAGAAGAAGGAGAAGGCCAAAGACTTCAATCAATGTTTTTCCACTATATTGAACAAATTCCCTCCAAACATGGCCTTAGATGATTCCATTACCATTGAATACTACACAAGAGCCCTCCCACGGGACATTGCCCTATTTGTGAAGCGCGAGGCAAGAGCTACCCTGACGGCGAATTACACCACCACCCTAGCTTTCGAAAGAGATATGCTATCCATAGGAGCCATCGACCATGAAGAACGAGATGATCAAAATCCAACCACAAAGAGAGCCTAATCATCAAATCATAAATCCAGATACAAAGATAAGGATCCCTTTGATTTCGAAAGTATCACAAAATCCCTCAAGTTACTAACCAATGAAGTCTCTGATCTAAAGAGGAAGAACAATGATTTTGTCCCAGCTACTAAAATGCAGAAACCTTTCTTCATAAAGAATAACCCCAATGTGATCGGACCCCCGTCAAACTCAAGTGCTGGCCTCAACGTTGAAGAAATCGGCAAGGAAAATTTTTGTTCTTTCCATCAAGCCTCCGACTCAGAGAAAAATTGCCCCCAGTGGATTAATAGCATGACTGTCATGGTGAATCAACTTCTGGAAGACCAAACCCTAGGGATCTAGAAGAGGAGACCATCTCAGACAATGAGGAGGCCTCCCTCGTAGATGAAAATCTAGGTTCTACTGTCCTCGCTTTTGAGGTCATCCGCGGAGAATCCCCCCTTTCCGCAGCTGGGAGAAATCTGGCTGATGACCCTAAGTCTAAACTCCCTCGAAACTATGGTTTGAGGAGCAAAGGCTTGGTCCTTGAGCAGTCCTTTGAATAAAAAAGAAAGGCTTTCTTAAAGAAAATTCTGCCACCAAATGTAGAAAACCAAAACAAGACTCCTGAAAAATTTAGTCCAACTAATCTCGAAGAAGGCCCCAAGGCTAAAGCTTCATCGGTTTCCCCTAAAAACATTGTCTAACTTGCCTCACACATAGATTTTGCGTATAACATTATCGAGGATATGAAGAAGACCTGGGCCAATATTTCTCTCTATGAGTTCGCTCACATTATTAACCAGCGAGATGTTATCCTCAAAGCCTTTTCCATTTTACTAACAACCAAACCCATGAGCATCACATTTTCCCAAACTACTGCTAGTCCCAAATCCATCATAAATGTTGTGAATGCCAACTCCATGGGATCCACATCACCTTTCCTCCTCTCCTTTGAAATCTTTAACTTCAATGTTCATAATTGCCTCGTTGATTCTGGTGCATCCACGAATATTATTCCCTTATCTGTATGCAAGAAGTTAAACATCCGCCCTGAGAAGGCTAACGCCAGGATCATCCAACTCAAAAGATCTCAGGTCCTTGGAGTAAATGAATTAAATAATGTCATCATCCACCTATCCTTCGATTCTAGAGTGCATCAATGCATCGACATAGTAATCATGGACATCCCCGAGGCCTATGGACTTCTTTTGAGCAGATATTGGTGCAGCAAGCTACAGGGATGCTTTGCCACTGATTGGTACCACCTTTGGATCTCGTACAAGGGTAGGAATAACCAAATCCGGGTAGAGAGTTAGCCATACATGAAATATACTGTGACCAACCTAGATGCAAATAATGAACCAATTAGTTTCACACAAGAAGAGCTTAGGATTTGTTTCTTAGAATCCATTCTTGGGTGCTATCAAACTCCCCAATCTCTGGTCACTCAAGATGTCCAGTCTGAGCTACTTCTGGTCACTCAAAATTCCTCCTCCTCAATGAAGAACCCATTAGAAACTGTTGCCCTGGGTACGTCCCCAATATGCTTAGATAGCCTTGTCAAATTAGAAGATGAAATATGGACCCTGTACTATGACGGTTCCAAAAACCAAGATGGGGTTGGC
This sequence comes from Pinus albicaulis, assembly GCA_034641835.2. NCBI lineage: Eukaryota > Viridiplantae > Streptophyta > Pinopsida > Pinales > Pinaceae > Pinus > Pinus albicaulis. Next base: position 376,280,780 of record CM076574.1, read on the forward strand.
TCGGGCTGCATCTTACTAGACCCTCAGAAGAACAAGTTTCTAATTTCCTGCTGGTTAGAGTTCCATTGCACGAATAATACAACCGAGTATGAGGCATTGCTGCTTGGACTCAAAAAGGCCATAGATTTAAAATTTCATTTTTTAAAGGTAATTGGCGATTCTGAGATTATCACCCATCAGGTACGTAACACCATCCATTGCTTGTCTCCACATCTGAAAGGTTATCAGCAAGAGGTATGGCATTTAATTTCTGCTTTTGATGCTTTCTGTATTAAATCTGTACTTAGAATGCATAATGCAGCAGTCGATACACTCGCCAATGCTACCGCTAGGTTCACCCCACTTAGAGATGGATTTTCTATTGAATTTATTTATATTCCATCCATACCAGATAATGTTACTAATTTGTGCGTTTTCAACGATGACCAACAGGTATTGGATTTCATGCTCAATACGAATGTATTCAAAGGTGTAGTTATAGAAGAAGAGGATCATGATCGAGATTTGCAAGAGGAACAATGAGATCAGAAAGAAAATCCCATGCCCAAAGGGATCGTGTCACTCGAAAAGTTGTTCGACCTACATAACCATTTTCAAGGGCCCCCAAACACGAAGGTGCAAATTTCCATGTTAGCGTGCCGAAAAATTAACCTCAGGATAGACAAGGATCCCAAGCTCATCAATCTGGGTAATGAGTGCACCCCTCAGGGGAAGCAAGCATTCACCGGATTATTTAAGAAATACCGAGATGTATTTTCCTGGACATATGATGAGCTTCAAACTTATGATACACAGATCATCCAGCATGTCATACCCATGAAGGAAGGAGTGAAGCTTTTCCAAGAGAAACTGAGAAAGGTACACCTTGCCTTAGAACTGATGATCCAAAAGGAACTATAGAAGCTCTTGGATGCATAGATAATTTTCAAAGTTAGAAATTTGACCTGGGTGTCCAACTTGGTCCATGTTCACAAGAAATCTGGTGAAATATGTTTATGCGTAGACTTCCATAATTTAAACAGAGCCTCTAACAAGGAAAACTATATGGTCCCTCCTATGGAGAAAATCCTTCAAGCTATATCAGAGTCGGAAATGTTCTCTCTATTGGATGGGTTTTCAGGGTATAATCAAGTACTAGTGGCTGAGCCCGATCAGCTCAAAACCACATTCAGAACTAAATGGGGAACATTCACATTCAGACGCATGCCCTTCTGCCTAATTAATGTCGGCGCCACCTTCTAAAGAGCTATGGAAATCGCCTTCAGAGGACTCATTGGGAAAATCATGGTAGTATACCTTGATGACATCACCATGTTTTCAAAACTCCAATCTGACCACCTACACCACCTCAAGAAGATTTTTGAAAGATGTCAGAAATATGGGATCTCATTGAACCCGAAGAAAAGCATTTTCACCGTCTCCAAAGGAAACTTGTTAGGGCACATAATAACTCAAGATGGCATAGTGGTGGATCCAGAATGTACGAAAGTCATTGCTCAAATACCGCCCCCAAGTGGTAAGAAAGCTATGCAGTCTTTCCTTGGAAAAATCAACTTTGTCCAAAAATTTGTATCAGATTTCACCCAAATCATAAAACCATTGCAAGGCATGGTTAAGAAAAACGCTAACTTTAAATGGAATCCTCCTGAGAATGAAGCGTTCAATAACATCAAATGAGCCATCGCGGAAGCACCCGCTCTTCATAGTCTGGATTTCAAAAAAGGCTTTATCTTGTATACCTTTGCCTCAGATTCATCTTTGGCCACCGTCCTCACTCAGATAGATGACAACCACGACGAGCGGCCTATATCATTTATGAGCACTGGGTTACAAGGCGTCGAGCTGAATTATCTAGATATTGACAAACAAGCTTATGCAGTATACAAGGCGGTTAAACACTTTAGGCCATATATTTTGAAGCTTCACATCACAGTCTTCATGCATCACCCAGATGTTCGCTCATTGTTCGTACAACGGGAGTTGGGTGAGAGACGAGGCAACTGGATGACGTGCTTTCAAGAATATGACCTGGAATTCAAGCTAGCACACACTATAAAGGGCCAAGGATTATGTCAGATGGCTGTAGAGGCATCAGACTCACGGAGCAATGAAGAAGAGAATTGGGAACACAAAATAGCCATGTATCAAGCAGACATCACATCTCGGTAGGATACCTCCTCATGGTACATAGATCTCCAGCAATATCTAAAACATCGTACCATGGGCCCCACTTTAACCACTCAGCAGAAATGCGCATTGAGGTTGAAAGCTGTATCCTACCAGCTGGTGCAGGGTAAGTTGTTTCACAAGCACCACGGCGGTGTTCTGCTATGATTTTTGGAGTATGATGAGGCGCAAATTTTTTTGGCAGAACTCCATGATGGTCCAGAAGGTGGACACTATGTGGGGGATACCACTACTCATAAGATCATGCATGGCGGTTTCTATTGGCCTACTCTATTCAAAGATGTGCATGCCTATGTCCGAAAATGCTAATAATTCCAAAAGTTCTCAAATAGAGATATACTGCCTTCTGCCCCATTACAGTCTGTCGCAGTGGAAGAACCATTTCAGCAGTGGGGGCTGGAAGTGATTGGGGAAATCTTGCCGCACTCTTCCAAGAAACATAGATACATCATCACTACCATGGACTACTTCACAAGGTGGGTTGAAGCGATACCGTTGTGTTAGGTCAATGATCAAGAGGTAATAGCCTTCATCACCAAATGCATCATGATCAGGTTAGGCGTTCCAACCTCCCTTGTTTTTGATAATGCAACATATTTTTCATCTTTGAAATTATATGATTTTTCTCTAGAAAACGGTATAGTGATGAAACATTTTGCCAATTATTACCCCCAAGGAAATGGGTTAGACGATTCAACTAACAAGAACCTCATCCGCATTATCAAAAATACTTTTCTATCCCAACAACAAAATTGGCACAACGCTCTCCATAATGCCCTATGGGCTGATCGAGTCATGCCCAAGCCATCCTTGGGGACCTCCCCATTTTTTCTTGTGTATGGAAAAGAAGCCATTCTTCCTCCCAACTTGTCTCTCCCAGCCCTTTAGTTATCCCAAGAGTCTCATGGCACCCCTTGCCCTGCCTTGCAAGCCTGAATAGACACATTATTGAAGATGGAGGAAAGGGTGAAAACCCAAGAAACATTCGCCATCCACCAAAGTCGAATAAAACGATGGTTTGACAAGAAGTCTGCCGGAAACAAATATTTTGAAGTAGGTGACCTGGTCCTAAAGTGGGACAAAGCTCACGAGAATAAAGGAAAACACTCCAAATTCCAGGCCTTGTGGACAGGTCCCTTCCATATTAAAGAAAAAATCGGCTCCCACACCTACAGGCTACAAACCCTTTAGGGGAGAATTGAGGTCCTCCCGGTAAACGGGCACGACCTTAAACACTATTTCACTTGATAGCCCTAAGGGTCGGTCATTATACCCTGTACCATATGTCTATTGTTATTTTTTTTCTTTTTATTTTGTGTTACTTTTTTCCTTTGTCTTCAGTTTCTTCATTGTTTTCAATAAATTGCTTGTTCCCAGCAGGCTCCCATTTGACCCTGTCCCCTATAGCATCCCAAATGTGAAGGAAGGATGTAGAGGTTACTCAATTTGCAATGTTGTACCGAGATCTGCGCTGGTGAAGAAACGCCCCTAAAAACTCAAAAGGGACATGAGCTTTCATGTGATATGCATTCAGTTGGGAAAACATAGCTAAGTCCTAGGAACCAAGCACAGGTAGCTTGCCTAGCATGCTGGCCTGGGGAATTGCGATACAAAAGAAAATCTTGGTGTGTTCGGCCACTAGATGGGAAAGGGACAAAGATAATCAAAGGAGACAAAAGGACATCCAGGAAAAACCCAAAAGGTCCTCATATATACTAGGAGCAACCTCTCTTGTAAGTAAAATAAGTCAGGATCCCTCATCCGCCCTAGGAAAAATGCCACTATTAAATAAGTGCCTTGAGCACATTCAAATAAGTGCCCCGAGAACATTTTAAATAAGTGAAAAATAGCACATGAATAAGGGTAAAGGATCGAGAAAGGCTTCCTACGCAGAGAGGCGATGCGATGACTCCGCCGCGGTACTGACCAGGCTCACTGGCAGCGGAGTGATGTCCGTGACTCCTAGGCAGTGACTCCACTAGGACCATTAGGTTCTCTAGCAGAGGAGCAACACAATGAGGAAAAAATAATTATACCAGATCTTGGAAATCTTTGGGGTGACTCCAACCTTTTCTGTCCACTAGTCTCCTGGAATGAATTGTGATACGCTCGCACCTTAGGACATGCAGATAGATGGAGCATACATGCAAGGGCCAAAGACATAAGTATTGGGACCAATGAAATGAAAGGATCATCAGGCTTGGCCCCACCCCCCACCTGATGAAGCACCATCACAGATCCTGGGCTCTACCAGTGAATCGCCATTTGTTGTAGCTGCTACAACATCCTCCAAAATTTTTCTCTCCTTCACTTTTTGAGCCCCTAATACTTGTGAAAAGAGAAATCAAACCTAAATTCACCCTTTATAAACCTCAGGTCGCTAAGTTGCAAATATGGTTAACTTTCCTAAGTTGCGACCCTCCAGGGTGGCTAAGTCACTTAGTCGCACATCATTCTAAAATCAATCATCAGTGATCTCGCGACCCATTTATATATATATATAAGGGTCGCATAGGTCTCATTTGACCTCCACGACAAAGAGAAAAAAATGCCTCTAATAAGCCAGCTGGAGCATGATCTTCCCGGGTAAGTGCCTGATCCTCTTGCTATTTCTTTTCTAGGGTAGCTGTTACTATTTTTCCCTTACCCTATCCTATTTTAACCCTATACGACCTTGACCAAACCCTTTAGCAATCCTTCCGCAAACCTCCCCTCCTTCAGTTTCTCTTCAAATCTTGTGTTAAGCTTGCCTGGCCCTCCCTCCTTCCTAGGACCTTGCCTAACTCACCTATGAAGGCTCCTACAACCTTGTAATTTTGTGGACACCATGAGTTTTTCCTAAGCCTTTCTCGGCTGCGCATCCGCAAAGCCATAGAGCGACCTTGCGACCTTGCGACCCCGCGACCTTGCGACCTCATTGCTAAGTCACAGAAACACTAGGTCACATATCATGGAAATGTAGAGTGACACGACCTAGCCACTCAACGACCTTGCAACCCAGTTGTGAGTCGCTAAGTCGCTAGGTCGCACTTCTGCAAAGTTTCCAACTAGTGCGACCCTGCGAACCTATGACCTCACAACCTAGTCGCAGGTCGCTAGGTCGCTAAGTCGCCCTTCTATCAAGTTTTAAGCTAATGCTACCTAGCGACCCCATGACCCAGTCACAAGGTCGCCAGGTCGCAGGTTAACCCACCTCCTTGGAAATGACTAGGAAGATGTAGAAACAACCCACATATTTAAAATTAATGGCATCTATCTTATCGTGGGATTGTTTTATGAACATGATAGGGGATATTGAAGCTGAGCTAGAGTGTGTTTCCATTTCATCAACATCAAGTGACATGGGGCTGCTAGCAGTCCACAAGAGGAACAAAAGTCCTGAGATAAAAATCTCGGAGGAGGAAAGACCTGTTTTTCTTCCCCCCATCTATGGTGACATAGCCTGCATCTTCGGTAAGGGGGATAGTATGAGATGGTACCAGATCTACAAAGAGTTTACTCAGGCTAAATTTTCGGAGGACCTCCCTGACCGACAGATATATATTCAAGTTAAATGATCCAAATTGCACTCTGCAGGGGCACACCCACTAGTGTTCCCTTATTCCGAGATAATTGAATGGATCCTACAAAGAGTCGACCCCAAGATCTGGGTCATTTGGGACCATGCCAGGAAGACTTTCGCCAAACTAAAGGGACAAGATGCATAATTATACTATGCGCTTCCCACCCTAGAGCAGACCTTCAATGATGAATGGGCCACTGCTCATGTATTTCCGATATCTGAAATGATGAAAGTGTGGTGGGAAGACCCAGAAAAATTCAGGCTCAAGAAGGATCAAGAATATCAGACAACAGGTCTCAGGAAAGTCTACAAACTCATAGCCACAATGCTATGCAAGATGCATGGCTGCCCATACGCCACCTTTTTCAATGGTGCATGGGTCTCTCTAATGTACGATACTCATTTTAACTGGGCCAACATGATAATATCAACTCTCAAGTCAAAAATATCTGCAACTCTGGCACCCGATGAAGGGTATGCCTCAGAATGTTTACAAGGCATCTTATCTCCTAGATGCAGTGTGTGCCAGGTGCCAGTTTGAGGTGTGGTCACATAATTGGAACTCAGAGAATGGTGGTCCAATTCACAAAGACATAATGGTGTTTTTGGATTCCAGATATAAGCAATACATGGAGTGAATATCTGGTAGCTTCATCCTCGCCCTCTACGTGAAGCTATTCGGACAAGACCCCCCATGTATGTTCGAGCGAGCCATGGATACAATAACTCAGGTGGCCCACTGGTTTCCAGACACCGATAACACATTCCTCTAAGTTTTTGGGTCGCTTAATGCCCCCCACGCATTGCCTCACTTCATAATGATCAATTTTCTCCTCCAATAAACTTGTTATCAGATGCCAGGTGGTTTCTCCAAAGTTCTCACTAAGGGTAAAAATAAAACATGGCCAACCTTGCCGCTCACCATCGACACCTACGCAGTAAAGGACTTTAGAGAAGTAGAAGCAGAAGCTAAATAGATAAAGGGATTCCATCTACCTCCCTTGGCGCACTGTACATATGATCCCGAGAGAATTATCGCTACACACTGCAAGCGGGCCAAATTCAAATGGAGTTATCAGCATACTGACTTCCCGTCCGAAGATAGAATAAAGAATTGGTACAACAAGGATAGAGAGGTAGCTCTGGCAGAATTGAGATTTTAGGAGGATCAAGACAACCAGACTCTGGAAGAAAGAGTTAATACACTTGGAGGAGCCTCATCCTCTAGAGCTAAGAAACCAAAGATTGGTATAGGCCTTAACCATTCCTCCCAGCAAATAGAGATGGAATCCAAAGCTAAGCAAGAGGCCGAAAAGAGGGCAAGAGAAGAGGAGGCCAAAGCTAAACAAGAGGCTGAGGAAAAGGCAAGGGAAGAAGAGGGCAGATGAAAGAAGAAAATGAAGGAAGAGAAAATGAAGCAGTGGGTAGAGGAAAATTGCAAGAAAAAAGAAGAGGAACATAGGAAGAAGGAAGAGGAAGAAAAGGTGGAAGTCGAGCGCTAGTTGAAATTGAAGCAGGATAAGGCAGAGGCCGAGCACCGATTAAGAGAAGATGAAGCCAAAGTAGAAGTTGAGCGCCAGCTGAAAGAAGAGCAAGACAAGGTAGAAGCAGAGCTCCGGCTGAAGGAAGAGTAGGACAGAGTAGGAGCCGAAGGGAGTAAGACACCGTGCTCAGAAATAGAGGGACAAATAGAGTTTCCACCCATTGAGGTACCTCAGACAATTCCTACCCATTTCACTCTCTCAGAACTGGGTACCTACGAAGATCTAGATGAGGGAATGCTTGATCTCACTAGACTCACCTACGATCAATTTACACATAAGATCAGGCAGGAGAAGAGAAGATGTTTGGCAGGGGACCCTATAGCGCCCCTCGCAGTCACTCTAGGGAAGGACACGGTCTTGGACACCAGGACTAACCCGGTCATGATTGCCTCAGCTGGTACCACTTTTGCAGCAGCTACCGAAGAGAATGTTAGCAGGATGATCAGAGAGATCCTGTCCTTACAGAACAGACTGTAGGCCTATGAACTAAAGACGACCCAAGTAGAGTAAGAGAAGAAGGCACTGCAATAGGAGGTCAAACAATTTCAAGCTAGGGAAACCACTACTAATGAAATATCAATCATTATACAAAGAGAGTTAGTCACTTTGGAGGCCTCCATGACGTAGGTATATGAAGAAATTTTTACCATAAAGCAAATTGTAGCACCTCTACTAAAGGAACAGGCTGAAACTAAAAGGAGGAACACGCAGCTGAAAGGAGCCTCTACTACATTGGAAAAGATATTGGAGTTGTCTAATAGGTATCCACAAGCCCCGGCTACGTTGCTTATAAGAGATTAGAATGCTACCCAGAATGAAAAAGTTCAGTTTCAAATGAAGGTACAATCCAAGGAAAAGCTCATCAAGGATCTAGAGAAAATAATGTCGGCATATGAACATTTGATTAGTGGCATCGACTCAATGGCCGAGGTACAACACATCCCTTCTTTGGGTGCACTTGGAGAAGAGAAATAATGGGAAGAAGTCTCCACTGATATTCAAACATTTTTATAGCTCATAAGGTAAGCAGCCGCCTTGCAAGACCTATCGATGTCGAGAGAAAACATGGTTTAGTTCATTATGACACCGGTCTGGACATACACTTAACAGGAATCCTTGTCGAATCAGATTACAGTTAAGAAACTTTTATTCCAAATGCCCTCGAATGTATTCACAGGTTAAGAGAAGATACACCTCAGGTCTCCCCAGTGGCTGTAGATTATCGGGCTTGGCAGACCTACCTTAAAGAGCAGCAGCAGATGGATGTCCCAAGCCTCACAATCACCCAACTACTTCCATGATTGAGTCATAGATAGCAACAAGTAGAGTAGGTCACAGGTCGCAGCAACTGAGGGGTCATAGGTCGCAACCACAGCCGAGGTCACAAGTCACAATTTCTGTCAAGTCGAAAAGTAAACGAACAATCGGGAAGGCGAAAAGTTAGGGATACCTAAGGGTCAATTTTGTTTATAAATACTCCCTTCTAGGAATTGTAAAGGACCTTTTTTCGAGCACTCCAAAGGAGCAATGAATTGTATAGCATTGAATGCACCCTTTATGAATGAATACAAGAACTTGTTGTGATTCCACTCTTGGATCTGATGGGAGTTAATGTGTTAAGATTGTGAATATTTTTCCTTATGCATCTATTATCTTTCTGATTAAATCACCCACATTTCCTGCTTATATCATTTATACATTCAACTTACTAAATGTTGTTAATGATGTTAAGTTGTTCATATAGAAAATGTTAAGCAACTTTGTTACTAACATCTATCTCGTCGCTGGAAAACGCTTAAGGAAGTGAACGACGCTCTAACCATAAAGAACTGTTTCTTTTATGGTTCGAATGGATTTTCCTTACAAGCATGACCTTGATAATGTGCTGCTAACATTAATTCCCTGGCTGCATGTTTGTTTAATTCATCTTGCTATTCACAGTGTTTTATGTTCATTAAGGACTCATCAAACATTTTCATTGTACCATCCGGATAATCATGCGTTCACAGGTTTGCAGGGCTTTTTCGTGTCCAAGAAAAGGAGTATTCAGCGGTAGCCAGACCCACACCCTAGACGGGATCCCTATCACAAATGGTTTAGAGTCTAGTTGAGACTTTACACCAGGGAGATCCCTACTGTTGGCCCGACATTTTTTCACGTCAACACATTCCAACATATTTGGAGAGATTTCCAAGGCTCTTCCACTTACTTAATATCATGAGCATGTTATTGATTTACAGTCAGGAAGTGTATCACTTGGAATTAGGATTTACAAATTCCCATAGGGACAAAAATGTGATATTTATCATTGGGTTCAAGAAATATTATAGGTTTACATCACTCAACCTAGCAAAATTTCTTTATATACACTAGTGGTGAAGGTTTGCAAAAGGGAAGATTCATAGTATATTTGTCTAAACTATACAGAGCTTAAGAAGATAACCATTAATATAATTTCCCTATTCCTATCTTTGATGAATTATTGCATGAATTTCAAGGAGAAATTTTATTTACCAAGTTTGATTTTTGTTTTGGGTTTCATCAGATTAGAATGATGCAACTTGACATCCCCAAAATGGAATTAAAAATACATGAAGGTCATTATGATTTTTTTGGCGATGTCACTTGGCCTTACTAATGAACTTTCCACATTTTAAAGCTTGATCAATTATATTTTCAAACCCCTTAGAAAAATTTTGTTTACTATTTTTTGGTCATATATTGATACATAACAAATTTTGGGAAGAGAATGTATAACACATTCATAAGGTTCTAAAGATATTAGAGGAGAAAAAAATATGTGCAACAAATTCCAAGTGTGCCTTGGGGTTTAAGAAGTGTAATACGTGGGTCATATTATATGTCATTAAGGCATTAAATTTAATCCTAACAAAATTAAAGCTTTGATGGAATGGCCCATTACCAAAATATTAATGAATATTAAAGTACTATTAGGATTAACTGGATATTACTACGAGATTATTAGGAATTATGGTAAAATAATGGGACTTGTAAAAGAATTATTGAAAAATGAGGTTTTTTCTTCGAATAAAAAATAAATCAATTTAAAAAAGAAAAATTAAGTAGGCTATGTGTACAACTCTTATCATAGCAACATGCCACGAGGTTTAGAGAAGACAGTGATAGGGTGTGATGTTAAGGCACATCATGACGTGAAGGTCACTAGTTTGAAACTCCATGGGAAAAACTCCAGCCATGCTATGGGATGGTGTGGCCTAGATTGGGTGTGATCCCGAGTGATTTTGATGGCTTAGATTCTCTTGGGTCATGACTACTCAAGCCACAAGTAAGGTATGCCAAGCACCTTAGGACACACGTAACCTAGCAAGCAAAAAAAACTCTTATCATAGCAATAATTGACTTCACAAAGACATTTATTATAGAGTGATGCCTTAGGGCATTACATTGGTGATTTTAATGTAAGAATTAGGGGTCCTTCTAGTTTAAATAAACCAACTTAAGGGAAAGTAGTTACTCAAAACCATCTTTGAAAAATAAATTTTGATCATACTACATGCTATCAAGAAACGATACCCTTACATAACATGAAGATGCTTCAAGGAAAAATTAGATCTTGATAGTCTATAATACATCTTGGAATGATGATTATTTTCATAAGAATAACAAAAATGTCTTAAAAGATGCTAGATTATGGATTTGAAATTATCTACAAGAAAAGGAAAACAAAATCTAGCGGTAGATGTACTTTCAATGAAATAAGAATACACAATTTTTTAATTTCTACCACCTCCATTCCAATATCCAATTGGGTAAAATAATAAAGGATAGAAAATGTATGCAATATCATTCAACAACTACAATAATTCACCTACACTTATATAATAATTTGTAACTCAAACATAAGGTCCTTTTAGGATTGAATTCAAGGTTCTTAAAAATTTAAAATAACAATATGATTTTTTTTTAAGGAAGGTATCGAAATTGGTGTTCAAATGTTTCTAACTAAATGTTTGATTTTTCAAGAAAATAAGGGAGAGAAAATTAAGGCCTTGGGTCTTATACAACCATTAACCATAACAAGTCAATGCTAGCAAGTATATTAATGGGTTGTATTATAAGTATACAAATTTAGGTATACAAATTCCAAAGGCTTTAATGCAATCATGTTAGTAGTGGTTTGAATCACAAGATATGCCCATCTTTTTCTATCTTCCCCTCTCTCATATTTTAAAAGAAAGTACAATAGTTACAAATTCATGGAAATATTTTACACACTACATGGAATCCCACATATTTTTAAAGGTGATAGAGACCTAATTTTCACAAGTGATTTCTAGACTAACATAGTAGTTTCTCTTAGTAGAGTGGTGTAATAACATGTCCTTCCATACTTCACAAAAAATTTCTTGACTTAGGGAACTTTATGAAAATCATCCTTCAACCCTCACATCATCCTCAAGATGAAAAGATAAGGTTGTATTAGTGGATGACCACATAAATAACCAAGAATGGATTCTCCATGTATCGAAGGAGAATTTGGTTATAGTAGAAAATATGATGAAACACAAAATGATCAACATCGTAGTGAAAGAGAATTTGAAGTGGGGGATTGAGTTTTCAATTCATATAGTGGGACAAATGCATTAACAATTATTTGTCAATCCAAGGTAGGTATTATTATGAGTTGAAGACACTATGTGTGAAAACTAGCTACTTAGGACAAGTAAAATGCAAATTAGGGCATGTGATTTCTAGAGTTAATCTAGGCTGAGGACTATTTCCATTAGTTTTAAATCCAACTATTGAAATTAATAAGGTAAAACCACAGATCCAAATAAATACATCACACGATCACACTAGATGTTTTTCTGAAAACATACTTTATTATGTCAAAGTGGTCTATATAAGATTTCCTAATATTTGTTGTGCCTCACAAGTAATCTAAGTCTCCTGGCCATCTAAAGATTTTTCTTTTTAATGAAGAATAAAGGGATGTGGGAGTGGTAGGAATATCTCTAGTTAATGGAAAAATATCTTTTTAAGTTTTATAAAAAAACTATTCTAAGTGGTGATTTGGTATTTTCCGAATAGTGATGAGTCTCACATGTTCTCGGATAAGCTATTCATATTTCCATCTAGTAGGATTGGATATAATATGTTGGTAGCTATGAACCCTATATACATCCTCATGGAGGTGGGTAAGGAAGAACCCTAATTGGCAGGAAAAAATCTATGACCTCATGGAGCTATATGAGATAGATGTAATGAAATTGAATCGTTTTCTCTTCCATCTGGTTCAATCTATTGTTTCCATTAAGAGGAGTAATGGAAAGGATAGGTTTGAAGTCACAGGATGTACTTTTATAGTGCTCATTTCTCCAATTATGAAGCATGGTTGCAAATCCCACTCACATCAAACCTAGTGGACAAATATTTTGCCCAATAGTAGGACAATAAATATTGATGGGGATGTAGGTGAAGGTTTGCAAGGGATACAATCCTAATGAAGAATATTAAGGTGCAAATAATCCAGGTCGATATTGTTGGCCACTTTCCTATTCAACTTGGACCCTCACAATTGTTTATTTCAGTTTTTTGGTTTCCTTAATTGTAGCACAATTTACTATTTTTGGTAGTTTTTTGGGTCTTGAACTTTCGGAGCCATTTTGAGAACCTAAACAACGTTTTTTTTTTAAACGGGATAAAATAAGACTTTAATTGAAATTTTCAGTCGAAAGTTGTATTCCTTAGATATATATTTCTAAAGAGGTATTGTGCATGTCAAACAGAGATCGTATTCCAAAGTTACGACCCCGAGAAGTTGATGTACCAATTTACCCCAACAGGGCCCACATTTTTGACGATTCATCTCCTAGGGTTAGGTTTTTGGATGTTTATGGTTTTACATTGTTTATAAATAATAAATAGGCATTTTGAGCCTCATTGTAACATATTTTAGAGGCATGTAGCCTCCACATATCTTTTCAGAGATAAGTTTCCATTGCCCCAACTAGTTTATTTCCATTCTGTATGTAAACAAATTTCAATTCTATGATATTAATGAAATGAAGTTTTATTTCTATTAAATATTTGTGTTTATGTTTATATATTTATTTTATTGTTTTCTTGCATAAGTTTGGATCAGTGGTATTAGAGAGGTTTAATATTTCTATATTTTTCTTTACATCTCCCTGACGAGGTCAAGGTACAAGGAGTTAGGGCTCGAACTAGTTGAACCTTTGCAAGATCAACCTCAAAAACCTTATCAGCCTCCCATGGTGGATGAAAATAAATATGAGGGATGAGGATATCCTTTCAAAATACTACCTGAGGAGGCACTCAAGAAAAAGAGGAACACGATGATGGATAACTTTTCCTAGATACTTCGACGACTATCAACAGGCGACACATATTCAACCAGCAGCAACTCTGGAGGCACCATGCCTTTTAAGGTACAAGATAACTTTTAAATTCACATATTTGAAGACTAGATAGATTAAAATTTCATATATATATGGTTAAATCTGTTGTAAGGATATTTTTTGGTTCATGATTTTTCCAATCGAGAAAATATTACTTTTTCTCTCCCCAAAGTCACCCCCCATGTCAAGGATTGGTGGGACACTTACTGTGAGAAAAAGGATGAGAGGGAATCCTCATTGTTTTCAACCACAACCACTTCAAACTCTTTTCGATATGCCATCAAGGAACAATATTACCCTATCGGGAGCTATGAATATAAATACATAAAGTGGACCACGCTATGATAGGGAAGGGAACAAGATGTGTTAGAGTTCACAAATGGTTTTCATGTCTTTTTCACGAAGCTTGGTATTATGGATTTTGAGCGGAATTTCCTACTCAAATACCAAAATTGTTTACATAATTACATCCAGGATGAAATGGAGTTCCTGTACATCTCATCGCTTGGTTTCACCTATCGATATGTTGTCAAGATCGAGAAGAAGTTTAATCAAAAGAAGCGAAAATTTGGTTTTGCGAATCCAAAACAAGGGAAAGGAGCCCCCAAACTACAGAACAAATGGAAATTCCAAGGAGGGGTGACCTAGGACAACCCGTTGAATCCGAAAGAAAAGAACAACATCAATAAGACAAAGAAGGACACAAGAAAGTGGTCTGAGCTCGTCAAAACACAAGTGAGTGTCGTGTTGGGTGTGGATCTTGATTATCTTGTTTATTTTGTATCACAACATTGGACCCCTATACCTTAATGGGGTGGAAACGCCGCCCATAATTAAACACTACCTGGGGGTTCCAGGGGGGCCAGCTACGACTTTATGGAGCCCCCCCTTGGTGGGTGGTTTCGGGGGTAGCGCCCCCGAAGCGAAAAAAAGAAGTAAAATTTCCTTCTAAAAGTATAGTAATTTCTAGTCAATATGGGCCGTTCATTAGGTGGATGATCTGACAGTAGAAGTTATGTTTATTTTAGGTATTTTTTCCCTAGAAGGAAATACCTTGCATGTATGAGGGTATTGTATTGCGGCTGTGTATGGTATGTGTATTCTCAAAGCAAGAAACAGATAGGGAGACTATGATATAGAACAGAGGATATTAGAACGGATCTGTTGTAGGTTGCGTCTATTCATTTTTCCAGATAATAGAAAGGAAAGACTGGCTATTCGGGGTGGACGTAGCTCAAATTGGGTGAATCACGTATATCTGTGTCTCTCTGGTTTTATGTGTTTTGTGTGCTTGTGTTTTCCACATATTTTATGTGTTTCATTGCTCTGTAATATACAATTTTTTAACAACTGGTATAAGAGCTGAAGGTCTATTTGGCTGATAAACTCACAGGACAGAAGGGTTCTTGGTTCGAGTGGGAGCAATGGTGGAAGATGGTAAATTTAGGGTCGAGAAATTTAACGGCCAAAACTTCCCGTTGTGGAAGATGCAGATGGAAGATTATCTGTATCAAAAATATCTTTACCTACCATTGAGCGAAAAAACAAAGAAGTCGACAGCTATGATAGACGCAAAATGGGAGATTCTTGATAGAAAGGAACTCGAAATAGTATGGTTGTGCCTCGTGGCATTGGTAGCCTTCAATATTTTGAAGGAAACAACAACAGAAGGTTTGATTAAGGCATTGGTGAAACTATATTAAAAAACCTCAGCCTAAAACAAGGTATTTCTTATGAAATATTTATTTAATATGAAGATGTCTGAAGGTGGATCTGTTGCAGACCATTTAAATGATTTTGATACAGTTACCAGTCAGTTAAGTTCTATAGGGGTAAAATTTGATGATGAAGTTAGGGCTCTTTTATTTATGTGCTCATTGCCAGAAAGCTATAATGGTTTAGTTATGGCCATTAGTAACTCTATCTCTGGATCTAGTACTTTAAAGTTTGATGATGTTGTTGGTGCTATCCTTAGCGAGGAAATGTGACGGAAAAGATCCGATGAGACATCGGGAAATGCTTTGAGTGCAAAGTATAGGGGAAGAAGAATGGAAAGAGGAAAGAGCTCAGGATATCACGGTAAATCAGGGAAAGGCATATCCAAGTCCAGATCAGGGATAGTGTGTTGGAAATGCGGAAATAAAGGACACCTAAAGAAATATTGTAGATCTCATAAGGGGAAAGAAGGAGATGCACAGCAAGAAATAAATCATGAAGAAAATGTGACAGGTGATGTGTTACAAGATGCTTTGATTATTTATTTTGAAAATGTTATTGATTCCTGGGTAGTAGATTCAGGGGCCTCATTCCATGCCACACCTGATAAGAAATATTTTCATGACTATGTTCAAGGAGATTTTGGACAAGTTCGTTTGGGTGATGATAAACCCTGTAAAATTGTTGGAATGGGTAAAGTTATTTTAAAAAAACAGAATGGAAACCAATGGATATTAAAGAAGGTGAGGCATCTTCCAGATCTGAAGAAAAATCTGATTTCAACAGGGAAGTTAGGCAGTGAAGGTTGTGTGACAAATTTCACAGATAAAACTTGGAAGTTCACCAAAGGAGCCCTTGTAATAGAAAAAGGTGAAAATCTTGGTACATTTTATTTATGCAATGGTATTTCTAACTCTATTAATGCTTTAACTTCCAAAGGTGCAGATGCAGCATTATGGTATCATAGGCGTGGACACATAAGTTAGAAGGGGATGAAGATTCTTCACTCAAGAAAATTTTTGTCGGGTTTGAAGAATGTTGATTTGGATTTCTGTGAGAATTGTATTTATGGAAAACAGAAGAGAGTCAAATTTCTCAGAGTTGGGAAAGAAAAGAAGAGCGAAAAATTAGAGCTTGTGCATACAGATGTATGGGGACCTTCTCAGGTATCATCTCTTGGTGGCTCTCATTATTATGTTACTTTTATTGATGATGCAACTAGAAAAAAATGGATTTATTGTATTCAGAATAAATCTGATGTATTTGATATTTTTTAAGAAATGGAAAGCTTTGGTTGAGATTGAGACAGGAAAGAAGTTGAAGTGTCTCAGATTAGACAATGGAGGTGAATATTGCAGCAAATAGTTTGATCAGTACTATTCAGAGCATGGAATTCGCAGAGAGAATACAGTTCCAAGAACACCACAAGAAAATGGTGTGTCAGAAAGAATGAACAGAACAATCATGGAGCGTGCAAGGTGCATGAGATTGCATGCAAGATTTCCTTTACAATTTTGGGCAGATGTTGTAGATACTATTGTTTATCTAATAAACAAAGGGCCTTTCAAGTCTTGGATGGTGGTATTCCAGAGGAAGCATGGACAGGTAAAAAGGTAAACTACTCTTTTTTAAAGCCTTTTGGCTGTGAGGCCTTTGTCTATATTAATAAAGAAAATAGAACAAAGCTTAAGGCAAAATCAAAGAAAATGTACCTTTATTGGAGATGGTGTTAATGATTTTGATTATTGCTTATATTATTATGAAAAACAAAAAATCATTAAGAGAAGAGATGTAATATTCAATGAAAAGGTCTTGTATAAGAATTAGATGCAGGAAAAGAAATAGGAAGAAGAAAACAAAGAATACACAGTTATTGACGAGATCATAGAAAAAGTAAAGGTGCCTGAAAATAATAATAATAATTAATAGACAAAACAACAACAACCACCACAACAACAATAGGCACCTCAAACACCTAAAAGTGGTGTTAGAATATCTACCAAGATAATTAGGTCCCCTGAATGATACTCTCCTTCATTATATTATTTCTTGTTGACTGATTCTGGTGAACCCGAATGTTATGAAGAAGTAATGTAGGTTGAAAGCAGGAAGAAGTGGGAGCTATCCATGGAAGAAGAGATGGACTCCTTAATGCATAACTAGACTTGGGACTTAGTCAGGTTGCCTGAATAAATGGGCTTACAGGCTTAAGGAAGAAGATGGAGGAAAAAAAGGGTACAAATCTAGACTTGTGGTGAAGGGGTTTACACAGAATAAAGTTATTGATTTTGATGAAATATTTTCTTCTGTTTTTAAGATGACTTCAATTAGTGGAAATTTGGGTTCAGAGGTAGCGAATATTTACATCTTGAATAGCTAAATGTAAAGACAACATTTCTCCAAGGAGATTTGGAGGAAGAGATCTATATGCAGCAACCAGAAGGATACGAGGTCAAATGGAAAGAAAAATTAGTGTGCAGGTTAAAGAATAGCTTGTATGGCTTAAAACAGGCTCCAAGGCAGTGGTATCTAAAATTTGACAAGTTTATGTATGAACAAGTTTATACTAGATGTCACTCTGATCATTGCCTTTATCTGAAAAGGTAAAATGATGGCAGCTATATTATATTGTTATTTTATGTAGATGACATGCTTATTGCAGGGTCTAACATGTAGGAAACAAATGTTCTCAAAATAAAATTGGCAAATTCCTTTGCAATGAAGGATTTGGGAGCTGCAAAACAAATCCTCGTATTATAGTCAATCAGAGATAGGAAAAAATCACAAATTAACATTGTACCAGAATGAGTACATACAAAAGGTGTTAAAAATATTTAATATGCATAATGAAAATCCAGTTAGCACACCTTTTGCTAGCCATTTAAACTTAGTAAGGAGATGTGCCCCAAGACCCAAGATGAAATAGATTATATGTCTAAAGTTCCATATGCATCAGCAGTTGGAAGCTTAATATATGCAATGGTCTGCACAAGGCCTGATATTTCACATGCAGTGGGAGTTGTAAACAGGTACATGAACAATCCAGGAAAAGAACATTAGATGGCAGTGAATTGGATTCTCAAATATTTGAGAGGTACCAAATCAAGCATTATGCTTTGGTGGTTCAAACATTTCTGCTGTGATATGTTGAAGCAGAGCATGGAAGATGACAGAGATAACATGAGGAGCAATCAAGTAGATATGTATTTACTATAGGTGGAACATCCATGGGCTTGGTTCAAAATCCAAAGTGTTGTTGTGACTTTCAACAATAGAAGTAGAGTATGTTGCTGCTACAGAGGCTAGTAAGGAAATGATTTCGTTACAAAGTTTTATGCATGAATTGGGTAAGAAGCATGATATGGGCACGTTATACAGTGATAGCCAAAGTGTCATTCATATTGCAAAGAACTCAACATTTCATTCCAGGACTAAACACATATAGCTCAAGTACCATTTCATACGGTCAGTATTGGAAGATGGACAGTTGAAGATGGAAAAGATACACAATAGCCAGAATCCTCCAGATATGCTAACAAAAGTTGTAACCAAGGAGAAACTGAGATTATGCTCAATTTAAATTGGTCTTCAAGGATGACGATTAATATGAGAAACAACCAAGTCCAAAGAGGAGTCATTTTCCAGCAAATGAAGCAGTGGCAGAGTTGCTACAATCAGTCTCCAAGTGGGAGATTGTTGGGTGTGGAGCCTAATTATATTGTTTATTTTGCATCACAACATCGGGACCAGAGCTTATGGGGCGTAACACCGCCTTAATTAAATGTTGCCCGGTGGTCTGTGGGGGGTAATGCAAGCTTGAGCTCCCTCTCTGCGGGGGTTTAGGCAACGCCCCGGGTTAAAAAACATATGTAAAATTGCCTTGTAAAAGTATAGTAATTTTAATAATCAACATTCATTAAGCCAATGATCCAATGGTATAAGCTATGCTTTAGTTTAGGGTTTGTTCCTAAGGCAAACCTCGTAGGTATGAGGTGGTAATATTGTGGTCGGTGTATGGTATGTGTATTCTCAGAGTGAGAAACAGATAGGGAGACTATGAGAGAGAACAAAGGATATTACAACGGATCTGTTGTAGGTTGTGTCTCTTCATTTTGCTGGATAATAGAAAGGAAGGACTGGCTGTTCAGGGTCGACGTAGCCCAAATTGGGTGAACACGTATATCTGTGTCTCTCTGGTTTTATGTGTTTTGTGTGCTTGTGTTTTTCACATATTTTATGTATTTCATTGCTCTGTAATATATAATTTTCTAACATGTTGAGCCAAGCAATCACTAATGGTAGAACTCAGGGCTTCCACATCAGATGTATGTTTTGACTTCGAATCAAATCCCAACAAGGGGAATGAAAAAAGGAATCAAATTATTTATGCAGAGCCCAGTGCCACTGTTTCCACCACCAATATCTAGAAGGATGAGCCTGAATATCTAGAGGAGAGGGAGTGCCTCTTCCACTCATAGATGTGGGTGAATGGTTCTCCATTGTATTTCATTATCTACAATGGGATCCAAAAGAACCTCATTTCAGCATAGGTCATGAAACAGTTGGGTCTACCAACCATAACACGCTCGTAGTCGTACACCATCAGGTGGATTCACTAAGGACGAGATCTTCGTGTCAATGAGCATTGTTGCCTCCCTGGAAAAATCAAGCCATTCACAGATGAGGTACTATGTGATGTTTCTCCTTTTTAATTTTGTGATGTATTATTAGGCCAAACATACTTGTGGAAGCAACATGTTGTTTATGAGTCTAGGCCTCACACTGTTGTTATTACTTTGGGAAATAAGTTGTATAGGATAGCAGGGGTAGGACCACCTACCGCTATCTCTTTGATCACTATGAATAAATGTAGTAAGATCATTTCCCAAGCCAATATTTTTTTTTACTTATGATTCACCCTCAGAGCAAGAATAACATTGTGTCCACAACCTCCAAAAAAGGCTCCTTCGCACGTCAAAAAAATATGGACAAGGTCATGGAGGAGTATAGGGACATGTTCACCTCACCCACAGGGGTACCTCGACACTGTCAGGTCAACCACTCCATTGATTTAATCCCAGGCGTGCCACTACCCAATGGACCTATCTATCAAATATGTGTTCTAGAGAATGATGAAATCAAGAGTAATATTTAGGAGTTTTTACAGAAAGGGAACATAAGGCCAAGTTCATCACCCTGTGGGAGCTCGATCATGTTGATGCAGAAAAAGGACGAGACCTGAAGACTCTATATTGACCATCGGGAACTGAAAAATATCACTATCTGGAATAGGTATCTGATCCTATATAATTATAACCTTCTGGACCAACTCAAATGGGAAAAATATTTTATCAATATTGACTTGAATTTCGGCTATCACCAGGTACCAATCGACCCCTTCGATCTGTGGAAGACTACCTTTCGGATTAAGGAATCCCCCGAAACCTTCATGAGGCTAATGGATGACCTCTTCCAACCCTTCCCTAACTTAGTCGTGGTGGTCTATTTGGATGACATCCTGATCTTTAGCCAAATTTGGGAAGATCAGCTCCACCACATTTGAAAATTCCTCCAAACATCGTGGCAAAACAAGTTGTGTGCCAATTTGGAGAAATACACTTTTGGTATGACCTAGGTTCAATATCTATGGTGCATCATTGATGAGCGGGGTTCGCATGTGGACTTAAGCAAGATATAAATCATCCGGGATTAGATAGCCCCAACCACACTAATAGAACTCTGTAGCTTGATGGGTATTGCCAAATTCTACCACAGGTTCGGGTTGGGGTTCTCTCATATCACTTGGCCTTTGAGTCAAGTCAGCAAAGGAGGATCAAAAGAAAAGTTCTTTTGGTCCAAATCCTAACAGAAGGCGTTCACCGAGTTGAAGCATCGCCTCTACTTTGCACCAGTGCTTACATTAATAGACTTGTAACAACCATTTGAGATTGAGACAGATGCCTCTGACTATGATATTGGTTCCTTTCTTACTCAACAATGCCATCGAGTGGCATATCACAGTGAGATGCTTTTAGACACCATCCAAAAGTATCCCACATATGACAAAGAGATGTATTACATTGTACAAGCTCACCAAAAATGGAAGAATTACATTATGGGGAAGGAAACGGCCATCCACACAGACCACTGAGCCTTGTAGTTTATCTAGACACAAAGGAAGTTGCAGAATGACCGCCATTAGAAATTATCCACATAACTGCAACAATTCCATTTAAACATTAAGTACAATAAGGGCATCACCAACAATGTTTCATACTACCTTAGATGATCGCCGGTCATGGCGCTGACCACTATAATAAACTCTTGTTGGAACGAGACTTCGAAATGGCTGCATCTTTATAAGAGTGATCCTGAATTCAAAAACACATCCCAGACGCTCCTGTAAGGAAAGAAAGTTCCAAAATTTTACCTCTAGGTTGCACTGTTATGGCACTTACGACACCTTTGTTTTACTTCAAGCGACTGTGCCAAGATGATTTTGGAAGTGCACTACATTCAGGTCACTGAACATTTAGGGGTAGAGAAAATAGTGGTAGTGTTGCAAAAGTATATTTATTGGCCGAACCGTCAAAAGGATGTTGGGAAGTACATCAGATCTTGTATTGTTTGCAACATTTCCATACTGACCATCTAAAATAAAGGACTATATACTCCTCTTCCTATTCCTAGTCGACCTTGGCAATCCATCTCCATGGATTACATGTCAGGCCTTCCTTCTACTAAGCATGGAAATGATTTCATTTTATTGGTCATCGATAAAATCTCTAAGATGGAAATTCTAGTGGCCTGCAAGAAGAGCATCCCCGCAGAAGTCACTACGAAACTCTTGTTTGAACAAGTGTGGGTAAACTTTTGGATCCCACAATCCATTATCTCAGACCAGGAAATAAAGTTTCCAAGTAAATTTTGGTCAATTATTTGGTTGATGTTGGATACCAAGCTCACTAAGCCCATGACTTTCCACCCCCAAATTGATGGCCAAATAGAGGTTGTCAACAGGATGATCATACACATTTTGTGCATGTAAGACTCGAAACATCCACACACATGGGATGAAAGTCTCCCCTATGTCTAGCGTAGCTACAAAAGAGATCTCCATAGCTCAACTGGCCACATCCTCTTTCAGGTGGCGTTAGGATTCCAACCAATATGCCCCTTTGATGTGGCCATACCATTTGGTGCTACTTAGGAAAATTTGGCTCATGTCCAGTCCAAAGCCGATAAGGCCAATAGATTCATTGAGCACATTCACCACTTCCACCAACAGTTCCATGAAATATTGGACAGAGCCAATGATAAGTACAAGAAAAAATATGATCAACATTGGGTGCCACATAAGTTCCATGTAGGCGACAAAGTTTGGTTACATTTGTAGAAGGATCACCTCGTTGGGCCACACCACAAGCTTCGCCCACTCCAATATGGTTGTACACATCACCATGGTTTTATGAGATACTTCCTTTGAGCTAAGAATTTCACCATTCCTTTTCCTTCACCCAATGTTCAATGTGAACCACCTTTGACCATACTTTCCACCATTACTAAACACAATAGACATTGCAGAACAACTCACAACAATAGATCTAAACCCAGAATGCATGGAACATGCCATAATTTATTGGATCATGGACACGCACATCAAGAACACTATCCCATAAAATATCCAACTGTATCACACTCACCCAAGGAAGAACCCTAATTGGAACCTATGAACTCCTGGAGCTATATGAGATAGATGTAATCAAATTGAATTCTTTTCTCTTCTATTAGGTTCAATATATTGTTTCAATTAAGAGGAGTCATGGAAAGGACATGTTATAAATCATGAGATGCACTTTCACGATGCTCATTTCTCCAATTATGAATCTTAGCTAGCGAATCCCACTCAAATAAAACCTAGTGCCCAGGTTTTCCCAATAGTAGGACAAGAAATATTGAATGGTGATGTAGGTGGAGGTTTTCAAGGGATACAAGTCTAATGAAAAATATTAAGGTGAAAATTATCCAGGTGGATATTTGTGGCCACCCGCCTATTCCACTTGAACCCCCACCATTGTTTCTTTTAGTTTTTCAGTTGACTTAATTGTAGCATAATTTACTACTTTTGGTAGTTTTTCGGGTCGTGAACTTCTGAAGCTATTTTGAGGCCCTAAACGACGTTTTTTTTAAACGAGAAAAAAATATGAATTTAATTGACATTTGCAGTAAAAATTTGTATTATTTGGATATATATTTATAATGAGGTATTTTTCACATCAAACAAAGTTTGTATGCCAAAGTTACGACCCCAAGAAGTTGATGTACCAATTTACCCAAACAGGGTCCATAGTTTTGGCTTTTCATCTCCTAAGGTAATTTATTTGTATGTTTAGGGTTTTCAATTGTTCCTCAATAATAAATAGGCCTTTCAGCCTCATTGTAACATAGTTCATAGCCTTGTAGCCACCACATTTATTCTCATATATAAGCTTCCGTCACCCAAACTAGTTTATTTCCATTTTTTATGTAAACATATTTCAGTTCTTTGATATTAATGAAATAAAGTTTTATTTCTGCTGCATATCTGTGTTTATGTTTATATCTATATTTTATTTGGTTCCTTCATAAGTCTCAATCATAAAACCAATGTTTTGAGAGTAAAAAGCACACCAACAATTGCAAATGTTGAATTGAAACTCAAATTATTTTCAATCCAATCTTCTAATTATCACTAAACATATGATAGTTTTGGTTAATTCAATGAATAAAAATATCTTTTTCAATGCAAATGGAATTTATAGATATTAATTTTGAATTCATCTCATTAATTAAAAAACACTTTGTCAATCAAAAAATCATGTATAATAATTATAGGAATAACAGAGTGATTGCAGGAAAAACAGAGCATTTACTACATCTTGCATACTAATTAACATGAACAAATAAAAATAAGTTTGAACACAAGTAACATTTTTGAAACCATTAAAATAATTAAATAACACATACCTGAGGGTCCTCCTGGAACATGTTGCTATAAAAGATACTCAGAAGTTGGAAAGACATATCACACCATGTCGCAAAAAAATACTTGATATTAATACAACTTCAAAACCTTAGTACAAATAACAATATTGTTCCCAAAAAATAAGTAAATATGACTAACTAAATTTTTCTCTTCCTCACTCGTTATCTTTATACAAAAAATATAAAGTCAGAACCAAATTTTCCAAACATGGGGTTCAATTCAACATATTAAGAATATAGAATATCTAAGATATGTAATAAGAATCTCATGTGGTGTTGGATAATCTTCCTTGATATTTTTGGATTCCAAATCCTAATCCTCAAGCCCTAATATTTGAATTCCAGTTGTTGGAGACAATTTTTCTTATTTTTCTAACCAATTGTATGAATATTGAATTGACACCCTATGTTGCCTTAGTGTTCAATTTAGGGTTACGACTACCTAAAAGAAGGTTGAATAGATATTTATCAATGCTATTAACATTATGGGCATACTCCAAGTGTTAGATTCAAATTTTCATACATGTAGCTACATGAACCTTGGAGGAATTACAATAATTTCTAAATTATGTGATATCTTGTGATCGCAGGAAATTCCTATAGCTGTTGATTTTCAAAATTAGTAACTTAATAAATGGTTTTAATCGATATTTATGAATTAAAAAGAAGAAATTCATGTAAGAAAGATCCATTACCCTTTATTATTGCTTTAATGCCATTATTCATATAAAAAATGGTAAATGAAGGGGCTTTTGGTTGAAAATGAATATAGAAGGCTATATAAGATGGTGAAAAAAATGTAAAAATTAGAAACCAATATCTCCTCTAGACAAAAAATTTGCATGTCATCATCTAAAAAAGATTAAAAAAAATTAAAAAAAAATTTGCTTTCAAAATTGTAGGAATTGTTGCCTCACACAACCCCTGCTGCTTGGATGAGAGGATTTGGATTTGTGTTTGATGGGCACTGATCCCTTATCTGTGCCTTCAATTTCTTGTTTATTATTATTAACCTTTTACTCTGATTGATGGTATTAATGTTCTCAACATACCACCACATAGCATATTTTTAAAGATATTTGAATTTGATTTTAAGTTCCTTACATTTTATTCTTAAATGTGCACTCTTCTACTTCACCTTTTCATTTCGTCCTTTATTTTTTTTTTAACACTTTAGTTTCATATACCACTCTCTTCAATTTCTTTATTTTTCTATCCTTTTTCTTTAGTCAAGCAGTTAGCCTGGGTATCATTTGGTCCCTAGGTTCTACTTTTGTTTCTTCATATTGGCTTTCTCCATGTACAAGTATCTTTTTAAAAGGTTCATTTTCTCTTAAAACTTGTTGATGTTGTTCGGAATAAAACTATTCCTAGATCTCCTAATATATTGCTAAACTTTGGGTCCTTATTTATTTAGGTGGTTCTCTTAACTCTATAGCTTGGGAATATTCTCCATAAAATTATTTTAGTATTTTATCCTTTTCTATAGTATTATTATTCCTATTGTTGGATGTTGACAGAACCTTAGATCTTAGTTTCCTTTTTCTCCTTGAGGTTTTTGAAGCAATAATTTCTACATAATACTCTAACCCTTCCTTCTCTTGCAATTATTTCCTTTATGGAACTTCTTCCTCACTATGTTCATACCACTGATCAATTAGGGAAATTTGTTCAGGTTCAAGTTTTTCCTACAATTCAGGAGTATACATATAGTTTTTTTACATTTCAAGTGTATGCTCCTTATCATGGTTTCTTTCACTATTAGAACCTTCTTCATTAGGAGGGCTTTCAATTGCTAGCACGTTTTTACACACAAACTCCACCCCTGTTTTGTTCAATATCCTTAGCTCATCTAAAATAATTTACTTGATCAAACCATGGTAGTAAATAAATTATTCCTTGTTGGAATGGTTTTCCTGTACTATAGTATCCATCTTTAACAAAATTTTACACAATAAAAATGGAAATTTTATCTTTCTATTTTCATCTTTTGTATGTTCAAGACAACATACATGATATAGGAAGAAGATGTTGTGCCTTCCTTCATAGGTAAGATACCTTTTGAGGAAATATATATGTCTTATGCCATCTTCTGGGAACTCCCTTTGACCAATCATGATTCTTCCTTGACTGCTTTAAAAACATTTTCCATGCCTTGTTCTTCATCTTCTAATTCTTAAACCATATTTCTCCCATATGTTATAACCCGTGCAACTCTAATAAATATTTTTGCAAAATATTTGGTGAAATCCATATTGTGTCCCTAAAATTTCTCAATGTACTGTCATAACCAAACATTATAAAGTAAAATTTTGCACTTAGGTCACACTACTCCTATGGACACCATCTTGAATTTCCAGTGAAGACTTGGTTTCCAACTTTGAAATTTTTCTATGGGAATGGAGAGATGGCTTCAGAGCTATAAAACTAGGTATTATGCATGAAGTTTGATTCAGAATAACTAAAATAATAAGTTTCTTGGATGATGGTATAATGAAAAAATATTCTTATTGTGATGTGTAATGATAATTCATTATAATGCGTATCGAAAACTCATTGTAATGTGTAATTATTGTGTTCGAATGGTTAAATGAACTTATTTTGGTTAAATGAAATTATTTTTAACCCTTATAAAACAATAATTTCATGGAAAGGACATGTAATACACTATGAAGATCATGAAAGATATATTTTTTAATGCATATATCATTTATCTTTTCAGGTAATTTAGTCTTTTAAAAGTTTATTTATTTTAATTAATAAATACAACTAAAAAAATACCTCGTATACCTTTTGAAAAGTCCTAATGAAACTTATCATTCATTTTTGTGACCTGTTGAAAATATATGGTATGCAAAGCAAGAATAGCTACATTGGAAGCAACAAGAACACACACTAATACACACAAGAAAGACAAATATTGGGAAGGGAATTTCAGTCTAGGTTTGTAAAAAATCAAATATTGGGAAGGGAATTTCAGTCCAGGTTTGTATTAGCATTAGTGTATACTTTATATATGAGAGATGTGGTTGGAACGATTGTACCCACTCTCAACCACTATTTAATTTACTATACATATTTACCGAAATTTACTGACATGTACATGATTATGATGACACACATAGGTTTAAAGAGAACCTTACAACATGTCCCTCACTCTCAAGGTGCCTTGCTCATCGGAAACAAAGGTATAATATAATGTTGAATGAAAGACAATGCTTGCTTTGTTTTCTTCATATCTGATAGCCACTTCTTGCAGATGGCCACTGTTCACTCCTCCTGCAGTATTCTCAATCAAATTTTCTACTAATCCAACCAGGAACCGTCGACATCTCCTGTCTAGTCCATGGAGTCCTCTTCACTCTCTTTACATAGGAGTACAACATGGGACTACCATTCCTGGGAGTGCTTCATTCAATAAATATAAGTGATCACCTGCTAGATAAATCATCTAGAATTTTTCCTCTCTCATAGTCCAAGGTCCATTCTGCAATTTATATAAGAGGGATAAGTCTATACATTATTTTATTTCCATCATCATTCAACACTTTGATGTGTTCTTATTATATGATTTCATGTTCCTGAATTTTGATATAAAATATTATAATATGTGTTATATTTTTTGCTGTATGTACTATATGGTTTGGTGCAAGATTATATAATCTAGTTATTTTGTTGTACAGTCTTGATTGCCTTGACATGATGCTAAAATTGGTTGTGTTAACTGAGTCTGCAATTTTATCTATGAAGAACAAATCTAACACTAAAATTTGTATTGTCGGCCAAGTTTTTAACATAGGATTGAGGACATTTTGGCACCATTCAGGTAAGGTCCTCTTTGAATTTTAGTGTGGAGGTGGTAAACCACCTGTGGATATTTCATCCATAATGTATCAGGGTGAGGGCCCCTAACGTGCATGCACTTCTCGGTATTGTGGGAGGTTCCACCACCATTCCAGGCGTGATTGTGATGTGTTGGAAGTAAGGTGTCTTCTCAACTGGGTGTATGTGCTTCCCTTAATGCCATCACCCCAGAGTTTCAACAGTTGCCACCTGCCAAACGAATCGAGCCCCGAGTCTCCTTCATTTAGTAGTAGAGATATAATGCATGCAAATTGGCTTGGGTGAGTCCTGTCAAGTGGTCCAGGGTGTGTTGGTGCACCTGAATTCAGATATCTCGGCTTGGGATCTAAATACCTGTCACCATGGAATATGAGTCACTACTACTCGACTCTAGCTCCACTGCGCTTATGCTCACCTAGCCTTGTAACCAAGCACATTCATTTACTAACTAAAAATGTTATGAAATAAACTCCAACAATAGAAGAAAAGAGAGATCAATACCTTAGAATTCAACCACTTCGAGGGGGAAACCTCCTTTACATTACATAAATGAACAATTCTTGGATTATACAATTGAAAAAACCTCCTTCTATATATAGGAGTCCATGGGGTCACAATATAATCCTAGCGGACCTAACAATAATAATGTAAGTGCACAATAATAACAATATTGGGGTTACAGGGGTACAACAATAATAACAAGGCGGCTGCACTAATAACAATAAGGGACTAAACTAGTACTATAGGGACATAATATGCCCCTCTCCTTCAAAAAAGTGTTGTCCTCAATGCTTGCATAGCTATGGGTGCTTCTGTATAAAATTCTCATCCTCCCATGTCAAATATTCAGTGGGTAAGTTCTTCCACTTAATGAGATACTATGAAATTGATTGATTTTTTAGCCATCGAGTTCTTGTTTCCGTGACTGCTTCAGGTTCCAATATGATTTTTCCTTCCTCATCAAGTTCTGGCAATAATGTTTGAACTAGAATTTTTTCACCGATAGCCTTCTTTAAGCATGAAACATGGAAAACTAGATGCACTTGCGAAGAAGCACGAAGCTCTAATTTGTATGCCATAGTACCAATATTTTGCAAGACCTTGTAAGGACCATAGTACTTTGGTGATAATTTATTATCTTTCTTAGCTTTCATGAGGGACATTTTTTTTTGTGGTTGTAGCCGTAAAAATACCCAGTCTCCTACATCAAAACTTCTCTCGCTGCAATGTTGATCTGCCTATTGTTTTATTCAATTTTCTGCCAAATTTAGGTTATCCTTTAAGATATGGAGAACTTCTTGTTGATGATCAATGTGATATTCCACTGCTTGAACCTTAGAATTTTCTCTTAAAAATGATGTGATGGATTGTGGATTATATCCATAAAGTGCCATAAATGGGGTCATTTTTGCTGCAGTATGGAAGGAAGTGTTATACCACCATTCAGCGAGAGGTAACCACTTGACCTATTGTGTTTGTTTACCAGATACAAAACAAAAAAGATATCCTTCCAAACATTTATTCACTATATCAATTTGACCATCAGATTGAGGATGATAAGATGAGTTATGAGCTAGTTGAGTACACAAACAAGAAAATAACTCCGTCCAAAAATTTCCAGTAAAAATTGGATCTCTGTCGCTCACAATAATATTTTGGTTTCCATGTAGCTTTTGAATTGTGTCCATAAATGTAGTAGAAACTGTACTTGCCTTAAATGGATGAGATAATGCACAAAAGTGTGCATACTTGGTAAGCCTATCAACTACCACCATGATGGCACTCTTTCCTTCAGACTTAGCTAAACCTATGATAAAATCCATTGAAATCTCATCCCAACGTTGACTTGGAATGTATAAAGGTTGTAGAAGACTCGAGGTCTTAATTGTATCAACTTTATTTTGTTCGAAAACCAAACATTCCACCACAAAAGTTTGAATATCAGATTTAAGGTCTGGTCCCCAAAAAAATCTTTCTTCACCCTGTGGTAAGTTCTTAAAAATCCTGAGTTTCCTTCTAAAGGAGAAGTGTGAAATTCCAAAAGAATCTTTTGTTCTAGTTGGGAATTCCTACAAAGATATAAGCGATCTTTGTACCATAAGGAATCATTTTTCCAACTAAATGTATTATATGAACAAGGATCTTGTTGCAACTTTTGAATGACCATCCACACTTCTTTGTCCTTCTTCCATTCATCCCTTGCTTTGGTTATCCAATATGGTTGGATAATAGAAATAGCACAAAGCAGTGCTTACACCTCTTCATTCTTTCTTGAGAGTGCATCTGCAACAAAATTTAGCTTCCCTTTTTTGTAGATGATTTCAAAGTCATAATCCAACATATTTGTGACCCATTTTTGTTAATCTTCTGAATATAGTCTTTGTTCCAAAAAAATTTTAAGAGTATCATGATAATTTTTTACCTTGTAGTGTCTTCCCATTAGGTAAGGTCGCCATTTCTTTAGTGCATGTAGTATTGATAACATTTCCTTCTCATAAATGGCTTTCTGTAAATAATTTCCTTTGATTGGACAACTTTCAAAATAAATGGGTCTTCCTTCTTGCATTAAAACAACACCAATTCCATTTCTTGAAGCATCACATTCCACAATAAAGGTTTTTGTGAAGTCTGGCATAGCTAAGACTCGTGCTAGGCACATTGCCTCTTTAATATGTTCAAAGGACTTAGTTGCTTCAGGAGTCCATGAAAATGCATATTTCTTCAATAATGTTGTTAGAGGTGCTGATATTCTCCCATAATTCTTAATAAACTTGCGATAATATGCTGTTAACCCGAGAAATCCTCGCAAATGCTTTATGGTTGTGGGGAATTTCCATTCCTTAATGGATTTAATTTTGTTAGGGTCTACCTTAACACCCTTGTGAGATACAATATGACCTAGATATTCCACCTCTTGTACTCCAAAGAAAAATTTGAATGTTTTTGCATATAATTTTTTCTCTTGCAATAGTTTTAGCACCCTATCAACATGTTGAACATGATCCTTCCAAGACTTGTTGTAGATTAGTATATCATCAAAAAATAATTACACAAATTTTCTAAGGAAGGGTTTGAAAATGGAATTTGTCAACCCTTGAAATGTAGAAGGTGCATTGGTAAAGGCCAAAAGGCCCAAAAATTCATAATGACACTCATGAGTTTGAAATATTGTTTTCGGAATATCTTCAGTCTTCATTCTAATTTGATGATATCTTGAATGAAGATCCAAATTGGTAAAATAAATTTCTCCATGTAATTCATCCAATAATTCATCAATCACATGAATGGTAAATTCATCTTTAATAGTGAGCTTATTTAACTCCCTATAAGCTAGACACATGTGTCATGATCCATCCTTCTTGTGCACCAATACTACTAGAGAAGAGAAAGAACTTTGACTAGGTTGAATTATACCAGCCTCTAACATTTCTGCAATCATACATTCAATTTCTCTCTTTTGGACATAAGGATATCTATAAGGCCTAATGTTTGGAGGAACACTTCTTGGAATCAAATGAATAGCATGATCATGATCATGAATAGGTGGGAGTCATTTGGGAGTTTCAGACACCTTGGAATGATTGCCCAAGACTTTTTGGAGATCTCGAGAAATAGATGATTTTGATGTTGGAAATTCCAGTGAGCATAATTATGAAATTATGCCTAGTTGTTCTTTCTTCAAAAGCTTTTTCATGACATTAGAGCTTATTATCTTTCCCGTCTTCCATGCGATACCCCGTAATTCGACTTCCTTTCCTTCTGAAAAAAAAATTCAAGAAAAGTTCTTGAAAATTAAAAGCTACCATCCCCAAAGAATGTAACCATTTTATTCCTAGTACAACATCAACACCTCCCATTGGAATGGAAAGCATTGGACTATTCGATACATTTTACCCATGGTTAGCTTGATATTATGGCATTTTCCAAAGAAATTTATAGTTCCTCAATTTTCAACCATCACTTGACATTCTAGTGTTGGGTATAGGAAACAATTCAATATCTTGGCTCCCTTACAATGAATAAAATTATGGGTACTACCCGAATCAATCAACACTAATACCTTTTTCTTTTTTATATGTCCTTCTATCTTGAGAGTTTGAGGAGTGGTAATTCCTGCCAATGCATTACATGATATGGTCAGACTCATCTCTTCTTCTTCTAGGGTTGGTTCCCACTGTATATCCTCTTCTTTTGAATATTCTTGTTCATTTTATTCCTCCTCTTCACAATCTATGTAAAATAATTTATTCTCAGCACACTTATGAACTTTAGTGTATTTTCTATCACAACTGTAGCAAATCCCTTCTGCTCTTTTTTCTTCCAATTGTTCTCATGTCAACCTTGTAGGTTGTGGAAGTCTAGGAGTAGCAACACTTCCATATTTATATATGTGAGTGGTAGGCTTCCTTCTCGCCATAATTTTACATTCAATTTTTCTTGCCAGCCTAAATTCCTTCTCCAATGAATCAGGTTCCCAAATGGGAACCTCGTGTTGGATATTATCCATTAAAGTCCCTATGAAGACATCAATCTTGTGTTCTTCTGGAATATCAGTTACCCTTATATTCAATTTTTGGAAGTCCTCAATGTGCTCCACCACTGAGCCCTTTTGTTTGAGATTTATCAATTGGCTAAAAAATGTGTTGCTCTTTCTATCCTTGTAATGTGATATCATTTCCTCCATAAAAATTGACCAAGTGAAAATTTTTTTAGAGGATCAAAGTCATCGATACCATAAAAATGTATTTTGTTCTAAATATAAAGTTGCAATGCATACCTTTTGTGTGTTTTGCACATTATTGAGATCAAAATATTGCTCCATCTGTAGTATCCATGTTACGGGATCCTTTCCATCAAACTTCCTCATATCTATCTCTGGAATATGGTGGGTCTTCCATCCAACATTAGAGTTTATGAAATCACGATTAAAATTTATTTTGTTCTCATCATGAGTTTCCTCTACTATCTTTTTGCCATTAGGAAACATTTCTTGTATCAACTTTGTCAAACCTTCAATGTCTGCTTTTAGATCATTCTTCACGTTTTCCATTTTTTCAGCGATCTTAGCTTCCATGTCATCTTCCATGCCATCCATCCTAGCTTCCATGCCTTTCTTCAAACCATCCATCTTAGCTTCCACACCTTTCTTCAAAACTTCCATTTCATTTTTTGTTGCTCTTTGCGAGAGCGAAATTTGGTGCATTTTCTCTTGTAATTTTGATATGTCATGTTGCACTTCTTCATCTTCATGTGTAATACTAGAGCCTTTTGAAGGCTTAATGGGTGTTGAATTATTTTTAGGGGGAATTTAGAACCCAATACTGATATTTATTCTACAATATTCCCTTGGAATCAATTCAAACTAATTCTTCAAACAAGACTTATGCAATTCGGAAAACAAAATACACACCTTTTTCTTTCTTTTGAGGAGTTCGATATTGAAACTGAATTATCTATATGATTTAGGATCTTCAATATCTAAAATTAGGTCCTATATTAGCCCTATTAATCTTCTTTCGAATGCCATAGGTATGATCTGATTTGGATTCTTCAAGGAAAAGTTATGCCAATCTCCCACAATGACCTAATTATGGACTGGTTCAGTAAAGAAAACTTGTAAGGTGTGCCACGTGTCACTGTTTCCTCATTTGGCTCTCAAATGGATAAAAATGAAACTACCATCCATGTACTTGCGTCCAATTTTTACAAAATTCCAATCCAATGCTCAGAGAGAGGGTTATGATGATTTCTTCACGATCACCTCTATGAGATGAAATTTGGGAGCCTAAACAAACCCTAACTTCCACATATCATATCTCTATAAATAGTGTGAAACAAGATCTAAATTTTTGACACGATGTTGCTCGATATTTCTTCTTCGCTCTGTAAACATTTCAGCTTCTGAAACTTTGTATAAAACAATTTAGAGCGAAACTTTCATGAAGGCCTATTTAAGTGAAATTCAGGAGCCTGAAAAATCCTAACTTCCACAAATCATATCTCCTACAATATTGCAAACCAAGATATGAAATGTTTACACAACGTTCCTCAAGATTTCAGCTTTGCTCTATAAAAATTTCAACTTCTGAACCTTCATAGAAAAAAATTTATAGTGAACATTCCACGATGACCTGTTTGGAGAAGAAAAACCCTAGAATCCAAAGCTCTGATAGCAAATGTTATGAAACCAACTCCAAAAATAGAAGAAAAGAGATATGAATGCCTTAGAATTCAACCATTTTGATGGGGAAACCTCCTTTACATTACATAAATGAACAATTCTTGGATGATATAAATGAAAAAACCTCCTTCTATATATTGGAATCCATGGGGTCACAATATAATCCTAGCCGACCTAACAATAATAATGTAAGGGAACAATAATAACAATATGGGGGTTACAACAGTACAAAAATAAAAATAAGGGGGATACACTAATAACAATAAGGGACTAAACTAGTAATATAGGGACCTAAAAAAAACCTTCATATTATTCATATTGACCAAGTTCACTAGTGGAGTAGGCTGACTATATATCTGACCAATATGTGTAGTTTCAACTTCAACAAATGTGTAGCATCAACTGGTGTTTCAAATGTAGTTGATATTTGAGTGATTCGGGTCAACCTGATGCCATGGACTAGTCAAGTACTCCACTAATAAGTCAACCGTCCATCCGGTATGACGAATCCCCCACAGCATTCATGAGGATAATGGACGACATCTTAAGACCCTTCACCAACTCATTCGTGGTGGTGTATTTGGATAGAATCCTGATCTTCAGCCAAAGTTGGGAAGTTCACCTCCACCACATTCGAAAAATCCTCCAAAAATTGTGGCAACACAAGTTGTGTGCCAATTTGGAGAAATAGACTTTTGGTATGATCCAGGTTCAATATCTGAGGTACATCATTGATGAGCAGGGTTTACATGTGGACCCAACCAAGATACAAATCATTCGAGATTGGCTAGACCCAACCACTCTAACATAACTTTGTAGATTTATGGGTATTCTCAACTTCTACTACAGGTTCATATTGGGGTTCTCTCATATCACTTGGCCTTTGAGTCAACTCACCAAGGGAGGATCGAAAGAAAATTTCTTTTGGTCCAAATACCAACAGAAGGGGTTCGTCGAGTTGAAGCATCGCCTCTGCTCTACACCAATGCTCACATTACCAGAATTGAAAGAACCATTTCAGATTGAGATAGATTCCTCTGACTATGATATTGGTGCAGTTCTTACTCAAAAAAAAACATCTAGTGGCATATCACAGTGCGACGCTTTCAGACACCTGCTATAGGGTAAACTGCTTGGGTTGTTGGTTTTCGAATATCCCTCTCAGGGCTTTCCGGTGCCCGAGGCAAACAGTAAGATTAGCTATGCTGTTCACAAAGATGGCATGAGCATGTTCATATTATCTTGAAATAACTTGAAGGAATACAATAGAGAATTGCCTCTTTGACAGTCTTGGAATCCCTTGGAGAGCGCTGCGCAAAGAAGCAAGAGTCCTTCTTCACCGGCTCCAAATCTGAGTCCTGCAATCAGTCAAAGCACCCGCGTAATTTCTTCTATAACAAGTATCCTATCAATTAAATCAATATACAATAAACATCTAGATTATACACATCTGAGCCATTCATATCATACTATGTAAATGTTCAAACAATAATGACAATATTAAGCATTGAATGGACAAAATGAACATAGTTCTATTGATTTTGAAAGAAGGAGGATTACAACCATCGGTTGTACCAAGCCCTCCTCAGTCTCCCAATCTCTCTTCTCTCTAGTGAAGAAGTCCAAGTCAACAAACTCTCTAGGAGCCTCTTTGACTCTTGGCCTTCACAATGTCACACTATTCTCTATTCCACAAGTATACAAGAACCTTGAGCAATCCTTCGACCATCAATTAAGAGCCTTCAGCTCCTTCTTATAGGAGAGGGAGAAGGCCATTGTTGCCCTTCTCTTTCCACCAGTTTGGAATGAAAAAAGCTTAGATGTTTCTTTGATCTCTATGCTTTTGCCTCTTTTGGAGTTCAATCTTCTATGGCAATGACCAATAATGAACTGGTGCTTCTGTAGTTTCCTTTGTGAACTGACTCCTTTGTGAGGGAAAGTCGGAGATTCAAATCATTCTCCGCGCTCTTTTCCCAATTCAAACTTAAAACACAGGTAACGCTTCCTTCCAGTGTAAACAGAGCGTTGCCCTAGCCACTAACGCGGCTAATGTATTGATTTCCAGCATTATAACGCTCTTGTTCTGTTCTATATAGGCGTTACCCTGGCAGAAATAGG
Organism: Pinus albicaulis; assembly: GCA_034641835.2. Taxonomy (NCBI): domain Eukaryota; kingdom Viridiplantae; phylum Streptophyta; class Pinopsida; order Pinales; family Pinaceae; genus Pinus; species Pinus albicaulis. The sequence continues at coordinate 376,317,359 of CM076574.1, forward strand.
TTTAATTTAGGTCTTTGTATCCCTTCCATATTTGTCTTCCCCTCTGAGCTGATGAGGAGGTATTTTGACCTGTAACAGATGCCCCCTAAAGTGTGAGGTCAGAGACGAAGACGATGGCTGAAATATTTTACAATTTGTGTAGAGATAGAGAGATTGAAAGACTGAGGAAAACCTAAAACAACAACATATGTCAGAAAATATAGTATTTGCCTAGAGTCGGGCATGTCCCATGCTCAGTAGCTTAAACAACATGATTTCTCTAGAATAGAGATATGAAGAATCTATCCACCAATAGGCACAATGTGGAAGTGTCTGTCATAACAGGATCAGGCTGAAGAAGCTGTCTCCATAAACAATATCGCAGTTTGGGGAAGGGAACACAACTTTAATGGTGTAGCCTTTTTTCCTGCTGTCTCGACTCACGATTCACTTAAACCGCATATTTCTCAACATGAATGCAGAATGAAGGAGTTGTTGCGAACATGTGGAAAAATCGTCCGATTATCAGCCTATGATGAAAATCGTTAATGTGACGCGAAGGTGGCCACCGGCAATGATGATGGTCCCTAAGATGCCCAAAAGACAATCTAGAGAGGTGAATAAAAGGAGTTGAAGTCGAACACTCGTAGAATCATTCGACCAAGAGCCAATGATGAAGACCCTTGATCAACACAAGACTACTGCCACCGATGTCCTGCAAGCATCCAGAATGATGGGTTTCTGGATCAACTTCCTAGATAAGGTGCTGAAGTCGATAGGAAGTGATCTGTTGAAAGGTAGGCACTGAGGCGTCCTACATCAGTCAACACGAAACGGAAACCAACTGATTTTGTTTATGATTTGAGATAAGGAAGAGTAAATGGGAAAGTCAGACGACAAATAATTTCTGGCATAATGAACGGTTTGGTTGATAACAGGAGCAGTAGATAACGAGATCTGCTTGAACAATAGAAGGCACTCTAGCAGGGTACTAGGCAGCTGAAGAATGTTTGAACACCAAAGAGTGTGTTAGGATTTTACCGGTGCAGGGACACTGGGAATTGGAGGCTAATACTCATAGATGGTAGGGTTCGACTAACTGCGAAAGAGTTTTCTGGGAAGTGCCATGTTCAATAATTTTGCTGCCAAATCGACCTTTTTTGGAAATGTAACAGAGGTAGTATCCATTTTGTCCAAATTTTTCCCCGTCTGATTAAGTTTAACGAGTCCAGACGAGTAAACTCGGTGAATTTTTCATGTTTAGAGAGTCTAAAAAATGTCAGGAAAGACAACTCTGTGCCCCATCTGATTAGATTTAACGAGTCCATATGAGCAAACTCGGGTAATTTTTCATGTTTAGAGAGTCTGAAAAATGTCATAAAAGACAACTCCATGTCCTGTCTGATTAGGTTTAACGAGTCCAGACGAGTAAACTCGGTGAATTTTTCATGTTTAGAGAGTCTGAAAAATGTCGTAAAAGATGACTCCATTGGGGTACCTTTGTCATGTCTTGATAACCGGGCACGGAAAAGGGATAATAGTAAGCCCGAAACAGTTCATTTTCCATAAGTTAGTCCATCAAATCCGGAAAAGTGAGAAATCTATGTTCAATGGACGTCTACCTCATTTTGTTATGAGTACGAGGAGACGAAGTAAACTCAATATTCTTTGTGAAATTTTAACGAGTCCAACAAAGAAAACTCGGTACCTCCATGAAATTTTAACGAGTCACGCGGAGAAAACTCGATTTACTTTTTCTGTTTAAAGAGCTTTGAAAAAGAGGAAAAGAATGGCTCCTTGTTCTTTGTCTCAATAGTTTAACGAGCCTGACAAAGGTGACTCGGGATTTTTTCGGTTTTATGAGCGAGAAAAAGATTCCTAAAAAGAATGCTCAATACTTCTCCATAGTTTTAACGAGTCTGAAGAAGAAAACTCTAGGTTTTTCGGATTAACGAGCAAGAAAAGACCAAAAAAAAGAACGCTCGATGCCAACTTCGTATAAGTTTAACGAGTCCTAAGAAGAGAACTCGAGGTTTTTCGGATTAACGAGCAAGAAAAATACCATAAAAAGAATGCTCGATAAAACATGAGTATGTCTGCTCATAAATCTTGATCCCTAATTAGAACATCAGTACCAAATCTCGAGAGTTTCGATATGCGTACAACAAGAAATCACGACTTTTCCAACTGACTTAAGAGAGTCCTCCCCAGAATTTGCTATAAGAAGGTGAGAAGACTTTCATTTTCACTATTTTGAGTGCTGTGAAGAAGCTCTGGAGTGGAAAAGGGGTGAAAAATTCAGCTGACGATTACGGTCAATCCAGGCAACAGTTTTCGATTCCGCGAGATCCAAGTAAGAGCTAGAACCTCCTGCTATCATTTAATTGTTGTTTTGTTAGTTTTTGCTGGTTCAAAATTAGGGAATTTTGAGGCCCTAGAAAAATATTTGTGCCTAACGCGGGTCAGGAGTGCAATAGCCGCGTTAAACGCACCACCCGTGAAGGGGTTCCGCGTTAGAACGCTCTGTTTTGTGCTAGAGCCCGCGTTAGGTGCACCGTGCTTTCTAAAAATTCAATTTTTCCATTTTGAAGTGGTCCAGGCAAGTTTTAATCGGTTGAGAATGTTGCATTTGCAGGTGTTCAGCTGTTAATCATGAGTATCTGGCGAGAGAGAGAACATGAGCGGGAAGAACGAGAGATGGTGACGGATGTGGCAAGTTTAATGGCTCTCCGGAGGTGCGGATTACTCAAGTATGCCCATTTAGAACTGATGAGGGGTCAAGAGGACCTCCTGAGGTGGCTGATCTAGCAGTGGGATGAACGGCATCATGTCTTTCGGATTGGTGGCAATGAGCTCGCCATCGAAAAGGATGATGTGTACTTTTTGACCGGTTTGTCATGTCGTGGGGCGAGGACCAATTTGACGGGGTCAAGAGCTGACCCTCGTTCCACTACTGATCTGATCCATGCGCACTGCATACGTGGCACCCAGACTGTGAGTAACCGGATACATATTGCACAGGTGACTCTGAGACCCCTGCGGTCTATATTATGGATGATTTTTCGCTTGGTAGGTGCCAAGAGTCAGCATGTGGCGACCAAGGCTCAGATGCTCCTAGCCTTGGATTGCATGCAGCCTCAGGTTTTCGACTGGTGTGACGGTGTGGTCCGTCGGGTCCGAGCAGAGCTTACTGCATGCAAGACCCGTACTCAAAGGGAGTTTGGGTACGGTACACTGATTGTTTCTTTCATACTGGAGCGGATACCACTGATGAGGCCCAGGATCCCTATAGTGCCATTGGGTCCACACGAGCTGAGGCAGGCTCGGTGGGCCACTTTGCTTCCACGAACTGGAGAGGGTCCCGTCCGTCACTGTTTCGATGAGGGGTTTTTTGATTGGCTGGACTCCCAGATCATCATGATTGAGGATTATCCCTATGCAGGGATGAACTTCACAGGCGATCCGGAGTTAGTCTTGCCCCCTAGCACCCAGTGGGGGCCCGATGGTAAGAAAAATGATCAGTGTTTTTCCAAAGAAGTTTTTGTGTTTTTAGCTTTTGAATGTTTATGTAAAAAAAAATTTGTTTAAAAAGGGGTGAAAATTTAGTTTTGACATGAAGCTATTGCTTGATTGACACAGATGTGGCACCTGTCCATCCAGTTGGGGCCCCTCGCTATGCAACGGCGGTACAGCTACCGAAGTGCACAGCGCACCGGCGGAGAGACGAGCCGCAAGGATGATGATGGCCGAGATTTTTACATGAACTCTTCGAGAAACTTAGAGGTTTGGTATGGGTATACCACCTTCTGTGTGGGTTCCGGTTCGTTGCAACGACATACGAAGTAGGTGTCTTAGGAGAGATACACAATTGCCTCTAAGGAGGATAACGGAAGCGATTGTATGTTACCATGATCATCGAGGCCTAGGCGGCGGAGCGGATGTATTAGTGTCGGAAGCGTGGCTTCGTGTAGCCAAATTTTTGTAAAAACACCCAAGTTTTTGGAATATTTTTTGATGTAAACATTGTCTTTAAAATGACATATATATATATATATATATATATATATATATATATATATATACCTACTTTTTGGTGATTTTGTGTTTTTTGATTTTTTATGTATTTTTCAATGGGATGAAAATATATATACTCATGTAAATCTTTTCTAATAAATGTGACAAATGCCAATCTAACACATAGTTTATGAAATCGGCTAATCACATTAAATTCTCTAGGAACGTGCTCAAATGTGATTGTTTTAAATTGACGTTCTAAAATTCGCACCCTTAAAAAATAATGTATCAAAGTGGATGACGGACACGGTAATGATTGTTTAAACGCATAATGACGAGTTGGGGATAACCTCACTAAATTGGAGATGTCACGAGAGCCCAGCCTCGTGAGGAGTTGGATCAACGACATGTACTCGACAACATTATTGGTGGCACTACCTAGAAGAGTCCCCCGAACCAAGTTCGACTGGAGTATAGAGAACCCAAGCGGTGGCAATGTGTCTAGTGTGATGACTAGCAACGTCTGCATATCCGACGTATGATAAGGAGGATGACGGCATTTGTGTGAAAGAAAAATATTGTACATGAGAAAAAAAACCTCAAAAATGAAAAAATATCCAGAGACATCAAAACAATAGGAAAAAATTATATACATAAAATTACAAAGCATACGCCTAGTGTGAAACTAGGCAAAATACTTCTTGAGATAGAGCTCGTTGCGGGGCTCAGCGAGTGGAATTCCATTACGATCTGAAGTTCATAAGCCCATTTTGAGAGGACTTTAGTGATGATTTAAGGACCAAGCCATAATGGTTGGAGCATTCCTGCCCCCAAGAGGTCATGTTTCTGATCATAGAGTAGAACAAGATCGCCCTCTTGGAAAGAACGAGGCTTGACAAATTTGTCATATTGAGCTTTGACTCGGCGTTGGTGAGCTTCGAGTGCTAGTGTAGCATCTCGACGAGTTTCATCCAAATGATAGAGAAAGAGCAAGCACTCTTCTGTGGCGGTGGTGCCAGGTAGGAGTTCAACGACGAGTTTGAGTGATGGAATTTCACACTCGATTGGAAGTACTGCCTCCAGGCTGAATGCAAGTTGAAATGGCGTGAATCTTGTGGTAGTTTTGGTGACATTCGGTATGCCCATAACGTGGAATACAACTTCGATGCCATGTGGTTTTATGATTTTGAGCTAATCGATGAATCATGGTTTGAGGACACCATTTTATGGCTTCGACTTGACCATTAGCTTGAGAATAATAAAGGCGAAGATCGATCTTGTGAAAACCTAGCATGGATGTTAATTCGGTCATCATATGATTGCGAAAGTGGGATCCATGATGCTGTGACAATAGATAGGGGTACGGCTGAGCCGAAATGATTGTCCCGATTGAACAAGAAGAGAGTGGCCCGGTTTTTCCATCGACCTTGAAAGTGGGAATGGCTTCGCATTTCGTAAAATAGTCGGCCATGACCACGATGTACTTGTGTCCATTTTTCGAAGTGGGATTGCGAAAAGGGTGACAAAGTCGATTCCCCCTTTGGCAAAGGACCAATGGAGATAACTTGGGATGAAGGGGTATGATGAGCATGCATTTTCTTTGTGAAAATTTGAGATGGATGGCACTTCTGAACCATTGCAATGCAGTCTTTAAACAAAGTGGGCCAATAGTAACCTGTGCGCAGGATTTTTTGGGTAGTAACTATGCCCAAAAGATGACCACCGCATGCCCCTACGTGGCAGTCATTCAAAACGTGTTCCGCTTCATTGGAAGTGAGACAACGCCGGAGAATAGTATCGATACCACGGCGATATAATGTATCTTTTAGCACGAGGTAGTGCTTTTCCTGGTGGCGGATACGATGACAGTCGTCGGATGTGAAAGTTGGGTGGAAGCGTTGGGTTTGTAGGTAGACCAAAATGTCTCCATACCATGGGTCCGAAGAATCAGCAGTATACGGATTCATCGGGAAATGGATCACCAGGCTCGCTATACGGGTCGATTGTGGGAAGGTCAGGTAATGGTCGAGGCGAACGAGGGATTTATTTCTTTGGCGATTTATGAAGACCAAATCAAATTGTTGGAGGATTATGATCCATTTGGAATATTTCCTCGATAATTTTTCGAGACGGGATGTGTGGCATGGGGTTCTCCAAAGCAATAGCAGCGGTACGTACTTGTGATATATAGTGTCGGAGTCGGGTGACGGTGAAAACTAAAGCTAGAAAGTTTCTCCACATGTGAATAATGTAGTTTAGGTTCGATTAGACCTTTGGAAAAATAGTATATCACATATTCCTTATCGTCACTATGAACTTGAACCGAACCATTCCAAGTGAGGATGGTGGGGGTTGCCCGGAGGTAGAGGAAAAGTCGCGTGAGTAGTCGGGGGGCACTAAGAAGTGGGGATGAAACAAGTGCATGTTTTAAAGCATCAAATGATACATTGAGCTTGGTCATCCCACAAGTATAGTGTTCCTTTCTTCATTAATACGCATAAATCCTTTCGTCATCTCGACGTAGTTAATGATGAATCGACGTAAAAAATTTTCCGCTTCCCTTGCAAACGTTGGAGTTGAAGGATGGATTGTGGTGTCGAATTCAACAATCGCCTTGACCTTATCGGGATCAACCCTAATCCACAATGGCAGAACAATGAAAATATGATTCTCGGGACTCGACCATAAATACGCACTTATGAGGATTCAAACGTATGTTGTAGAATCTACACCAAGCAAAAATTTCTTTCAAATGAGCAAGGTGATCGGAGTCGTTTCTTGGAATGGGATGGAAGGTCATCCAAGCAATGAAAGCCTTTACAATATGTCGAATGTCGTCGAAGCGTAGTCCATGGCCGTGAGGTATATCGACATTCTTCGGGCCAAGATGGGGTTTACGATACGCAAATGTGTGCCCAAGGATAGATGAAGGTAGTTTTATGCGGTCTTCTTTTTTAATTGCGGTCCGGTTATAGCCAAGAATCCATCCTGAGAAAAAGATTACGTCGGCATAATCGTCAAGAATCGATCTATGAATGGCGTGGGATAATTGTCTTTGGGACAACGGTGTTCGGTCTTGATGGTCAACACAAGCTCGAATGGTGCCTTGTTTATTATCGACGAGAACCGGATTGGAGACCCATTGTCAAAAGGAATGGGATAGATGAAACCAACGTTTAAAAGTTTTTATACCTCAATTTTGATGGCAGCTACTTTGCGCGGGTGGACGAATCTGGTCGCTACCAATTGGTTTGGCATTGTCATAAATCTTGATTTCATGCTCGACTATAGATGGATCTATGCGGGAATTTCGTCATCGTTCGACAAACCATCGCGAAATTCCTTGAAAATGGATGTTAAGCATGCAATTTCCTCGGGATTGGAATCGGCTCCAATACGAATATTTTCCACGATACCCATTTTGGCCAGGATATCAATGAGCATTGTCTTATAAAGATTACCCATGTTCCCTTAAGATCGATAGTTTGAACGATCGACATAAGCAGGGAACCATCTCGAAGTGGGTCAAGGATGGGATTTCGGTTTTTATCACGTCAGAGTCGATCATCGAAGCACGATGGGTAGAAACTCTCCCAAAAAGGTCGTTCTTCTAGAGACATGATGTCTCGAATAGCCGTGCAGCAGAGCAATAATTCCTTGAGAGATCCTTCGCTTTGTGATGGGTGGGAGGTTTGTACCTTTGGTTGAAACCATAGCGGTGGAGGGTTCGAATGTAATTTGGATGGCTTGGTAGACCAACTCGGCTGGTGAGAGCGACACATCTAAACTCCACAGGAATAAATGTATGAAGGTGCGGAAGGATCCATGGGTCGATAGGCCATCCAAAGTGGTGGATATCATTGCAACCATGTTTGGGATCTGCGGCGGCCCGGGAGAAAAACAACCCGGTAGGGAAGATGCCTTCGGAAGACTAGTACGATACTAACGTAAGAAGAGTTGGAGAAAGCCTCTAGTAGGGGTGCGGTGCTACTTGGTAACGTGGTATAATCGAGTGCGAAGGATAATCGATCCCTTTGTGACTATTTTCCCATCCAATGGAAATAGGATGAGTCGGAAGACGAAGAAATAATGGTGGTCATGGCATAAGACCAGCGCGACCAAGCAATAGATTATAGTCGAGATGGTGATCTACGACTTCAATGTCCATGGTTCTTTGAATTTCCCTCGAGTGATGGGAAAGCTAGAAAGGTATCCTTTTGGGAGAGCCGTGTGGCCATCGAAAGCTTTGAGGGAATATGATGGCGGTGTTAAGATAGGGAGAACCTAAATTGAGCCGACCCAAGCTTGTGACATAACGCGGTCGAAGCACCTTCGTCTGTGACGAGTGCGATGGATTGGTCTCCCTTTCGACACAACCTACACGGAATGCGAGTTGGTGTGAGGGCGAGTTTTAGATTTTTCCATATCGAAGATAGCTAGCATGGAATCCTAGTGGTCTATTCCTTTGAATGGCGAAAGCAAGGCTTTTTCTTTGTGTTGGACAAGTTTGCAATACTTCAGAGCGGAACATAGGCCCCGAGTGGTGCTTAGCCAAATCTTCTACGATGTTGTAGTTTTGGGCTACACGTCGGGGTGTTATGGTCGTGCGTCGAAGTGTCCCTTTGGGGGACGAATCACGGGGTCGGCGGTAGGCCGTTCGATATGCAAATCGTTGGGCGGCGGTGGTTGAACTAGTACCGGGCTCTTGAGAATTTATGGTAGGATTTTGATAAAGCTTGGCTCGTGTTTGAAGTTCAACACTCTCAATGCCATAAATGGCGGATGGTCCTTCACCCGAGAAGGATGTAAACCACCATTTCCTCGTTCTTTGGGGTTGTGGCGAGGTTTTCAACCATGTGTTGGCCGTTAACATATTGATTAGGGAAAGGATTATGAAGAACGGTAGGAGTTCGCCAAAATCCTTGTTTGTAATAAAATCGATGCATTCACCGTAGCGGGGACATTTGTATGTCAAGTGGTCCTGCCGCACGGATCTTGCCAGGAAATTTCATGGGTTTATCCTTCCTTTGTCATTTTACTTAGCGTTTTTCGATTAGGATTATTCTAATTATCCATTTGCTCTTCCGAAGAAGATGTCTTTTTCTTGTTCTTATTATTCTTTCTAATAGGTTTTTGTGAAGTTTTCACGAAATTTACCTCGGTGGTAGGAAAAGTAGTCGTTTGGTTAGGCGGTGGCGGCAAGGATGGGCTGAGAGGCTTGCTTACAGGGCCCCATTTTATTAGCTACACCGAAGGGTGTACCAACGAGACCGTCGACGTGAGCTCCGGTTTACGAGTAGAGTTTGGAGGATTTGGGTTACCGGGGGCATTGGGGAGTAAATCATATAGCGTGCCGGTTGTGAATAGATTAATCCAAATGTTGGGCATAGCGAATGCATTGATCTTCGATGCTTGCCGGAAGACGATGTCTTTGGGAATGTGGGGTAAAGAGATTTGCAAAACCAATTAGCTAAGAGATGATCAGAGATTGGCACTTTGAGCTAGCCTCCTCCCTCGTCTCCATTCATGAATGTGATCGGAGATGTGGGTGGCGTTGTCTTGGTGCGGCGAGGTTAACGAGTTCGGGTTTCGGTTTCAAATACGATTGGTAATTGGAAGTTCTTGCAAAACTCCATTGCTAAAGCACCAAAATTGTTTATGGCGGCATGTAGGTAATATGCCATGGCAGCATTACCAGCAAGGAGTCTTGAAACGATCAAAAGCCGGACGCTATCATCCACCATGGAATTAGATGAATAGATGAAAGGTAGCATTGATGATGGGTGGTCGTGTGTGTTCATCGAACTTTTGGATGTCGAAGGAATCTTGTGCGATGCGGGGGCAGTTGGGTTTGTGATTGGTGGGGTCATTGTTAGGTTTATGGATGTCGGGGGATGTCCCGAGCTGCCAAAAATGGCAATTGTGGATTTTCCCAAAGAATCTAACCAAAAATGTGGGGCGACTATTTCGGATGGTCCCAGCCCATCGTGTGTTACCGAAGGGAGGATAAGTAGGACTTTGATAAAAATTTCCTATGGAGTGGAGGGGTAGGGACATATGGTTGTTGTCCCGCAGTGATTGTATTTTTGGGGCAAACGGTTGGTTTCCCCCGGTATAAAGATACCACTCCATTCTATATGTGGAGGTTGGGGAGGGTTAGTCCATATGGATGCAATAGAGTTTCCGGAGAGCATGCTGCACTTGCATAGTTCGGCAATGGCATAGACCACTGCCTATATTTAAACCACTTAAGGGAATAGTATTAGTAATAGGTTGTCCAATTTGTCCCCTGGGATTGCGGGGGAAGTGAGTGCACGCTGGGCGCGTGCTGGTGACAACGCCCCCTGCAAGTATGGTGGCCGAGGAGTTGGGAACTACGTGAGGTTCCAGCAGAAAGGGGTTACTAAAAGGAACCAAAGTAGTCACGCTCGTGGGAGGAGCAACCATGGGTCCCAACGTAGTCACGGTGGGAGTAGATCTGAAGGACTCGGCAAGCACTTACGATTGCGATGACCATAGGGTTTGGATTAGGTATATGTTGACCTGCGGGGTTACTAAGTGATGGCATAGAGCGACAGCGGCGGGGAGGATGGTGGTGAATGCGGGATGGTTTCCATTGGCATCGACCCTGTGGATGCCGGTTGACGAAATGGATGTTTGTGTGTGGTAGAAGACATGTCTTGGCGTGGTGGAATGTGAACTATCACGAGGCCCCAACATGAGATCGGTGAGTGGAGGATTGTAATGAGGTACGACACCTTGTGAAAGGGACCTCCAAAAATTCCGTATGATATGAGGCTATGTGTAAATCAAGGTTTATCGATGGAAGCTGGCACCCGTAGAAGGCACGGGTTCACCGAGTTCATTTGTTCCTCAAAGTCGGAGGAGGTAGACCTTGCGCTCGTCGAAGGGCAGACGGCGTGGGTCGGATGACGCCACGGTGACCTACATTTATTTTTAACAAATTTTAATAAATTGTGATGTATTATAAAGTCTCAATGATAGTAACCACACACCTAAAAAAGAAAAAAGAAAAAAGGACTCTCTAAAATCAATCGGCAAGCAGCGAATAGGTTGCCTGTCCCAGAATACTATCGTTCTTTGGTGATGAAATATAGTATCACAATAGTATACGAGAGGGTTGGTCGAAAGTACAATTACGGTCACTCTAGAGCTTCGCCCGAACCTCGGATGATAGGGTGAAACTCTCGTGAAGATGAGTACCCTCCTAAAGACCGAAGACGAGAGTGGGTTCATCTATTTCGGGTACAAGGACGGCCCGTCCTAGTCACCTTGTGTAATCCCTAAAAATTATGGCCACTAAAGATACCTCCAATCATACATCATCGGGGGTTCCACGATCCGAGGCCAGAAGAAACATGCCATGTGGGTATATGCCTAGATCCCCGATCTAGTTTCGACATCTTTGAAGGGAACCCCAATATATAAAACACCCACGGATGCGGTCGAAGGCGGGCTACCTTCTTGTGCACCCAAGTGTTGTCTCACGGCCCCGAGCTGCGAGTAGGAACGGTCACGATAATATGAGTGCGATGGGATTTCGTTCGTTAATGACTCTAGTTTCAAGTTTTGAGATCTTGGGTGCTTTTATCACTTTTCTAACCCAAGATCTAAACGAACTCATTGGTGTAAGCTCAAAAAGAGTAATGTGATTGATTTTATTATCGCTTGATTCTTAGTGTAATTGATTATTAGTCTTGTGGAGGGGGAGTGGGCGTATGAAATGTAATGAGACTATGACTCAAGAAACCATGCAAAAATATGCTCTAAATATTCAATTCGATGAAGAGTTTTTCTACAAGGAGAGGTTTCTTTTCAACATCCATGCACTAACATTCAAATAACACAGTTCAACTTTAAAGATTTAAATTTATATCTACCTCTTATTAATAGTCTATGAACTGAAATTTTCAGAATTAACTTAGCTAGATGTAGAAAAACTAAAAAAAAAAAAAAAATTCTTCTCTAAAATGTAAATGCTTTTAACACTAACTTTTCAAACAAGAGCAAACAAAAAAAAATTCCAGCTTAGTAAATAAGCACAGGGATTTAATTAAGGAGAATCGATGGCCAAAAAAATTCTGTAACCAAAACACATTCTGGGGGTGAACAACAAATTTTGCGGAAGTAACACACCTTTGTCTGCGAGTAAAGGCGATTGCTAACCCAGGAGACTAATACACTATATTTAAGCGAGACCACGTGTTATCTTACCTTTGAGAAAACCAACATATGTAGCATTAGCCGGGGTAAAGTTCTTCAAATGGTCAAACAAAAATAGGATTGAACTCATGAGCTTTGAAATGTCTCTTGGGCATAAAGTATTGGTCAAAAGGGTTTGTGAACGAGAGGAAAGAAAAGAAGAAAGAGGAGGAAAGAAATAGTCCTACAAAAACTATGGGGAAATCCCAGTAGTCGCCATTTTTCTGGGTAAAATACTTGGGTTTTGGTTATCGAATATCCCTCTCGGGGCTTTCGGTGCAGAAGTGACAGAGTAAAATTAGTTGTATGATTCACAAAGATGGCACATGCATATTCTTATCAACTTAAAAAAACTTGATGGAATAAGATGGAAGATTACCTATTTAATGATCTTGGAGTCTTTTGGAGAGCATTGAGCAATGAAACAAGATCCTTCTTCACCGGACTCCAAATCTCAACTATGCAATGAATTCAAACATATGATGTAATCTCTACATAACATGTATTTCCTGTCAATTAATTCAATATATGATAAACATTTAAACAATTCACATCTAAGCCATTCATCTCATGCTATGTAAATAATCAAAATAATAATGACAATATCAACGCATAGAATGGACAAAGCAGAGATACGGAAGTTCTATTGATTTATAAAAAAGAGGTTTACAACTGATCGGTTGTACCAAGCCCCCCTCCAACCTTCCAATCTCTCTCTATCTCTCAAAGTGGTGATGTCTTGATCAATGAAGTTCTCAATGAACCTCTTTGACTCTTGACCTTCACACTACAACAATAATCTCTATGAAGTATTCAAAACTTTGACAATCCTATGACCTTGGGCAAGGCCTTCAACTCCATTTTATAGGAGATGGAAAGCCGATGTTGCCTTTCTCTTTTGAGTTTTGAATAGAAAAAACCCCGTATGTTTCCCTCAACTTCCATGTTTTTTGCCTTCCTTGAGAGTTTATTTTTTTATGGCAAAGGCCCAATAAGAGATTAGTGCTCTGCAGTTTCCTTTTTTACTAACTCTCTTGTGAGAAAAGGTTTGGAAATTCAAATCATTCTCGTGGGTTTTTTCAGTTTCAAACTCAAAACATGGGTAACGCGCACCTCTTTAGTGTAAACGAACGTACCCTAGCCATTAACATGACCTATTCCGCGATCGGGTGCATTATAACCCTCTTGTGTTGTTATAGTGAGGCGTTACCTTGGCGAAATAGGTTTGGTTAGGTCTTTTATTCCTTCCATATTTATCTTCTCCTCTGAAGATAATGAGAGTATTTTGACTTGTAATAATATGCTATTGGTGTGATTCTTACTGTGCAAGGCATCTAGTGGCATATCACAACAAAGGCACTTTCAAACAAATTCACCTATGACAAAGAGATGTATTCCATTGTAAGGCTTGATGGCAATGGAAGCATTACATTATGGGAAGAAATAATCACATCCACAAACCACCAACCCCTGAGTTCATACGGTGAGAATCACGCGAATGATCGCCATAAAGATGGTCCACATACTGCAACAAATTCCATTTGAACATTAAGTATAACAAGGGCAACACCAAAAATGTTGGAGATTGCCTTAGCAGCCCAACGATCGTGGCGATGACTCTTGTGGGCACGAGACTTTGGGGTGCATTGCATCTTTGCAGGCGATCAGTCCCCTTGCTATATCAAATTCTCTTGGAAGGAAAACAAGTTCCAAATTTGCACTTCAGAGATGCACTATTATTATGACACAGGACACCTTTTTCTTCCTTCAAGTGAGCGTGCCAGATGATTTAGAGGCACAAAACATTCAAGTTGTTACACTGCTGGATATTTCAAGGTAGAAAGCAATGTAGGCCAATCTTGCATAAGTATTTTTATTTTCCAAACCTTCGATAGGATGGTAGGAGGTACATCAGATCACACTACTGCGCCACCATTTCCAAATTGACCATTAAGAAGCAAGGCCTATGACTACCCTATTCGACCTTGGGAATCCATATCCATGGATTACATGTCGAGCCTTCATACACCAAGGATATGGCCTCATTTTTGTTCATCGACGGATTCTCTAATATGGCCATTCTAGCGACACAACGAAGAGTATCATAGTAGAAGCCAATGCTAAAATATTCTTTGAGCAGTGTGTGTGCACTTTGGGTCCCATAGTCCATTATATCGGATTGGGAAAGAAGGTTCCTAAGTAAATTTTAGTCAAGTCTAGTGATGCTAGATACCAAGCTCACTAAGTCCATGACTTTCCACCCCCAAATGATGTCCAAACATAGTTTTCAATGGGATGATAGTACACATTTTGAGCATGTACAAATCTAGAGGCACATCCACGCACATGGGATGAAAGCCTCCCCCATGTCCTTGTATGCAAGCGATCTCTCCATTTGCTCAGCTGGCCATAGCACTTTTTGCCAGGTGGGGTCAGTTCCAGCCCTCTGTCCCATTGATGTATGCCCATTTGCAACTAATTAGGCGATTCGGCTCCATGTCCACTCCAAATGTGACAGAGAACAAATTCATTAGCAGGTGCATTTAGCACGTTCGCTAATAGTTCCATGACATATTTGATAAAGCCATTGCTAAGTACAAACAGTGACATGATAAACATCAAGTTCCACATAAATTTCAGGTGGGTGACAATGTTTGGCTACATTTGGAGAAGGATCTCCTCAGTAGAACCCACCGTAAGATTAGCCCACTCTGATATGGGCCATGCACACACCATTGCAATTTTGTGGGGGACAATTCCCTTGAGAAACTCAACATTCCACCACTCCTTGATGCCGCACCGAGTGTTCAATGTGGACCGCCTTCAATCATACTTTCCACCATTCTTGGATACATCTAACATTATAGAACAAATCACACCAATAGAGTTAAACCCAAATTGTATGGAACATGACACAGGCGATCAGATAATGGACACAAAGATCAATAACACCCACCAACAAAGGATCCAACTACCATTAGTTTATGAGAAAACGAGATAACTTCTTCACCATGGCAAGTGGTTCCACCGGGGACCAAGTTCAACATAAATTTCCTCACCTCATGGAGGCTCTGAGCAATGGGAACCATTTGCTTCTAAGAGAGGGAGAAGCTGATCTGGAGTGGATATTGAGAATTTGGCTAACCACCTATTCCACCTAGACCTCTGTCAGTTTCATCAATTTCCTTATTTATAGTAGCATTTACTATTTTTAGCATTTTCGAGTCCCAAACTTCTGGGTAGGTTGACCCTAAACGAGAGTTTTTGGGGTCACAGTTAGAGTTTTGTGGCAAAATCATGGCAATGTTGAAGATCTTTCAAATGAGGCTAATACACTTTAAACGGATATGTATGACCAAGTTATGACCTGAGAAGTTGCCTACCTTCCTTTAATGGAACCACCAGCCATTCCTCCTCTCCTAGTTAGGGTTTTGGTTGATTATTGGTTTCTGTTGATATATATATATATACAGATTATGTTGGTTGTTTTTTTTCAGTGTATATTCTTCTTGGTGATCCTCAACAGAATGAAGAACTTTGTTTTCTCTTTTATATGGGGGGGGGGGGGGGGGGTGTTTCTTTAAAAACAACAAGCATTTTATGGATTGAGATGATGGAAATTGCAGAATTTTATAAGTCATGCAGAGACAAAACCAAGGGAGTGTCTTTCTTTGTATTTTTTATGGAGCGTTTAGGAAACCAGGGTTGTTGTTGTTATCAATTTGGAGGAGTATGTTGTGATTCAAACTCTTATGTAACTATAATCATGATATGATATAAAATAATTATACATACATGTTTTCTCTTATCTCATGTTCTTGTGAATTTTATAATTATGACACTTATGAAGTACTAGATTATTGTTGTACATGGAGGTTAATGAATAAATAAATTGAGCATTATACTTGTGTTGAAGATTAAATGTTATTTTTTCTAACATAATAAGTATCACACATGAATAAGAAGTATAAGTTGTAGGTTCTAACCCTATACAAAAATTACGCAAATGAATTCTTAAAACAAAAAAATAAGCAAATGTGAGAACATAAAACAAATATACAGAGAGGCTTTTCCCTGGATCCCAAAACTTGAGAGACTACCCAGTTGATTTTTATTATATTCCTTTCATGTTACAATGTCTCTGTGTGTGTGTGTGTGTGTGTGTGTTAAAGCGTTCGTAAAACCCCCGATCCATTAACCCTGGTTAGAACATAACCATAGTTCCCTTGACCGGATCTACAGGCCATGGGAAGAAAACCATCATGCCCAGAACCTTGTGCAAAAACCATGCACAAAACCACACATAGGTCCACCCAACTATTATTGCTTCTTCAAAAAACAATTCTCGTGTGCTTGCCACGGATCCGGTCACCCCGAGGGGGCTACCACTCCCCTATTGCACCAGCAACGACAATGGATGGTTTCCACCCCCTGTGACCCCTCACGTGTGGGTCGTCGTGGAAATAATATAATGCACATCCAACCTAAAAATTAGATGTATAGTGTATAAGTGAGTAGTCGTAAGTTGGTTACAACCATTGTGATCAACCTTGTGGTACCACACATCTGAAGAACTCGATGCACCTTAACTCGAGTGAATTCTATAGGTGCATGACAATCTTGATTTTGATTAAGTGAATTTATATATGATGTAACATGATTTTGATTTGATGGAATTTACATATTGTGGCCTAGGTTACGAATTAACATTATTAAAAATATTAACTATGATACAATCTTGTTGAATTTGTACATCTAAAAATTGTAAGCGATTATTCCTTCATTAACATATGTATTTACAACATTCATTAGTTTATGAGTTTTTACGGTAAATTGTTTTTAAAATTTTTGAACCATAAAAACCTCTAGAGTGTACTTAGTTCATCATTTTGTGCCTATAAAGTCATTGAAGAGAGCTACAAATCACAAAAAAAAAAAAAAAAATGCAAAGATTTTTACTTGTACTTTATTTAATTGATACATATACAAAAATCAATTACATGTTTCAATTTCTTCTAGTTGATGGGAATTACATTATAAGGATATTTAGTTTTAGCTAGTTGATTGACATATTAAAAAATATGATTACTAGAGATAATACGAAGACATTATTGTATCAAAATTTAAATTAAGGAGAAAATGTGATAATATTAAAGATATTATTATATCAAAATTTAAGGAGAAATTGGTGTGATAAAAAGTCGGAAGGGAAAGGAAACTAAAAAGCTATAAGGAAGTTATTGATCCAAACCTAAAAATTGTATCTCTATCTTGATTACTATAAAGAAGAAAATTTTCTAAAATAACAAAGATCCTCATAAGCATTATTATAAATCTAGTAATCGTAGGTCTAGGGTAAGTACACTCTTAATCAAGTTTTGGACCCTCTAAGATCATTTGTTTGCACCCAGGCTAGTGTTCAATGCATCGAAATTTGAATTTACCTTTGGAATTATTGGAGAATTGGCAAAACAATACACTTGCCCACTTAATATGGCTCATGTTCCTATAAATGAGGAAGAGGAAGTTACTATTTGTTGGGTGCACTCTCTTTGGGGATTTATACTCCTACATTTGGTTATGTATATATTAGTAGATATAGATAGCCCGTGCGGGCATGGTGGTGGAAATTTTGTGGAAGTTGGAGAGTCCTCCAAAAACTCGCCTCTTCATCAATGTACGTTGGAAAATAAGGTCCTAACATGGGATCACCTTCTTAAGCGAGGCTTGTAGGGCTAAGGCCGGGTGCTCCTTGTAAGAATGATTTGGAAACAAAATCTCATATTTTCATAAGTTGCCCATTTACGAACTGTCTAAGATACGATCAAGAAGCATTTTGGAGGAATCATCAATTGGGATGGGGCATTTGTTCGGGAAGCATGACAAGTATGGTGGGAAAAGATCAATCCAAAGCACCTTAGAAACATTCCTACATGATTTGTTGGGGTATTTTAATGACTAGTGTTAAACTCAACAATGGTGAGAATGGTAAATACAGAGACAAATAGAAAGATAAACCTTTGATGCACTATTACTCATAATGATACATATTTATCATACATGGAGTGACCCTTGATTCCATATTTCGGGGGTCTCTTGGACTTCCTATGTTCGTTCGTCCTCTACCTACCCATAGAGGATTAGGTGTCCAACATTCCCCCTTAATTCGAAGGGGTATGTGTGAGTCCAAGAAGAGAGTTGTAATACAAATGCGCAAAGTATGCATGGCGGCACTTAGGGCTGAATCGGCTCTCTAAAATGTTGGCATAAAGAGGTGGTTTAAGGATGACCACCAACAACTGGGCAGCAATGCTTATTGCGAGTTCCGGAACTCTTCCAATCTGGAAAGAAGGCTGAGGGTTTTACGCACAGAGGAAGTGTCCCTCATATTTGAAGAAGGGAGACCTTCAACCTAGAAAGAAGTGAGGTCTACAACTTGTGATGTTTTAAGGATGACCACCAACTGGAATGCTTGAAGCATTTCTGGAACTCTTCCAAATCTCGCGAAGCTGAAGTCTTCTCTTTTGGAGGAAGTGTCTGAATTCTTTGAAGAGGAAGAATATCAACCTCACATAGATGATTTAAAGTGACAATCAGCAAAAGGCATCTTAATGGGCATATGTGTCTCTAGCTAGAACTACGAATCTGGAATGAAAAATTGTAGCTCGAGCTCGCTTGAGCTTGCTATGTCTACGCTACAATATAAATCTGGAATGACAAGTTGTGGCTTAGGCTGGCTTGATGTGGCTTGACTTGTAGATGACCACAATTTCCCCCTGTCGGTACAAGGTGAGATGATGGGCCAACTTCGGCTACAGATTGTTCAATATTCTAGAATAGGTTCGACATGTGACTTAAACATCTTCTTGAAGTTTGTTGATGCCCATTGCCAAGAAGCGATCCATCCCGAAGAATCTTTGTTTTCTTCTGGAGGCTCATTTTTGAAACACATACGTGCGAAGAATGGGTGTGTCAACCATAGTTCTTGCATGGGTGAAGATCAAAAAAATGATCTTTCATATGGCTAACTCGATCATAGTGTCGGCATTTTAAAATTTGTTGTTGCTCTTGTCGAAGATGAAGCGAGGATGCGGAAGTGATTGAATGTTTGAATTGTCATGAAGAAATACGGCACTGCGAAATTTGATGGGCTTGGAGTAGTCTAGAATATGAAAGGACAACTCCTTGTCATATCCATGGCCAATTTTGTGCTTGTTGTGGACAAGCTTTTCCCAAGTACGATGATGGGCTTGGGAGGTGCATCTTGTATTTACGCATCTTTAAATATGTTTATACGAAATGGAGTCTTGAATGTGGACCAACCTCAACTTTATATTCTTGATGTTGATGGGAGTCCCTCTCAATTTACGAGCAGAAATAGGTTCGAATGATTACTCTGCTTACTGTAATTCCTCTTGTGTAGTTGAGATTCATGCTGAGAAAATCAATCTTTTCATGTGCATTTTGTAAACAAGTTTGAATTTACGAGAGAGATTCTTTGCGATTTGGATTGTGTCATCAACGATGGGAATTGTATGAGGTTTTTAGGAACTCCAATACTTCACTTATTAGAGCCATTTTTCAGCAAATCAACCTCCAAAATACGCTAAAATGGTCGATGCTAAACTCCAAACAACAATACAACACAATCAACAAACGAGAGCATATATATGCATATAATGTATGGACCAACTTGCATGTCTCCCCTATTGCATTATGTTTGGGTACCTCTGCATTAGTTGGAAGCTACCAACACTCCCTTTATCCAATCACAAAATTCTCTTCATTCAGGAGATTTTCTTTATGAAACTAACATAGCTTCAGCTGGCGAAATACTTGAGAAATGTTTAAATAATATAAATTGAGGAAGAAACAAAACTAGAATGAAGGTGCCCACTATCTTGGTCCTCTTTAGAATCCTATCTTGGACAAATGAAATTCAAAATCGAGGAGTTAATTGTATACTTTCCTTGTGCCACATCATAAAGCAATACTAGTACATGATGGAACTAAAGTGCGTTGCTTGCTTGAAATACTTACTTTGGAACTTTCACTTGAACGGAAACAATGGACAACAAGATCTCAATAATTAGCGTATAGAAATTATGTGCTCCTTACCTCCATTGGTTGAATTGTATAAAAGAGCCCTTACGGCCTAAATTATATCAAATTTCATGGAGTATTTTCATAAATAAGAAGACTCCAAGCCATTGTTTAATACCTTGTTTAATACGATGCCACATCCATTATAACAAATGTCCGACCTTAGAAATGATGCCACTTTGTAAATACGATGCGAAGCGGTGGAGATGAAGCGGTGGAGTGCCGACGGTTGCAACACCACCATGCGGGGAGTGCGGAGGGTGGCGCGGTGAGGAGATGAAGCGGTGTTGAGCGGAGGGAAGTCTAGCTGAGTAGTGGATGCCCAGGAAGCTGATACCAACCGATTAGCGAGATAAATTGCATGGTGAACGAGGGATCGAGCCTATGCTATCCCACCGCATCGAGTTGCGAATGGTTCCGGATGGATCGGTGCTCATGCTACGTTCTCTCGGTGGCGGTGATATTCTTGGCACAATGGGTGGTGCTTTTGGTGCTCATCAATCTTTATAGCAGAGTTTATAGTACCAACGTCGCGACTACGACACGATTCAAACATGCAAAGACTACTGGTGGCCTTCACCATAATTGTTCTTCGCTCTTGTGTGGAGGCACCCTCTCTTAATCGAAGCACTTGGAAAATACCACAGTGTTTCAAATGTCACATAATTGACGTGTGTGAGCTAACATGAACCAATGCTCACAAAGTGTTCAATTCATAGAGAACATTCATCGCACAACTTGAGCAGATGTTGGAACAATTATTGAAAATGTTACATATAAATTCAGAATGTATGCCACACATAAAGACTATTCAAAATTAACTCAATCTCGATATATCCATACCACTCACGGTGGTCACTAGACTTTCAGAGATGTCACTGCTTCAAGAAAAGAGTTCCCAATTTCAATACAATCTCACCCTTACGGTTTCTTTGAACAACATTGAGAAATTTTATGCTAGTCTTGGCTTCCCCATCGAGGTCGATTTATGCTTCACCAGGCTCTGCTCATTAAACACGAGCCCAGCAATGGCAACCCAACTCTTCGGCCTCACCTATGGGTCACGAAGTCCATTGTTTGGTAGGTCTCTTGGGCTAACCCGAGTTCGGGTCCATGCTCACCATGCTTAAACTTCATTGCGTTACAATACCTTTCAAGTGGATTTAATAGACTTTATTGCAAACAATGGGGTTGCACTAAATTTCCACCTATAATTTCATCTGGGCCTTGCAAAAACACTATATATGTTCACATACGTCCAAATTTGTATTCAATGGCTTAGAAGCGGAATTTGTCATGACATCTTTGATGAGCAATGTTTTTTTTTTGATCTTATAACCTTACCTCCCAGCAATTCGACATGGGGACAACGAATGTTACAGGAGAAAGAGCTTTGAGAGTTGAAGAGCACTTGAAATGAGAAAATGAATTCCGGCAGAGACCAAATTAGTGGGCATTAGGTTAGGCATACGGTGAATAAATGGGTTTTCGCTTGATTTTTTTTTTTTTTTAGCGTTAAAATCCTTATGGACGGATGCACGATGAGAATGCTCAAAGTTACGGCAAGTAGGATATAGCTAATAGCACAACAACGATAAGCACGAAGCTCAAACTTGGGCGGGGTAGGAGTACATTACAGTGGAAGAGAAGGACATGCTGAAAATATTCATCTTTGCGGTTGCGGGGTTGGTCTTGTCTATGAGAGGAATGGAAAAACTGATAGAGGTAACAACCTCTATTCTAACAAGTGCTCAAAATGGCATAAAATTCACAGGAGGAGAGCATTGGTTTACAAAGGCCACACATCATGGCTCTGATACCATATTAAACTCAACAATGGTGATCACGGTAAATGCCTGAAGACACATAGAAAGATAAACCTTTTGATGCACTATTACTCCACCAAATGATACATATTTGTCATACATGGAGTGACCCTCCTTGGATTCCATATTCTAGGGTCTCTTCAACTTCCTATGTCACCATTTCATCCTCTACACCTACCCATAGAGGATTGGGTGTCCAACAACTAGGAACGAGAGAAATTTTGAGATCGATCTTCTATCCTTGCGAGAGTGATGGCCAACTTTGTGTTGACTTAAGCTCTTCCCATTAAAGAAGAAAGAATTTCAAGCCCCATGAGTCATCAACGAAGAAGTGGTAGATCACTCTTATATGTGCGTTCTTTTTTACGGGATTGCAATGACAAATGGTTCTTGTGGTGGAGGGTAGTCCTCTATTTACATGAAAATCACTTTTTTAAGCTTCAGCTAGATTGAGGCGGTGGCACAAACAACATTGCGGAACTTCTTAGCCTCAAACCTTTATTTCACTTTTCCATTGAAAAGGATATTATTTCTTTGCACATTTGGTGATTCAATGGTCGTATTAACTTTGTTCAATGAGTGCCAAACCTCTCATTCACCGCGTTGATTCCCATTTTAGGGGATCATTTTGCTTAAACAATGTTTTAACCATATTTCTTGTGCTTATATTTATTGGGAGTAGAACAAGGAAGCCTCCGTTCTCTCTAGGCGAGGTTCTTCACGGGTTAGAGATTCTAGGAAATCAATGAACATGTATATGGCAACCTCCACACGAGTTTCTTTCATAGGCCTTTCATTGAAGGGCTTCAATTGGATGTTCCGAGAGGCATCCCATTCTTGATCTTTCTATTACTTGATTATTTTAGCGATGTTATGTATATTTTGCTTCTCTATGAGACTTGTATATTTTTACTTATCTATCGCCATGTGGGCCTAGTTTTCCATGATGACACGAGATGCTACTAGTTTAAATTTTTTTTTATAATGGTCGATCTCTCACTCTATTAGAGGGTCGGTGGAGCATTGACAACTTTTTCTTTTATATCATACCATGAGCATATGTAGATGTATTTTTTCTTATATATTAAATCGCAATTTTTTTCTTTCGAAGAAAAAAGAAAAAAACTAGTCATAGGTAAGAATCTCAAAACACCATGGGATAAAAGAGTTTGTCACTTTTGTGACACTAAAGGGTTGAAAATGGAAAGAGCTTTCGCTTAAATTGTCAAGCTTATACTCAAAGTGAATCTAAATTTCAAAATATTTGTCACTAGAAACATTTGAACCTTTTAACCCTCAACATCGCTATGGTATTGAAATGCTTCTATACTTTAACATTTTTTTTTCAAAAATTCCAAGTAATATCTTACGTTCTTAAGGTTTAATAATCCATGTTTAATGTTAATGAATGTTAATCATCATCATTATTATTAAGACATAATCTAAAAATTAAAAAATCAATATATATATAATTTTATAGCTTTGAATTTAGTTTTATATAAAAATTATGATATCAACAAAAATTCCATAAATAAATTATCATGATGATAAATTAATAAATAAATCAACAAAATTCTAAAATATTTAATTTTAATGGTAAAATTAAAATATTAATAATCATTAGTCTTTATTAATAAGAAATAAATTGTCCTAAAATTCCCAAATTTGAGTCAACTAGTCAAGTCAATATTATTAAAATATATTTATTAAAAGCCAAGAATTCAATTCCCTCGAAACTCTGTAACTCAAAATTAATCATCCAGCAGCATTCCCTGAATTGAAGGATCTGTAAACCCACAGGAATTTGTAAAATTTCCGTCATTGTATTTACTAAACTAAATTTATAAAATTTGGTTAGTACTCTTGGACTTTCAAGTCATTATGCCCTAGTAACAATTGCGGCGATTCAAACTTTGTTTTCACCGGAGTCAATACGGCAATTCAAACTTTGTTTTCACTGATGTCAATACGGTAATTTAAGCTTCGTGTTGACTCCATATGATATACCGTCAAGCACACGCGGGACTGCACTAAAGTGGCACCCAACCAAATTCTTCAAACATGATCTAGAAACTTAATAAATCAATCCTAATGTTTGGGCTATAATCTCGCAAACATGATCTATTATTTTATAAATTCTTCCCATTTTAAAAAGTTGTAAATGAGCTCGACCCCATGCGATCATGATGTATTGATTTAAAAATTCGAGGGATGTGATTTTTAGGATATAACAAGTGGAATTTCGTTTAAAAATTAATATATTTTCCTCGTGCATGTGGGATCGTGTTCAAAAATCAATATATTTTCCTCGTGCATGTGGGATCGTGTTGAAAAATCAATATATTTTCCTCTTTTAAGTGCTGGAATTGTGTTTAAAAATCCCCTTAATTTTAAAAGATATAACAAGTGGAATGGTGTTTAAAAATCAATATATTTTCCGCTTTCAAGTGGAATTGTGTTTATAAAAAATGGTTCTTCCTAATTTTCCGAAGGATATAACAAGTGGAATTGTACTTGAAAATCAAAATATTTTCCTCTTACAAGTGGAATCATGTTTAAAAGTAAATTTCCTCCTAATTTTTAAGATATAACCAGTGGAATCGTATTTAAAATAAATATATTTTCCACTTGCAAGTGGAAATCGTCTTTTTTAATTCATTATATTTTCCGCGTCTCTCTAATACTCCATTTAAATGGCCCGCGGAATGTTCGTAATATGATTAATTTTTAGAGTTTCGAGCAGCCAACAGAGCCCTAATTCTTGCACAAAAGTTGGGGCTGAATATTCGTAATATGGTTAATTTTCAGAATTTCGAATAACCTAGAAAGCCCATTTTCTTAAAATTGGGACATAAACGACGAAGCGAAACATATTTCCCAAACTATAAGATATTTAATGCACCTTGAAAATATTAAATATTTTTATATAGACATACAGAAATATATATTAAATATTTAAAAATTAGTGTTAGTAGACATTAACTATCATCATCATTAAATATTAATGAAATTTGAAAAAATTAAAATATTAAAACAAATTAAATTAATTAGCATTTATTTTCTAAATATTTAAAATATTGAAAATCTAAGTTCTTTAACTCATATTTAGTACATGTATTGAGAAATGTAAAAATTAAACACTAAAACATGTACTCAATACATATATGACATCGTATGCAACACCGAAAGGAAATTTCATTCAATATATTAAATATTAACTGGAATTGAATTTTTATTATTATTAATATTAAATGTATTAAAACAGATCAATTAATTTATTTTCAATTTATTAAAGTTTTGATAAATTAAAGTTATTTAACACATGTTTAGAGTATATATAAATAATTAGATAAACATATTGATTTATAAAATATAATTTAATTTTAGTTTTATAAATTAATTAATTAATTCATTAATTAAAATTTATAAATTAATTTATTTATCTAACTATTTTATAAATCAATCTATTTTATCTAAATATTTTTTAAAATTAGAATTATTTATAAATTGAAAAAATAATTATAATTATAATAGTTAAATAAATAAATTAAAATAATTAGATTAATTTATAAAATTAAAATTCAATTAAATTTATCTAACTATTTTAAATTTAATTTTAAAATTAGATAAAATAGTTGGATAAAATTAAATGAAATTTTAATTTTATAAAACAATTTATTTATCTAACTATTTTAATTTTAATTTATTTATTTAACCATTTTAAATTTTATTTTTTTATAGAATAGTTTGATAAAATAGTTAGATAAATAAATTAATTTATAAAATTTTAATTTTAATTTTAATTCTAACTATTTTATTTTAATTTTATAAATTAATTTATTTATCTAATTATCTATATTACCACTTTATAGATTAAATGACCTTTTTACTTCAGTTTTAATTGTTTAAATTGTATAATTCAAATGCTTCAAAAAAATTTCAGAATGCTGAATCCATTTATGCATTCAAAAATGTACTTTAAACAA
The DNA here is from genome assembly GCA_034641835.2 of Pinus albicaulis. Taxonomy (NCBI): domain Eukaryota; kingdom Viridiplantae; phylum Streptophyta; class Pinopsida; order Pinales; family Pinaceae; genus Pinus; species Pinus albicaulis. The sequence goes on from CM076574.1 coordinate 376,343,490, forward strand.
CAAAACATATTGAAATTATATTGTCATTTTAATAAATTCCAGTAAAATAAAATATTTCATATATATGGTAAAAGTCTCAAGGTATTAGTGAAAAAGTATGGCAAGCTATCACGGTCTCTTTGTCTCTCTCACAATCAACACAGCACTTTGTATTTGGATTTCACTAATAATAATGGAAATCTCCTAATGTGGTTTTTTGTATTTGGGATTTCACATGAAAGCCACAAAGACTTCCACTCAATGCGGACATAGAAGCCAAAGACTTTCAGTGCAACCTAGATACGCGGAATTTTATTCCACGCGCTTCACTCATTTGCCACACAATCAATTTCCCAAAGACTTTCTTCGCCTCTCTGTTGCCCCATTCATCACGCCATTTTTGCGAATCTTCTACCTTCTTCCAATTCCTATAAATGGATCTGTTTTGTAGTGAAGGCAACGTATTAACGACGTTGCCGAGAGAGAGCCATGGATAAAACCATTGTATCCATGCTGGTTAGCTTTTCATATTGATGGCAGCGTTGGATAATGCGATTGCCAATACTTGCAATGTCTGCGGTTGCCAAGACTTACTACCTGCGGTTGCCAGACTTACTACCTGTGGATCCCCGATGTGGGGCGCTTCTGTCGTTCAAGAGGCAATCACACTGGATCCACTAGGATCGTTGTCCCACTGGACAGCTGAGAATTCGTCGATGGTATGCTCTTGGGAGGGTGTTTACTGCACAGACGATAACAGAGTTGCATTAATGCTTTCAGGACTAAGTCTCCAGGTACTATTTCGCCATCTCTTGGCAACCTTTTCCTGTTTGTGTCGGCTGGATCTTTCATATAATAATTTGACGGGCGAATTCGAAAGAATTGGGCTCGCTGAACGACTTGAGGGCAATGAATCTAAGTTTGAACAATTTGAAGGGAAAAATTCCAGTAGAATTGGAGCTTGCTGCCATTTGTACTATCTTGTATCTAAATTCCAACAACTTGAGTGGACAAATTCCCATGGAATTGGGCTCGCTGCAGAACATGATGTACTTGAATTTATCATCCAACAACTTGAGTGGAAGAATTCCCGTGGAATTGGGATCGCTGCAGACATTATTCTGGCTGGATTTATCATCCAACAACTTGGCTGGAAGGATTCCCGCATCTCTAGGGAATTTCACACTTCTGGATGTTCTACTGTTGTCCAACAACAAACTTAGAGGAACAATCCCTGAGGATATTGGCAAGTGTTCCCTTCTAACATCATTAGATTTATCTAAAAACTTGTTGAATGGAAAGATTCCTGCATCTTTACGGTATTGTACATTGTTATATCTTATGAAGGTGTCAGAGAACAAACTTAGTGGACACCTAGACATACAGTTTCCAAGTTCCTTGCAGACTCTCTCTGCTCATTCTAACAATTTTTCTAGGAATTTTCCTTTATCTTTGGCCAATTGCACTGAACTTCAAATGTTAGATTTAAGGAAAAATAAATTGGTAGGAGAGATTCCAAAAGATTACCCATATTTTCAATCATTAAGAGTTTTAAGTGTTGGTTACAATAAGCTTCAAGGTGATATCCCAAATTGGATCACAAATCTCCCTAATTTACAGGTGTTGGATTTATCCAATAATAATTTCACGGGAAAAATACCCTTTGCTTTAGGGAGACTCTTAGGATTTCAAATCCCTAGCTCTTCTGAACTTATTAATAATACATTATATAATGATCTGCAAGTTATCATCAAAGGCCATGAGTATTCTCTATCATATGTGTTACTAACAAATACCATTTTGGACTTGTCTTGTAACAATTTCATTGGAGAAATACCCCAAAGCATGGGAAATATGAGTTCCTTGCGATGTTGAATTTATCAAGAAATCAATTGGAAGGAAAAATTCTGCATCTCGAGTGAGATCTCTACTTTGGAGCGGTTAGACTTGGCTTCAAAATAATTTAGAGTGGAGAGATTCCTCAAGAACTCTCTAAATTAACCAAGTTGGCATATACGGATGTATCATTTAACGAGACTTTGTGAGGGCGAATCCCAAAGGAGACGCAATTGGACACTTTCGGTGTGGCTTCATTCAAAGGAACAAGTGCCTATGTGGTTATCCTTTATCGGTATGCAATAAAGCCACCCCAAAAGGAGATGAAGTCTATGCAAATGCTAGTGAAGATCAAGGATGGTTAAATCGTGTGGATGAACATCTCTCATTAATTGCATTAGGGTTAGGAGTAGCAATTGGCTTTGGTGGAGTTGTAACATTAATAATTATGTGGGATAAAGCATGGAATTGGATGGTACCTCCAGAAATAAAGCCATTTTATGGAGTGTATCGATTCCCTAAATGATTTATCGTTTGTCATCCATAATACTATTCTCATAATATATGTATTGAATAAAATGCTTTATCTTTTGTCCATCCATAATATTAATCTCATATTATATGTATTGAATAAAATGTGTTTGGTTTTTCTATTTTCTATTCTTATTTTCCATCTCCACTTAATTATGGTTTTCACAATAATTAGTCTTTGATTTCTAGTTTACACATTTTAGGCATTTTGAGTAGTGTGCATAATGAAATGAGATATGGCTACTATGGTTAGGCTTTTTATATAGATTTTGAAAGAAACATTTTTTGGTTAAGAGTCATGGTAAAAAATAACACTTTTTCTTTATCCTTTTTTCTCTAGTTCCAAATGTTTTCATATGGTAATTGATTAATCTTATAAAATTATGGTTACTTATGAATTCAAATAGAGGATTTTTTTATATTTATATTTTAATTGCCATTGTCTAAACGGGCTACATTTTTTTTTTTTACTAAATCTTAATTTTTGTTCTTTACAATGATTTTGACTACATATATGGATTAAACACCCTAACAAACTACAAGGACACATGGATCAGCTCAAACTTGTGATTCCAACAAATCCTTCTAGATTCTAGACAATTTAAACCCAAAAATATGTGAGAAAACCCTCCAAAATGTAAAATAGATTAAGACATTTTAATTTGGATAAAAAATTAAATGAATATTATAACACCAAAATTCATTTTATTTTTATTTATTTTTTAAATAAATATTAGCATTTTTGTAATGAGAAGAAAATTAAATTTTACTTTATTATTACTAAAATTTTAAAAATAAAAATAAAATGAAAAAATTCAAAAGTAAAATATATGTTGCTTTATAATTTCTTGCCACCTCACAAATTAATTCAATACATAACTTTTGTATATAAATTTAATTATTATTAATCAATTATTGAATCAATAAAACTATGATATATATTTCATGGAACCAACCAATTTAAAAAGTCATGTTCATGCTTGTGGACTTTATGATTATGGAAACAACAAATATCATTAGACATTCAAGTGCCACATCATTCAATTTCTTAGGGAATCACCATATTATTCTTCTTTTGATATTTCACGAGGGAGATATGATCATCTCGATGACCCCACACTAGTGGAAGTACTTAGCTTTAACACTAAGATATTATTTATTTATTTATTTATTTTCCACTTTGGAGGATTTATGTATCAATTGGCATTACGTAGGAATAAAAGGGACATGGAGGAACATATTTATTTTGGAAAAATATTATTATATTAGATCCACAATGATTTTGTACAATTATAAATTGAGAACTCAAAGAAGTTATTCTCATGGAATATTATTTTCTATATGAAACACACTAATTTTTAATTAATTAATTAATTTATGGATTACATTTGAAAGATACCCTCTCATTACGGGTAGTCTCTCCTTATTGTGAAAATTTTATTTTTTGAGAAAAACGTTTGATGGAAAAAATTATATTGAAATTTCGATATCTTAAAGTACTCGAACACTTTATCTTAACTTAATATTATTTGGGGCTATATTACAAAGTATTTTGTAATTGTACACACTAAACATTCTTTCAAAAGCATTCAATAAAGACTATACCAAGATAATTGGGCCATCTAGTCAAGTTGGAATATCTCTCCTGATTCATTAATCTTCTAAGTTAGAGTATTGAAATTATTTGAAAAGATGCACATATCTTTAACTCTTGGACATTTATTTTTATTTGAAAAGATGCACATATCTTTAACTCTTGGACATTTATTTTAACAATCTTATTCGTCATGTCCTTTCAATTGTAGGAAATTATACTCCCGATCATCAAGTATTGATTTTTCCATAAACGACTCAAGTGGAAGAATTCTAATTGAATTGGACTTGCTATAGAACTTATATTCCTTTATTTATATTCCACAACATGGAATAAGATTATTCTTTCTATAGGAAAGTGCTCTTCTCTTTGTGACAATCTCTTGCTTCATGGCATGCTAATTGGGGGTATTCTTGAATCCATTATAAAATTTGGCAAGTTTACTTTTAAGTTTTTATTCAAACATGTTAGCAAACAACATACTTGAGGAATTGGCATTTTAATCCAAGCTTGAAAGTCTTTATCTTCATTACAATATTCTCAAGGGTATCAACAAATGTGTGTATCCAAGGCTATTAAGTTTGTCCATGAACAAGTTGCATGTGAATATCCTCATGCCTTGTTAAGACCTAGATATTGAGTTATTACATTTCTAGTATTGTATTACTATTGTCCTTCTTAGTTAACTAGCCCTTTCAATTGTCAACTATACTCTTTAACTGTAATTGCATCATTTGTCTACTATATATACTAATAAGACTTGTTTAAGAGATCATCTCATCTACTGCACATTTTATATATTATAGATGGAGGTTGCCTCCCAAAGAGGAAAAACTCACCTTTGGTTCTTCTCTCTCATTCTCAAGGCATGAAGTTGCATCTCTTTCAGTACACACTATTTGGGTGTTTGATGCATAACATTGAACTCATCTAAGAGAACTCATCAATGACTACCTAAAGAATGTGAAGGCTTAGTGAACTAGGTATCCTAATTAAGGATCCCATTTAATGGCATGTGTAATATTGTGTTGAAAATGTTGATTTGTCATGGTCATAAAAAATTCTTAAATGATAAATTAAATATAAAATGGAAATTGTTGATGGATAAAAATATGGAAGTGGATGGATTAAAACATGGAAATTAAATATAAGATGGAGACGTTGATGGATCGAAAGATAGAATGATAGAAAAATACATGGAACCCATGCTCCTACATACCCTATATGGGAGGCTCCCTAAAAGTGATATTATTACCCAAATAAGTCATGAAAATGAGAAAAGAAAATTTGTTGAATGCTTGTTACATATGGAAGGCATTTTAATACATTTGGAGAACATGAACACCGAGTCCAAAATTATGAGTCATTCATCACTCCAAGATCCACATCATCAAGGGTTTAAGTTGGGACCAAGGAACTCCTTAATTCCTAAGATCGATATAATAAAGTTTGATGGTAAAGATACCATCATATGTATATACCATATGGAGTGATTCTTTAATCTACATAAACTTCCAAATTTATGAAAGGTAACTCTTGCATCCGTGTATTTAGAACGTAATCCATTTATTTGGTACTAATAGATTTGTAGTGAATGAAAAAAGGATTATTTTGTCTCTTGGTCTGTTTTTAGGAATGAATAAGTAGTAATTTATGGATATATTAAGAGTAACACAAAATTAAGTCAATTGATAAATATCCAACAAAGGGTCAATAATAGAACAAATTCAACTTTAAAACCTAAGTCTCCAACTAAAGAACATTTACCTTTATATTTGTTAGATCTCTTTAGGAGCACTTTAAAGGGAGAGCACACAATGTGAGGTTAATTTATTGGAACCTAAACCCATATAGCATGCTTCTATTATAGAATGGAAAGTTGAAAGTGAAAATATGGTTGTTAGAAGGATGTTCATTGGAAACTATAGAGCACCATGTTTCCTCTCCTAGTATAACTTGAATAAAGATAAAATAGATTGTTTCAATTTTGACAACAAGTACAATAAATCACATAAGTTTGGTGAGAGAATTTATCTTTCATAGATTGTGACAAGGAAGAATATCAGAAGTGGAACTACTGCAGATATAAATTAGAATGGACTACTCCAACCATATCTTGTTATGCACTGATTGGCATCAACACTCATTAAAGTCTCTGTTATATTTAATACCAAAATAAAATTCTAACAATGTTGATTAGTTTGGTAGTACCCATAACTTAATTTATTTTCAAATTAGCCAAACTTCTTAATTTCTTTATATATCTAGCACCTTAAATTCAAGTAATGATTAAAAATGGAGGCATCATAAATTTCTCAATGAGTACAAGTGGCAATAAACTCAAAAAGTGGGGAGTTTATATTGGGTAGTCCAATATTTCTAAATTCAAATGGGTGGTGTTGATGTTGCATTAGAGGTCCAAGAGTTCTTAATTTTGAGAAAATTTCATGATATTTTTCTCAAAAAGTGGGGAAATTGAACTTGAAGGTAGACATTTGGAACTCTCTATAATGATAAAATATAAAAACATAAAAAATGTACTAAAAAAAGGAAAACCATAGTGTAAGTGTAGAATTGTGTTCGCTATATGTTAAAATAGCTAGAGCCTCTATTCCCATGGATATCAAAAAGTTATTGACAATCATTCCAATGTATTTGGAGAGATTCCTAAAGTTATTCCACTCGCTAGAAATAATGACCATGATATTCATATATGTAATACCACTTAATGTTTAACCTTATATGTACCCATATACACAAAAGACCGAGATTGAGCATATGGTTTCGTAAACATTACCAAGGATGCCATTAATGAATTTAGGGATGCATCCATTAGGTTTCCTTAGAAAATTTTCCTTTGGATTGTGTGTGTGTGTGTGTGTGTGTGTGTGAGAGAGAGAGAGAGAGAGAGAGAGAGAGAGAGAGAGAGAGAGAGACGAAGAGAGAGAGATTATGAAAGATATAGTGAACCTATGTGTTACATGCACATGATAATAACAAAGTTACCGATGAAACGAGAATTATTACCTCAAAACGAGAACTATAACAAAAAAAACATAAAAAAAAACATGAAAAAACAACGAGAAAATGAAAAGTGTTATTATGGAATAAATTCTTTCTTTCGGGGTAAATTTTCAACATTTTTAAAAAATGGAAGTAAAAATAAATTTTTTTGGTGCAAAACACCACGAAATGAAAAGTGTTGATCTTTGGAATAACGCCACCGATTTTTTTGGTGCAAGAAACACCACGAAAACAAAAAGTGTTGATGGTGGAATAACATCACCAATTTTTTGTGCAAAAAAAATGAAAAGTGTTGATCTTTGGAATAACTTAGTCATTTTTTGCGTGCAAAAAACACTCACGAAAACGAAAAGTATTGATGAATAACATCTTCTTTTTCGGGGTAAATTGATGACATTTTTTAATGCGATGTTAAAGATAATATACCATGATTAGATGAATGTATGAAAATGGGTTACACTTTTGTGTGAAACGTGCCCAAAAATTTCAATCTCCCACAACTTTGTCAGAAATTTTCAAAATTTTGCCCAATGTTTTTAAATTAATTCGTAGAACTTTTTATGTCATTAATCAAACTTATTCTATTGTTTACGTTGACGAAATAGTAAGCGGATTTTTTAGCTGGAGGAAGAAAAAATGGCATTAAAATTTCAATGGCGGTAAAAAAGTTTGTTCGAACTTCATTTTTATAAAATAGCGACGTAGGCCGCAGATGTTTTCAACGATTTTACGTTTGCATGACATTAGAGGTGTGTAGTTGGTAGTGACCATTGGAGAGAGATGAGAGGTGTTTTTTTCTTGGGGAGTCTTTGGGAGAGTGTCGTTTTTGCTTGTTTGACTTGTGTTTATGGTTTTTTTTTATGTTTTTCTTGTGCGTTATTACTAATCTCTTGTTTTTTTGCGGTGTTCACAATTTTAGTAGGATTCTTGAGGTTTTCTCTGTGGCCTGTCTCCTTATGGCATCGACATGCTTGTTCAACTTGTTTGTCCTCTTTCTCGGTTGCGGTATTTTTTCGGTTTGACATGTTCATTCGCTTTCTTGGTTCCATGGTTCCGGAGTATTCTAAAGGTTCTCGGTTGCAAATCATAAAAGTTGTGTAAACATATGTAGGTAAGTTAGAAAGAATAGCGGCATAGTATTCATTCGAACTTTCCACTATATTTGTTTAACAAAGGTCCAAAACTTCCTCGTCGGCTAATCATCCTCTAAAATCTTAGCAAATAGCCTAAACCCAGGTCCCACCTTTGGTCCTACCATGTTACCGTTGTCACACGAGGAGGTCTTTGATAGCTACGCTTGGTTTCTACTATCTTTGGTACATATTTAAATGGTCCTTGCTATCTTTGGTACATATTGTGCGACACACATTGAAATGGCATTTGATTTTTTTGTAGCCACCATAATTTGTTTCCAATGTAGTGTTCAACTCCTATTAAATATTTCTTTGCATAGGTTTTCTAATCAATTTTCTTCATAATCTCTTTGGGCTTAATTTATGATTAGCCTTTTCCATGATTTTATCTTTCAAAAAGCCATGCTTGAATTGAACTTTTCTATATGCCAATCCCACAACGCGATACACAAAAGGATGTAGGTCTCGATCCACGGAGTCCCGAGGAGATAAAATATCGAGGGAGTGTTGAGGTGTCTGAATTCTTGCTATGAGGTGAGACCACTCCTTGAACACTCATGAATTTTCCCCCCTCCCCTTTCATGTGCCCAAAGTACCTTGATAATAGTAATACCTCTAGTTTCGTTCATTAAGATAGCACGAAGACTCAAAAGGGAATTCACCTTTCCCAAGTTACCCCTACTTATCCTACGAATCCTCATCCTAGAAGGGAAGGACACGTAGACAAACATATGAAATGAAATGGAGATATTACCTGAGAATCGAAGCTTGACGGAGTATATAAGAGGTATGAATGTGAAAATGCATTTCCATAGGCATTTGAACCTTTACTACGATCTCAATTAGGAGATTCTTGAGCCACATTAGTTCAATGTAGCCTAAAAGTTATTCACTTCTTCGAGATGGGATGGCATGAAACAACCCTTGACTTCATTCGGTGGTCAAAAACTACATACCCACTTGAATAATTAGAGGCTAGAGCCCCACGGACGAGATTACGGTTGGTTCTTGCGTTACCCAAACTTTGGATGTTTGTTCTCATCTATTTTTGTTGGGAATTAAGTTGGGTCACTTGAAAAATATCTACCTCAAAACCACTTATGAATACAAAACACAAAGTCCTACATGCGATTTATGTATAAGTCGGGGACAACACGTTCAATGGGGGCCGGCCTTGCCCAATTCATCTAAGACCCGGGGACTAAAACTAAGTCCATACCATAGGCACAATACCATAGGGCTGGATAGAAACTCGGGATGGTTGCAGGCTGTGAACTACTGCGGATGTTGGGTGATGTACATGAGTAAGTGGATCGGAAAGCGGAGTTGATCGATATTTATTTTTGATGGTAATTTATTTTTCCGTACATGAAGGTATAGACTACTGTCAGTAATTATGGTAATGATGAGTGGTTATTTATGAGTTTATGATGTTGGTGACCTATTGTTGAGCGGGAAAATCCCCTCTGTGGGCCAGAGGTGATCCTGTTATCCCTAAGGACGGGTCTAGCAACAGGAACATATTTGAATTCCTAAATTCCTAGCTTGTAAATGAAATATGGATGGGAATATATATCTACCTCGATCAATGCTTTTATCGTGGCACGTGGCGGTGATCCTTCGATCTTTGTCTTCACGCCTTGCACTCCATTGGTGACGATGTCCATGCCTCAACAAAGCAATAAACGTTGACAACATACAAACATATATATTCATCTCTGACTCTATTCAACTAGTCAAGGAGAGTTAAAAACTTCGAATAAAAAATGGAAACGAAGTTGGAACCAAAAACCAATCATGTAATATTGATATATGAAAAATAAGTTTACAACTTTATGCCTTGACTTTGTAGATCTCCTTCGACGGGTTCGATCGGGCACGTCTCAAGCATTCGTTCATTGTTCTGCTCGATGAGGTAGTGGGCTTAAACTCTCTCTCACAACAATGGGGTCTTCTCTACTCTCTTCAACACACCGGATACCTCTCTAATGATTGTTATTCCGGCTGAATCAATGTGAGGAAGAATAATTTATAGGTGAGGAGGAGGAGGTTTGGGATCCACATAAGGTGATGGGGAGGTCTATCCCTTTGAGGAGTTGCACATTTGCTTGGAGCTAATAGGCGAAGGGAGGAAGCTCAACTTTATCTGGTCGGAGCAGTATGGCATGACTCCGCTCACGAAGTTGTTAAACCATAGAAGCTTCGTTTCTATTTTGAAAAACTTTCAGTAGCTCGGTGCGGGTGCCCTTAGGATAGGCCTTGGCCGGAATGGGCTTATTGTTAACGGTGCTTTCATGGGCGTGAGGACATAACTACCCCTGCAGTGGCCCGGCCAAAAACATAGTTTTATGAGGGGTTTCTTGAGGAATGATCAGCAAAGATCATGCTTTTTACATGTCGAGGGGTGCGATGACATTTATGGAAATGTATGACAATACACGGGGGTCACTAAATGGTCCTCCAATGTTTGGGATGGGGATTGCGAGGATGGTGACAAAATATTGTGCTGTGATGCCCCCCTAAAGCATGAAGTGCGAGAGAGAGGAGGGTGAAATTCTTTACGAGAAAATGCCAAGCAAAATGGCCTTTGTGGGAAGACCTTAATAAGATCAAGTACAATCGATATCTCTGTCGTGAATATGTGGTATGGGTGCAACCATCCATAATAGAGAACATGTAATAAAGTCCCGAGGTATGGACGCATCCATCCAATGAAAAGGATCTCAAATAGACTCGAGGGTGTGGTTGCAATCATCCAATCGAAGAATCGTACATAGTCATGACAAAACAAATTGTCCTACGGCCACCGTTTTACCGGACAAAACCCGGTCTTGCACTCCGTCTCGACCCGGACAAGTACAAATTCATGCATGTGAATGAATGAGCTGAAGTCGAACATGAAAGAAATTCACCTAATTACTACAGCAATGATGAAAACTATTAGCAGTATTGTGAGAGACGAATAATGACAATGGTTCTCAAGGTACTACTAGTACAATCCATGGAATGTGAAAATGAAATTTGGATTGAACTGCAAAATCACTCTGGGTAGAGCCAATGATAGTAATTGTCGAATGTGAAGAACTTGCCAACGAGGCATGCGTAAGGTACCAAAGGGTCTCTAAACCCGGCTTTACGGATAATGGGTTAAATTCGACGGAAGTGGTAGTCGAAGGAGGGCCATAATGTTTCTTACATGATGAGATGTGTCCAAGTTCAAAAAAATTCTAAAAAATGAAAGTGCTCGAAGTGGATTCAACCTAAATTAGGAAAGGTCTTGTCGCTACGATTAAGTGCCATGAGCAGTTAGAAAAATAGAGGTCGTATGCGAAGTTATTAAGGTTTGAAAATGCAGTAAGCTCCAAAAAAAGGATAACATTTCAGTTTGACAATGAAATTTTATAAATAAAATAAAATAAATATATGTCAAAAGGATATTTTCATAAGTTTTTGAAGGCCAAACAATGGGTGCCACATGGCTTCTGGAGAGGCTGCCACGTGGCCTGGCTTGGTGGAAAGGTATGGAAAACTTTGTGGGGTACGGGGTCAAACCCCGAGGACACAGGCTTCATGCGGATTAACTTTGACCGACCCACCTATGGGAAAGATCTTAACCTCTAATTCAATGGCAAACGTGTCGTCATGTTAAATTGGAACGGCGGAAAAGTTGAGGACTAGCCCCGTCGTCGGCGCGGCCCGGGACAGAACCCTGGTGGAAGACTTAACCGCGGAGTGGAACGGTTACAAAACACGACATATGCCGGAGTTAAATGGAAATATTAAATGCGAGGTAGTTTGAATTGCGGGTTCGTTGGCGGCAGGCGGGGAGGCATCATGTAACGCCACTACAAATTTGGTTTAACCAAAAACGATTCAGCGGATTTGGAGTGCCTTACGCCTTTTTAATTGATTCCTCCATTTGGGCATGACTAACGCTAGAGTTCCTCCGAGTTTTGGAGGAGGTTTTCAAGGGATATTAGGAAAAAAAATTGTTTTGGCCATAAATTCTTCGATTTTTGACCAATTTTGATGCATGGATAGTCAATTTTGGGTATTCTCGACATTTTGAACACTTTATAGGTTTTAGAGCCATCAAAGGTTACCTTCAATAGGTTTCGCTTGAGCCACTAGGGCCACTAAGGTGTTTTCGATGTATTGAGCATCCAGCATGCATTTTATTGCAAATGAATAGTCATTCTTGACTAATTCAAGCATTCGAAAGTTTGTTTTTATAGAGCACAACCATTTTAAAACTTTATTTCACAACATGTAATTACCATTTTGAGCAATAATATATGAGGGACATACCATTGGGAATTTGGACCAACGAGATGTAACCAGGGAGGTAGTGATTCATCAAATTCTTTGAGTATTGTGCTATGTGATATTGTTCTCTATTATTTAATGTTGTACAATGTTACACAAGCAAACTACATGCTTTAACCTCACAAATGTTGCTAAGATAAATAATTTGTTTCACCTACAAACTTAGGAGAACCTTATGCACACATTTTAATTCTTGTTTGAATTTTTCGACAAAACTAATACATTCCATTCGAATCAAGTTGGTATCGATGACAGGTTTTACTCTCGGTATTGAGTATTGTGCAAAGTTTGTTTAACACTTTGCAAGGTTTTCATGGTTACTAGGCTAAAGCTTAAGAGATGAGAAAGGTCAATTTGCAAGGGACTTACGGTGACATTGTGCAGAGTGCCATCTCACATTCAATTTCTCAGAAGCGAAGAAGCCATAAGTATGACTTCGGGAGAAGGTAAAATTCTTGAAGAGTTGATCCCAAGGAGGAAGAAGGGTGTTTAGGAAGGCATTCCTAGAAATGATTGAAATGGTGAGAGTCATTTATCAAGAAAGTAATGAAAGGATTGAAGGAGAATGATCCCAACTTCACAAGGAAGGACAAGGATCGCCACGATGCCATAATGATGAAGAGAAATCCAAGAAGGGTAATGGAGAAAATGGAGACAATGGAAAGTTTCCATCATCACCCTTATCTTCATCTTCATTGTCGTCAACCTCTACATCATCTTCGGTACATCATATTCACAAAGTCGAGAACACGGGTAAAATTCCTTTTCTTAAACTTAATGTTAAGTTTGAATTGCCAAAGTTTGTTGAATTCGCTTGTACTTGTACATATTGTGGTCAATTTAACCATAATGTTTCGGATGCTAGATGATGAAAAGCATCTGGGAAGCGGAAATGAAACAAAGACAACTTTCAAAGAAGGTGCATAAGACTTGCACATTTTGCAAAAAGAGGGGACATGTTGTCTACACATTGTTGGACTTTGCATCCAACTAGTCATCCCAAGCACATGCGGCAAGAAGACAAAAATACTGGCGAAGGTGGAACCAAGGATTCCATTATTGATGTGAAAATGGAAGATTCACATGAATAAGAGTTGCGACAACAAAAATTGCCATGGAAGTGGCTTGGTGGTTAAGTGGATGGAATTCTTAGCACGGTAAGACATGCTCATTTTATGCATATGAAAATTTCGATTGTATGCATGTATTTTATGCGGTAATCTCTCATTTTTTTGAGCCACCTTGGATCATTGATCAAGGCGGCGATGTTAAGTTTCCTTCTACAAATTTCTCACCAAAAATTTCTAAGTGAGTGCAAGAAAGACGTTCTTGGCAGGAGGATAACACATCGAGGAAGGGAAGTGTGAAGTGCTTTCCTAGTGTGGTTCAAAGTCACTAGCCATGCAAGGAAAGTGTTTGGAGGCTAAGAGAAAGAGGGTGTTGTACTCTCATCTACTGTATAGATTAGTATATCAGTATTTTGGGGTCCAAAAGATTCCCGGTGGGGAGGTGTGATCGAGCTTGGATCATGGACAGGAATGATAGCTCAAAATTCAAAGTGCTCGGAAGAGAGTGCCAAACCTGAACGACCAAAAAGGTCTCATCTTTGCGATTACGGTTGCCATGAATGGTTCTCAAAACTGAGGTCGTATGCAAAATTTATTGAGGTTTGAAATCGTCCAATAAACTCCAAAAATTTAACTTTGACTCAATTTGACCTTATGGAAAAAATTTGTAAAAAAATATATATATTTTACAAAATAATTTTTATATTAAAATTTGGAGGGCCTATCAGCGGGTGCCACGTGGGTTTCCCGGAGGCTGCCACGTGGCCCCAGGATAGAGTCGAAGTGGGGTGATGAAATTTTATGGAGTCCACGGGTTTCGAACCCCGGACCTCCCTCCACATACAAGAGCGCCCAACCAATCGGGCTATAGGTGATACTTAACCTGTATGGTCGACGTGTTTTATTTGAAGTTTGAAAAAACTTTGGGTGGCAGAAAATGGGGGCTAGCCCCCACACATCATGTAACCAGCAGATGAGAATCGGGGGCTTCACATTGGCGAAAAGTTTGCAACGGCTAACCGTTAGCCATTAAGACATCATGTGACCACCTTTGGGAATTTAAATGCGACTGGTGGGTTGGATGCCGCGGTTCCGCTGGCGGCTAGGGTGGTGGTCCATGTGACCTGCCACCCCCTAACATTAAATATAACTGCCAGTGGTTCTGCCAACATTGGAGCGCAGTCTGCTAAATACGGAGTTTGGCCATTTTTGGTCGGGTTAACTAGAGTTCCTCCAGTTTTGGAGGAGGTTTTTGGGGGACCTTGGGAAAAAATTTGTTTTTGCCATAAATTTCTCAATTTTCAACCAAAAAAGATGAAATTTTAGTCAATTTTGGGTCTCTTCGATATTATGAAGAGTTTGGCATAGGTTTTAGGTTGAAAAAAGGTCATATTCAGCAGTTTTTTCTTCGAGGAAGATGAAGGGGCCATTAGGGCCACCATGAGACAGAATCAGTTTGAGGCATAGCCAGGGGAGCCAGAGTCCTTTTCCAGAGTTCCAATAGTCTAAATTGGATAATTAGGATGTTATAAATCTGATGAGATGGTTTTCAGAGCCTATAGAAAACGTTTGAAGGCCAAAAATCTTCAGTAAATTTCCAGGGGCCATTAGTGCCAGCTTTTGCCACCAGCAGTGCAGGGCTTAGCCAGAGCTGCTTGAGACCATATGCAGTGAACCAGTGGTCATTATTGACTGAAAACATCATTATGAATCTAATGAAATAGGTTTCAACAAGTTTTGAAGACTTATAGAGGTAGAAAACTCAGTAGAGAATTTTTCATTGACCCTAGTGCCAGGGGGTGCCGATAGGTGATTGAGGCGAAATCAGAGCAGTCGGAGGCCATTTTTCATGAATGAAAAGTATATATTGACTATTTCATACATTTTGGAACCAATGGTAGTGTTTTTAGAGAATTTTGAGAAATTCTAGAGCTCGAGAAGCTGATGTGAAGTTTTGGGCAGCCCTAGGCAAACCGTGAAGGACAACCTATTTTGGGGATGCAGTGCTCGATTTGAGAAATTTATCAGTTGATATTTGGTGTATGATGTGTGTTGGATACATCAGGAGTGGTTTTAGTGACAGAAAAATAATTCTGAGGGATTTTGTGCCATTTAGAAGCTCAGAGTAGCTTAGTGCACCGACAGAAGTAATCATGTCAACAAGAGCCTAAAGCTGTTTGCAGAGTTTGGAAAGCCATTAGAGGGATATTGATGGTATTTTAAGTCATTTGGATCATTTTTCTATTCATTGGAGTTAAGTATTTACTTGTAAAAAAAATTTACCATAATCCCAAAGAGCCGAGTCAAGATGACCAAGCTCAAAGGAGACATAGCCCACGAGATTTCGGGTGAACTCCTAGATTAAGTTTGTTGTTGTGTTTAAATGTTTATTGTTGAATTATGTTGCTATTATACATGTTAAATTTCAGCAAGAACAAATGAACTTAAGACACATAAACAGTAAAAATTCATACACCACTTTCAAGTAAATAATTCCGCAAAATTGTCAAGTTAAAGCTAGATCATTTAATTTAAACTGAGTGGTAGGTTCTTGAAATACATAAAAGTTATCTAGACCATTTTTAGATCACATGGATTCCCTAAGGAATTTTGGGCTCCTGAAATTCTTGATGACGCCATGTTTAAGAGCTCAACTTGAGCTATTTAAGTACTTGATTAGTGTGTGTGACACTAATAAGGAAAGATTCATGATTCATGACCAAGAGCTGGAGATAGAAGTCTTAGACATTTATTTTATAACTACATTGTCACAGACGGGAGAGAAACCGTTGCTGATAGGTACCTGGGCCCTTGGAGAGAGCATGGGAATGCTGATAGATAAAGTTTGTCCTGAAGCAAAGAAAGGATCGAAGAGCAGCAAAGTAGACATTCAGACAGTGCCTGACTTGGCATTGAGGGTAGTGCTACATACTATAACTCGGGCTGCCAGATCTTAGGATCCCCATGAAGCTACAAAGACATAGCTTCAACTTGCCGTAGATTGCATGGCTCCAACCATCTTTAATTGGGCGAAAGCAGTGACAATCAACTTAAAACATGAGTTAACCAAATGCAAGAATGGTAAGTTGAAACAATTTGGATACGAGTCCTTCTTAATACAGTTCATCCTGGAACAATTGCCGATATTCCAACGCCAAGAGGTGATAGTACCTATGCCACTAGCACGAGAGCCACGGATGGTCCGTTGGGTAGAGTTGATGCCTCGATCATGAGGTGGTCAACACATGTCATGGAGACCCGAATTTTTGACTAGCTACACCGGTAGCTCATCGTGGTAGAGGGTTGGTCGTACACTAATACCAACTTCAGGGGTGATCTTGACCTTCCACTCCCCGAAGGAGATGACTAGGATGAGGATTTAGGTAAAAAATCATTTTTTGATTTTTAGGAGCATTATGATTATTTTTTTTATATGTGTTCTGATATTTACTCATGTGCTACAAATGTTGGCCCAGAGAGACTTGCAGGGATGTCCCTAATAGCACAGAGGGTCCTACATGATTTCGAAGTGGCCCCTAATGATGAGGGAAGTGAGGAAGAATATATCTTGCGCAACTTGGAGTGACTCATAAGTGGGATCACAGATTATGTGAGGTTCGAGGATGTTCCTCATGCTTATCAGAGGCACACCACAAGAGTGTCTAACCACATCCACTGACTACTGAGGCGGGTCGTATGTGCAGTAACGTGCTATAATGATCACCATGTGGACTAGATACTTAGGTTTCATTTCAATATATTTTTTGAGAGACATGATGTCTCGGGATGTAACCAAAACACATATCCTTTTTGAACTATGATGCACATGTGGATGCAAACAATCGATATATATATATATATATATATATATATATATATATATGCATATTTTCTTGTCTAAGTCTTACTATGTAATGATGATTTCTTTTACAAATTTCGCAAATGTATATCTAACACAATATTGGGTACTGCATCAGTTAACGTATTCATTCTTCTAGGAATATGTTGATATGTGATATAATCAAAATTCCTTTCTAACAAACGAACATGCAAATACATCCTCAAAATGTGAGGGTTTCTAACATAATAATGCCCATTGAGGTGGAGAACAACAAGCTGAGAGTCGAGGTTTACAATTAATTCAAGAATGTTGAGAGAAATAGCTTTAGTTAGAAGTTCGTTGACTGCACTGTATTCATGGGAATTGTTGGTTGTTCGTCCTAGACAAATACCTTTAAGGTCTACCAACTCACTGTTAGGATCATAAATCACCCAATCCGCGGAGGATAAATTTCGAGTACTGCGATAGGCACTATCAGCGAAACCGACATAAGGAGTGACAGACATATGCACAATAAGAAAAGACATAATAAGCAGGAAAAAATTCTCGTAAAGCACACCAAGACAAAAAATGTAAAAAAAATGAGAAACACACTTATGTACAAAAGGACATGCACGAGAAACTCTTGCATAATATTTTTTGAGATATAGCCCATTTCTAGGCTGATCCAAGGGATAGCCTTCATAGTCAATAAGCTCATAGGCCCCATTTTACAAAACACACTTGACGATGGAGGGCCCATGCCACATGGGTTCGAATTTACCTGCCCCCAACTTATCATGAGCTTGGTCATACAAGAGGAATAAGTCTCCTTCTACGAAGGTACAAGGGGAAATTTTATGGTCAAAGTGGCCTTTGGCCCGATTTTTTGTGCTTCTATGACTAAAGCAGAAAAGCGACGAGTTTCATCAAGCCTCTCCAAATATAGAAGACGTTCTTCCTCTGGCAAGTTGTTAGGCAGTAATTCGACAACTATATTAAGGGAAGGAATTTCACATTCAATTAGAAGGGTAGCTTCCAGATAGTAAACAAGCTGAAATGGGGTGAATCTGATTGCATCCTTCACTGAGGTTTCGTAAGCCTGGAGAGCTGAAAAAAATGAGATGACAATTGGACTTGTGCATCCTAATCATACTTTGAAGCATGGTGACTAAAACCTTGTTCATGGCTTCAACCTGGCCATTGGCCTAAGGGTAGTATGGCATTGAGTTTTCATGACGCATACCCAACTTAGTAGTCAACTCAGCCATCATATAATGGCGAAAATGGGAGCCATGGTCAATGACAATGGCTTGAGGGACACCAAACCTTGTAATCACATGATTGAAAAGAAATTGGGCGGTCGTATTACCGTCAGCTATGAGTGTAGGCATTGCTTTGGCCCATTTAGTGAAGTAGTTCACGGCTACGATAATATAACCATGCCCCATGGCCGAGCAAGGGTTACACATAATAAAATCGATACCCTACTTCGTAAAGTCACCAACGGTAATGACAGGATGGAGGTGAGTGGGTGGCGCGTGCATCTTGTGCTGGTAGATCTGGCACTCGTGACATTTACAGACAACGAGGATACAATCTTTGAAAATGGTAGGCCAGAAATATCCAGCATAAAGGAATTTTTTAGCAGTGTCATACCCAGACATGTGATTGCCACATGTGCCATAATGGCAATCATTGAGGACTTTTTCAGCTTCCTGGAGGGTCAAACATCGACAGAGAACAAAATCTGCTTCGATGCGGTATAAAGTATCTCTGACTATGCGATAGGGTTGCAAATGATGATAGATACGTCAACGAGCATCTTTCATCAACTCAGATCGAAAGGTGGAAGTCTGGAGATAAACGATGATATCATCGTACCATCGATCAAGGGTGCTAATTAGAAAAAGAGTGTCTTCTGGAATGCATTTCTCAGAAATAGAGGGAGCAGAGGCAGAAGGTAAAGTGTGGATCAAATCGGAAAAAACCAATGACTTATTCGATTTGGCAGTAATGAATTCCAAATCGAACTCTTGGAGGATAACTATCCACTTGGACTATTTCCCCCCCCCACCAATTTTCGAGTTAAAATATAGGTCATGGGGTTGCAATCAGAAATCATGGTTCTTTTGCGGAGCAAAATATGATGGTGAAAACGTTGGATGACTTGAATAGCTACCAACGCAAATTTCTGTACATGAGCATAATGTGTTTCAGTTTCGAGATGATTGCGACTCAAATAATAAATGACATGCTCGTCACCATTGTCATCATCCTGTACTAGAACCATGGCAATAGTGCTAAAAGCGGCAACCAAATAGAGTGAATATTCGCGATGATAATTCACAGGATGCAAAAGAGGAGCATTGATGAGCAAAGTCTTCAGTTCATCGAAAGTTTTTTGGGCAATCTCATCCCAGAGGAATGAGACGCCTTTCTTAAACAACCACGTGAAACCTTTGGCTACTTCAACATAGTTCGATATAAAATGACACAAGAAATTAGCTTTCCCTTGAAAACTATGAAATTGATGTAAAGAGGAAGGGGAGGGGAGATTAACAATAGCTTCAAACTTAAGAGGATCGAGACGAATTCTGCCTTTAGAAATGACAAACCCAAGGAGTCTGCCAGAATCGACATAGAAGACACATTTGTGCTGATTAAGCCGAATGTTGTAGCGTCTATAGCGAAGAAATATTTGACGGAGGTGTTTCAGGTGATCCTTATGCTTAGCGGAATGAGGTGGAAGGTCATCCAAGTAAGGCTGAACAATGTGTTTAATTTCGTGAAAATCGTATGAAATTTCACGTTGGAATGTGGTACTAGCATTCTTAAGGCCAAAAGGGAGCTTCTTGTATGCGAAGGTGCCCCATGGACAGATGAAGGCGGTCTTATGTTGATCATCTGGTAGGATGTTGATCTAGATGTAACCAAAGAACCCATCCACAAGGGGAAATATCTTGCTCCTAGCACATTCATCAATGATCTAGTCGATGAAGGGAGTGGGATAGTTATCCTTAGGACAAGCATGATTGATATCACAGTAATCCACACAGATGCGAATAATACCCTGCTTTTTATCCACAAGGACGATGTTAGAGACCCAATATATCAATGGGATTGGATAAATGAAGCCTGCTTTGAGAAGTTTTTCAACTTCCCCCTTGATGGAAGCTGTCTTTCTAGGGTGCATAGGACAAAGGCATTGGAAAATAGGTTTCATATCAGGGTAAGTAGGGATCTCGTGCACGACTATACTTAGATCAATGTCAGGCATTTCCTTGTAGGACTCTCAAAACTCTCGGAAGAGGATAGTATAGAACTCGATCTCATCAGGAGAACAGGTCACCCCAATACGAATGTTCTCAACCACCCCCAGTTTAATGGAGATGTCAATAGGCATCGTCTGAGTAATATTCCCCATATTACATTCTGCAAAACCTTCATGTGTCAAGATTGGCGTTTGAAGTGGATGGGAAGGAGCTTGGGAAGAAAAAATCTCAAGACAAGTAGACATGGCCCCAAGGCCAGGCAGAAAGGAAGAACGATGATGACTATCGTCCCAAAGAGTATCCTCAAGAGACATGGTTTCCATGATGGCTTCATCAGTTGGTAATGTCTCATTCAAGGGATCAGGAGAATATGAACCATTGAGCTAAGGGGATTGAGAATACGTGTAGAGAGACACA
The DNA here is from genome assembly GCA_034641835.2 of Pinus albicaulis. Classification (NCBI taxonomy): domain Eukaryota; kingdom Viridiplantae; phylum Streptophyta; class Pinopsida; order Pinales; family Pinaceae; genus Pinus; species Pinus albicaulis. Next base: position 376,364,492 of record CM076574.1, read on the forward strand.
CTCGAAGGAGTATGATGAGGAGGAGGAGCCGAAGCTGAGATAACTTCACAATAGTCAATTTCTATTGGGCTAAATGGAATCACATCACCAAATGAACCAACCTGCTCAGGCGAAGGGATGATCCACGGATCAGAAGATGTGGAGATCATATTGACCTGAGTAGTGTTGGGCAGAGAAAGAGAGAAGAGACCCATAAGGGTGGGATCTTTGAAAAGTCCTAGACCCACACTTTTATAAGGTGTAGGAATAAAGTCTACATATGGAACGTTGCTCTCAGAGGAGGTGGAAGTGGAAAAGGATAACTGATTGAAAATGATGATCTTTCCTTCGTGAGGGAACCGAAGAACATGAAAGAGAGTGGACGGTATGCATAGCATGGCATGAGTCCAACTGCGACTAAGGAGAAGAATATAATTGAGCTTGGCGTCAATGACTTCAACCTTGACATTAACCTTTTTTCTTTCCAACGTTATAGGTAAGCTGGTGAGGACACTAAGAGGGCAAGATTCCCTTCCGTCGAAGGCTTCTAAAGAATTTGGAGACTGGTTTAGGGCTAGAGAATCGATGGCTTTCCAACATGCAACGAACATGATGCAAGTAGATGCACCTTCGTCCATGACTACTCGATGGATATTCTTACCATTAATCCCAACTTGGATAATCAAAGTAAGCTGGTGAGGGAGATGCAGAACGAAATTTTCCAGATCAAAAGTGATAAGGCTTGAATCGGCGGGGTCAACCCCTCCAATATCAGAGAGAAAAGCCTTTCGTTGTGATAGAAAACTCTGAAGCACCTCCAATGAAGACATAACGGATGACACCTGAGTCAAATCCTCAACAATATTGTAATGTTGCGTGACACGGGCGTTCAGGTTATAGGAGGACTTATGGAGCACACCTTTAGAAGGTGGCGCCATACAACGGGCTCAGGACTGGGCCTTTCAATGTGAAGAGGGCCAAAAGCATGCAGGGGAGGAGGACCATCAACAATATCTTTCCCCGCTACCCGACGCAGTTCGGTATAATATTTTGAGATGGTAGCAATAGATATGGGTGTAGCACCATTCATCATGAAAACTTGAGAGCCAAAAGGGGCGAATAACTGAGGTTGCTCCGCCATTTGAGTTTGTTGTGATGGGAATAGTTCTTTGAGAATAACCGGAGTTCCTCAGCCCGTCGTTGATAGTCCTTGGTGTAATTCTCATTGTCACATATCAGACAAGGATACTTCGGTTTACATTTCGAGCCATCATGAGTATTGGTTTTGGGAGAACCTACTTTGGGGTATCGGATTTGGCCTTTCCTTTACCGTTCTTCTTACCTTTGGAAGCTTTATCCACCAGGGTGGACTGGACGACATTTACTTCCATGGTCTTGCCAGGATTAGGAGGCGGTTGAGAAGCATTATCAGTGGAAGAAGTAGATTTCTGCTTCGCAGAATTGGGAGAATACTTACGGGAAGTCTAAGACACGGAACTAATGATACCATCAACGGATGGTGTCGTCGGTGCTTTGGAAGTTCCAGGGCATGAAGCATTGGGCAAGAGTTCATAAAGCATGCCATATTGAGAGTACACGAGATCGAGGTACTAGGCATGAGCGATGGCTTGCTCCTCAGTAACACATGCTCCATAGTGATGTCCTTACCAATCAGACCGATAAAAGAGGTAGTGAACCAATCAGTCAGAAGTTGATCAAGGATTTCAAACTTGATCAAACGATGACACTGCCTCCATTCATGAATATGATCGGAGATATGGGTGGCCCGATCTTGTTTCAAGGTTGTTAGGAGGTGCATTCCAGTTTGATAATGAACCGGTAACTGAAAGTGTGTGAGAAATGCCATTGCAAGAGAGTTGAAATCTTGAAATATGCCACGAGAGAGCTCAATGTACCACTTTCTAACGGCACCAGTAAGAGTCATTTGAAAAATACGTAAACAAATAGAATCATCAACCCAAGAATTAGAGGAGCACTATAGGTGGTAAGTCATAACATGCACCTGGGGGTATTCTCTGGATTTTCCTTCAAACATGGGACAATCGCCAGGAATCTTGGTGGGAACTGGGGGCCAATATGGATTATGAAGAATAGGATCATTCGTTAACTTTCGACACATCAAGTAACTCCAGCGTAGCAAGGAATGGCAATTGTAGATTGAAAGGCATCACAGGCCTTTGATAAAGAATAGCGTTGGGGTTCCAACCAGGTCAGGAGAAATTTTGAGCCCATATGTTCTATCCTGGAGGATTTTGTCCATAGGGTTATAATTTTGATAATTCTTCCCATAAACTGGTTGAGGACGAGGTTACTGATTCTAAGTGAACCACTGAGGTCCAGCTTGAGCAACATATAGATTTTGTTGGGAGATGAAAGAAGTGCCTTAGGGTGGACCTTGTGATGGTGTCCAGATGTGAACAAATATTCAAACCCTTTTCCCACATAAATTATCAACCTGAGGGCGTTAGTTATTCAAGATTAACGTGCACAGTATATGCAAGAGAAATCACACAGCCTGCTATTGGATCACAATATTTAATTAATGAACAAGAAAACTATTGTAACAAAAATTAAAATGGGTTGCAGAATTCAAAAGGTATTCACAGCAATTGCAGAGTTATACTGAAACAGTAGTTACAAAACCAAATTGAAATGTAACATAAACAAAGAAAGATAACACAACACCTGATTAGAAGAATTGGCCCAATTCTCTGATAAGGGTTGTGGCAAACTCACAGTTTATAGGTGAAACAACAAAGTGTTGTGCATTCAATTAATTGGAAAAATACTTCTGTGACAAGATCTGTATATTCTTGCTTCACCCCCGATTCACAGCCCAAAAGCCCTCTTTATACAACCGTTCCAGAAATCGTATATTTCCCTTAACAACTAAATATTTACAATTATACAATTAGTTACAATAGCAACCTAGTTGCCAAAAGGAAACCATGAAAAAGCCTGAAATATTTCTGGGGTGAAATGGAGTCTGTTGCGCTGTAGCAACACGTAAAGATAGCGCAGGAATTTAGGAGCTGTTCCGTGGCTCACAGCTGTAATCCCCTTGCTTTTACCAAATCTGTAAAAATATCGGAGTTAATGCTTGCAAAGGTAAAACCTCCATGACTATTTCTTCATTAACCAAATATTCCATGTAAGATAGAGAAAATGGTTTTACCTCGTGCATTTTTAGAATAATTAATGACACAAAGAGATAGAAAGGTGGGCGAAAATGGCAGAGAAAAGTATAAAAATACGGTACCCAACATCTCCCCCCAATTGGTCTATCTACATGTCCTCATGTAGCTTGTCGTCTCCTCAGATCTGGGTTGGACTGACTGTTACTGGAATGAAGCTATGTGAGATCATATTCTTCGGCCATTTCTATCCCAGGGGGTTTATATCCTTCCGTCAGAACAACATCCTTCCACTAGTCTAGGTCAAAGTTTTATGCAGGAGTATATTGCTCAGCTGGCAACCAAATAAAGTGAAACTGAAACCTCAGCCCCATCCACCTGACACCACAAGTCTGAATGCATGCTACAAAACGTGGCATCCTCTCTAGTGCCCGTGCAAAGCTTGGTGCTCCAAATGGTTCTCGACCTCTGAAAACTGAAGATGACAACATCCACCTCCTCTGACAACTGTCCAACGCTTCCTTATGGAACATTGTAATCTATCTAAAACAGAGGTTAGCACACAATTTTTGGGTTGTCAACATGTGTCCTCTATGCCCCTCAATCTGTAGAAAGGTAAAATGTTTGTTATAAATATTTGTTGACTAGCCATGCTCCTTCCTCATCATTAGCAGCCTTATGACTTGGTTTTCCTCAAAAGTATTGTAGGCCTTTCTCCATTTAATCTGATTGAAGGTGTAGGAGGCAAAAGCTCTTAAATGAATACCCTCCATGAATGGAACGGGGTTAAAAGCCTGATCATGCCTCAAGAAGTAACCATGCATGTAGAGCTCGCACATTAAGTGTTGTCCTATGATATCATGAATTTTCAAGATACAGAGAAACTGAATGGGGTCCTCAATCTCATGCCAAATTTACTTATATATACTCTCAAGAAAAAAGAAAAGAAATTGTTCATGAAGGAATAAGGCATAGCTATGTGCAGGAGGTCTGCAGGCCATTACCAGTTGTACCAGGGAGAACATCTTCTCCTTATATGATTGCAACAGTTGCACTTGTTCTTCCAATTCTTCTATTTTGGCCTTTTGTTTAGCTTTCCTTAGCCGCGCCTTATCTAACTAGTCTATGTATCTTGTAACGATCCCGGAAACCTGTTCTCACACCCGCATTATCTCTTTCTTACGTCCATTCACAGCAAACTGCCACCTCTATATTTTAGCGGCCAAGAAAAATTCCTACCCTTCAAAAAAATGTTCAAGCAGACCAATCTGTGTAGTTGCAGAAGAGACCTCAGTTTTTGGCTTTACCACCTTCCACTTGTAGACTTTTACCTTCTTTTTCAACTGGGAAACTTGCCTCTTCAACTCCTGAACCTCCTTCTTCAATCTCATGGTTTCAGTGAACTGCAATTGATACCTTTTCTTGACAGGTAATCTTCTTTTCTCACACTGTTAAATCCATTCATGTTTGACAATAAATTCATTTTTTGGCACTGTAACAGGCTCAGGAGGCGGTGGAATGCTGTCAATATAATCATCTGGTTCTTCTGTTAGGTGTTTCTAGCTGGGCTCCCTATCTTCAGGGGCATCCTCCTCTATATTTACCTCAGGGAATCTTTCCTTTTGGTCAACATTTCCGTCAACTATCCTATGTTCTAGTGTTTCTAGAGGAATTCTATCTCCCTTGCGAGCCTCTGGGTGTTCCAGCTGGGATTCAGCAATTACTGGGCCGATATTGGCCATGTCCTTTCCTGGGTTGATGAACTTAAGCACTAGTGGGATAGTTATTTCCTCCATTAATCATTGGGACGAGCAGAATCCCCTCGCCCCTCTAGGCATCATATACTGAATGGAGAACATGGAATAGCTTCATCATCCTCATTTCCATCTTGGGCTGGAGTTTCATGCACTACTACTTCAGTCGGGTTCGATGCTAGTTCTTGTGGAATAGCGTCGATTGTAATATCCCAAATGGGAAACATGCAGCAATACTAAACAGTCATGCATTAAAATAACGCAGTTCATCTAAAACATAGCAGGAGGCCAATAAAAATGTCTTCAATAGTATTTACAGCAGCAATATAGATGTATAATGAGGCCCATAAGATGCATAGCTGGAAATACAAGACATAAACAGAAGAAATTCCCTCAAAATAGGGGTTGCAACCACATGAATGGATTGAAACTGCCTTGACAACGTTATTTTATTAGGCTGCAACTACTCTTGATTACATGTCAGATCTAGAGCAGATATGTGCATAAAAAGTCAGATCCATAACAGATCCATGCACTAGAAAGGCTCCTCTTTCAAATCCCCTTGGGGTTTTGAGCATTACACCAAGGAAAAGAAGTAGATCTGAGATCTAAGAATGCAGATCTGTAGAAATATTCAGAAATTCTGAAGTATTCAAAAATATGCAGATCAGATCTGAAGTGTACAATGTGTAGATCTTCTCCAATGGATCTAAAAGTGAAGGGCAGATCCCCAACACTCAAAAACAAGCTCCCCAAATGGTGCACCCAAACTCCTTGCAACAACACCTACAGGAATAACACAGATCTGGAATAGAAAATGCATTGTAGGGTATAGATAGATGTTGACCACATGCTAAGATATGAAAATGATGCCCAATCACTCTAATACACTTCCCTCAATAGAGCAGGAGACTCCTCCACTGAAAAAGGTCACTGAAATGTCCTAGATCTGAATAGATCTAGCTTCCACTTGCTGCAGCTTGCAAAGACAACCAAACCCTCAATAGGATCTGAGTTGTACTTGAAAGGAGAAGCTTTGTCTCAAGCCAGATAGTGGACTATAAAATACAAGACTCTCCCAAGAGCTACTCAATGGGAAGAGGTGGAATTCCTGAACAAGAGATCCCAATGCTAAACATCATTTGCAATCTAAGCTAAACAGCCAAAGAAAGCTATATGGTCTAAACAGACAATATATCAAAATATCATATCTTCAACAACCTCTCCTTGCTGCCATCCCCTTCCTTATATAGATTAAGAGCTTGTAAACCCTAAACCACTTTCAATGAAATCTTCTCTTTCACACCATCCATCTCCTTCTAGAACTGTGTTGTGCCACATTGATGGCCTCTTCCTTCTAGACAGAGCTGTAGATTTGGTCAAGGTTGACCTAGTCAAAATGTCCAGCCCCTTTCACACCTTATGGTGCTTATTTACATAGCCAAGATTTTTCCTTTTTCACATTTGGCATTGATTTATTCTTTATTAGGAGTTTGATGAACCTCCTTTACACATTTATTCTTTAAGAAAAGAAATAAAATCAAAAGTGGATATTCCAATTATCTTAGGACTAATTAGGAATATTACAGTCCTCCCCTCCAAAATTTTTCTTGTCCTCAAGCAACTTACAAGTACTTTGCAAAATCTCTAATGGAATTGTCTCCTCCCAAGAATACAAGTTTGCCTTTGGTGAATAAACCAAATACCTGTCATCATGAGGAAGTGGGAGATACATAGAAAGAATCACATGCTATCCATTGGCCTTCTCAAGGCATGAGAGATGGTAAGTGTTGGGTGCTTCAACCCCCATGAGAAACTCCAATCTCCATGCTATCAACCAAGCAAGGTGAGCCATCCTTGGTAGCTCATAGAAATAGTCACCAATCCCCTCCTTATGCAATGTATAGTGGTTGCCTAGCTAGAAATGAGAGGTGAGAATAGTCAACTTACGCTATCTCTCTCTCCATTTATGATAAATGTGGAGCTGCTGATCCTGGGCTGCAATAATATAGTCCTCATGAAGCCAAAATATACTTGGAACCTCATGATTCCCTTCATTGATTCTAGGGAGCCTCCTTGCCCAATCTTCCATGCATATAGTGAATAAAGTATCATCACCATATGTGCTCCAAAAGAAACATGGACTAAGTGTCATATGATATATTGGATGGTGACAATAGTCCCTCCATTGAGACCAACGTTGTTCTTCTTCTTGTTGCCTCAAAACATAGTTCAATAAGTGGCCACCCAACCACCTTCTTGCTACCATAAGCTTCTTCAAAGCTTGAAAATAGTAGAGGATAAGAGGTGTTAGCTAAATATGATTCAAGCAACACATGTCTTGCCACAAATTCTCCCATGTGAGAGTCTTCTCCCAAAGACATAAGTCACACCTATGGCCTTTTGCATAGAGAAACAAAATTTAAAGTGTAGTAGTCATATAGTGTTCTATCCTCCTCTTGAAGCATAAATAAATATGGGAAGTTTCATTCCCCATGGACACATCCAACCAATGTGTAATCCCTCCTATCATGTCCCCAACAAATATTAGAGCATCATTATCATGTGGGATCAAAATCAGCAATACATAAACACTTAGATACAATGATAGAAGTGGGTCATAGTCCCACAGGTGGAACCAGTGCAGTGCATCTCTTGTCTGCCTTAGATCTAGATGTGGTAAGTGTATTTCCCACCACTTACTTGCTGCCCATAACATCTCTCCATGGCTGAAAGTGGAAGATATATTTGGTGCCTTAGGAAAGCACCCATCATGCTGCAAAATCTCCCTTTGTCCACCAAGGGAGTGGCCATATTCAGAAATAGTGTTGGCCCAAAGTTGGCCATGAAGTTTATAAGTTGTAACACTCCTCTTTGGATTCATGGCCTGCATATACATAGTAAAAGAATGCATACAATTAGAAAATAAAATATGATTTACATACGTATTCTCTTCACCAATAGTCCTCCTCAAACAAATGAAGTGGTGCATAGATCTATCCCCTTCCTCAAAAAGAGAAAGAGAGGGTTGAATGAACTCTTGCATAGAGTTATGCTCTTGCTCCATCTCCATATGGTACATGCATCTTTGATAATGCTGATATAGCTCTCCTTCAAAACCCTCCCAATAGTAGCTCCTCAAGATGATGTTGTTGAGCTTCATAGAATATGTGTGACTGAAACATAACTCTTCATAGGCTCCTTGCAATAACTTCTCCTTGAACTTGGAGGATATAGATAAGAAGATCCTACCATGATCATAGATGACACCATATTGGACTAAATAGCCCTCATCTTGTAGCTGGTCATCAAGAATCATGCATGTGTGAAGATCCTTGGAATATTCCACCAACAGTTGGGATTTCCAATATGGATCCAATCTCCCCAACCATGACAGCACTGTAGAAACCGGCACTGAAGCTTCTGACATATCATGGTTTTCCTCTTTGACATGTTGAATGCCAAATTCAGATGCTGGAGTAAAGTTACTCCATCTTTGCTTCCTCTCTTGCAGCTGATCTTGCTCAAGGCAAGATTTAAGTTCATGGAAGTCAACCTCTTTTTGAAAGGTCTCTTTCTTCCAAAACTTCCATAGTTTGGCCCATGCATACAAGAGTGTTGGTACCCTTTTGTCATCTTTAGAAATATTCTTTGTATGTAGAGATATCATTTTCTACCCCAAAACTATGGAGTGGCCATTTTACACCATTCTCATGTCATCACAGATCCTTGAATCCTTCTTTTCCAGTGAAAATAGCTAAGTGGAAGGTAGCAAAGTCCATTTCAGAAATTTTCTCACCTCTCCTTGGAACCCATAAAATATTCCCAGCACTGTGGTAGCTCCTCTCAAAGCTCCCCCCTTAGCCAAATATGTCACTGATGCATTAAGTTGAGAGAACACTTTATTCATCTTCTCATCAGGGGGTCTCCCTGGTGGAATGCCTCCATGCAAGGAGACATCAAAATCTGAAGTAGACTGTATAAATGAGTTGACTGATTTGTCCCTCCCCTTGTTGCATAGTTCAGTCTCATTCTCATGAATAGAAACCCCTTGAAATAAACAAGGGTGCATGCTCCTCATCATTGGATTTTGATCCATCCTTCCTCCTCCTCCTTGGAGCAAGGTGTTATTGCCCAATACTATTGTCACATGATGCTCTTTGGGAAACATTTGCAAGGATGCAAAAGATCCTTCCCTTGAAGCAAAAACTTCATGTCCATCCCCATGTGGTGATGGTTCTTCTTCTGAAGTGACAGCACTGTTACTGCCCTCTTGTTCTTTCTCCTCTTCAATATTTGAGAATACCTCATTATCAATGAGAGACCTTAGATCTTGGTCTTCCCTTGAAGGAGGGATCTCCATGACTTCCCTTTGAGAAGAAATCTCTTCATGCAATGGGGATCTTGCCTTTGGAAAAGTATCACACAATTTTTTATTCCCTTCAACAAAAATTTGAAGTGGAGTTGGCATAACAGATCTTTCCAACTCATGTAAGGGTTTTGCATGCTCATGCTTTGCTAGCCCAATCAAAGATGTTTCAGCTTGTTTTACATCAAATATCTTCACTAATATCCTAGTGAATCTTGTATAAGTAGATATATTTGCATTCTTCAATAAAAAGGATTCAAATAACCACCAAGCATAAGCTTTACCTTTAAGATGCAGCGCTGCTAGTTTAAGGGCTTCCTTTTCTGAAACTTGATGTAAATCCAAATATGAGTCTAGCTGATCTACCCATTCTTTGGCCGTGCATGTGGAGGATCCATCAAAGTTTGGCAGAAATGATCTACCTCTTCTTCCTCTATTTTACTTGTTGGATCTCCTTTCCTCCTTGAGCTGGCAGAAATCTTGGAAACCCAAGTGCTCCTTGAACCTCCAAGATTTAGATTCATACTTCTGAAGATAATCACTCAAAGTCTTCTCCTTTGGTGCATCTTCTTCCTTCATTTCTCTTGCAGTAAATATGGGCATAGAATAACGTTGTAGATTTGATTGTGTAGCTGAGTGCTTGCACATATAAGATGAAGAACTGGGGCTTTCTTCATGTAAAGATCTTCTTGAGGTACCTTCATGTCTTGCCCTCTTCGTTTCTTTGATTTCTCCTTTAAGTTCATGTAGAGTTTGGAACATAGTTTTTTAGAACTCTTTCCCTTTCATTCTTCCAGATAAAGGGGTTTTACCCTTGTGTATTTGTCTTTAGTGTAATCAAAATTATTCTTCTGTCTTTCCCTTTCTTGAAAATACATATTGGCTTCTCAATAAGCACAGGCTGTGCCAAGATGATGCTCTGATACCACTGTAATATCCGAAATGGGAAACATGCAACAATACTAAACAGTCATGCATTAAAATAACAAGTTCATCTAAAACATAGCAAGAGGCCAATAAAAATGTTCTTCAATAGTATTTACAGCAGCAATATAGATGTATAATGAGGCCCATAAGATGCATAGCTGGAAATACAAGACATAAACAAACGAAGTTCCCTCAAAAGAGGTACTGCAACCACATGAATGGAATGAAACTGCCTTTACAACGTTACTTTATTAGGCTGCAACTGTTTTTTATTACATGTCAGATCTAGAGCAGATATGTGCATAAAAATTTAGATCCATGCACTATAAAGGCTCCTCTTTCAGATCCCCTTCCAGTTTTGAGCATTACACCAAGGATAAGCAGTAGATCTAAGATCTAAGAATGCAGATCTGTAGAAATATTCAGAAATTCTGAAGTATTCAGAAATATGCAGATCATATCTAAAGTGTACAATGTGTAGATATCCTCCAATGGATCTCAAAGTGAAAGGCAGATCCCCAAAACTCAGAAACCAGCTCCCCAAATGGTGCACCCAAACTCCCTGCAACAACACCTACAGGAATAACGTAAATCTGGAATAGAAACTGCACTGTAGGGTATAGATAGATGTTGGCCACATGCCAAGATATGAAAATGATGCCCAATCACTCTAATACACTTCCCTCAATAGAGCAGAAGACTCCTCCATTGAAAAAGGGCACTAAAATGTCCTAGATCTAAATAGATCTAGCTTCCACTTGTTGTAGCTTGCAAAGACAACCAAACACTCAATAGGATCTGAGTTTTAGTTGAAAGGAGAAGTTTGGTCTCAAGCTAGATAGTGGACTATGCAATACAAGACCCTCCCAAGAGCTACTCAATCGGAAGAGGTGGAATTCCTGAACAAGAGATCCCAATGCTAAATAGCATTTGCAATCTAGGCTAAACAGCCAAAGAAAGCTATATGGTCTAAACAGAAAATATATCAAAATAACATATCTTCAACAACCTCTCCATGTTGCCATCCCCTTCCTTATATAGATTAAGAGCTTGTAAACCCTAAACCACCTTCAATGAAATCTTCTCTTTCACACCATCCATCTCCTTCTAGAACTGTGTTGTGCCACATTGATGGCCTCTTCCTTCTAGACAACATTGTAGATTTTGTCAAGGTTGACCCAAGTCAAAATGTCCAGCCCCTTTCACACCTAAGGGTGCTTGTAATATTCCCAATTAGCCACTGATAGTTGGAATATTATCCTTGCTCCATTTTTGCAACAGTAGAGTAGAAAGTCAATAAAAAAAAATCCCAGTGTGAAAAGGGATCATGTTAGGAGGACAAATAAAGCCACCTTGGTGTGAAAGAGGACAATACTGGTGAACTAGATCCAGTTTACCAAGTCAACAATGTTGCTACAAGAGGGAAACCAACTAGGGCAGCGCAGTTTTGATAGGGGAATCTGCTCAAGGAAGTCACTTCGTCAATGAGTGGGGTCCAGGGTGAGGAAGCTCACTAAGGTTAAGAAGGAGGAGATAGCAGCAAGGAAGGAATTCAGTAATCATATTTGTTTGGTCTTTTGATTGATTGCAAGCTCTAGCTATTTAGCTGTAGTTGAAGTACTGTTTAGTGCAAAAGAATTCTCATGCGGGAATTCCATCTTCACCTTTGATCTAGCTGGTTGTGAGATCAAAAGGGAAGGTCTTGAGCTTATTTTTCATCATCTAACTTGATGGAATCCATTCTGCATCATCTACAATGCAGTCACTTCCAGTAACTGCGTCATTTCTATAGGTGCAGCAACTACTGGGTTAAAACCCTTCTATTTTGTGCTTGTTTTGGAGGAGGAGGTGTCTATTCCACTCCGGAAGGTTTATTGAAGAAGGCCTTGGGCCAATTTATGTATTATTCATCTATTTCAGATCATATTCAGTATTTCCTAATATAGAGTTGCAGTGTACTACATTATTTTTTACAGTGCTGCATTTTATATTACTATTTTGCCGGAAACCCTTGCCGGGATGTTCTAATGTGCATGTAAAAGAGGTCAAACCTCTCATTTATGATTCTATGTTTAATGAAAGCTCCAGATATGTATTAAATCATATTTTTCTATATATTCCATAATAAAAATTAAGTTATTGCAGTCTTCAGCAATTCTATTTTGTGAAGTTGTGGGATTGGGGTGCTTTTCAGCATACATGAGCTGGGGAGATCTGTTTAGTGTAGCTAGAATGATTTTTTTCTGATTCCATTTCATATTTAGGATACATACAACATATATAAGAGGATCCAAGTCCTTTTGTGCATTTCTGTTGCATGGTTTTCCTTATACAGTGTCCTCATTGAAGAAATTGCAGAAATTCCTGAAAAGGAATATTACAGTGGTATTAGAGCTCTGCTCTTGGATTAGCTTGTGGGGATAATCTATATTCAGCATGGAGGAGGAAGATATTTCAAATCTTCTACTTTAGACCCTGCAAAACATTGCAAGGGACCTCAAGGAGATGAGACATGAAGGGGATCCTAAAGGGTTTTGCCATGGGGCAAGCACCGACACTTCAAATGGCATGGGGCATTCAACTACACCACAATTCTATACCATGCCTTCATTTATAACTAGAGGAGATGAGGAGGAAACCCTGGGAGAGTATTTTGAAGAATATGAACCCCAATCTCAAGGGTTCAAAGAGCACTTGAGCTTTCAGGAGTTTTGCAGGATCAAGGATGGAAGGAGGGTTAATCCTCATCAAAAGGAGGATAAATTGATGTATGGATCAGCCCTACAGCACAGTATGGTAGGGTGCTTCTTTCCCACATTTTATGGGACACCTAAGTGCTCAACCAAGGCTTGGGTGGAGAAGCTGGACACATACTTCCAGCTCAACAAGGTTTCTGAAATAGAAGCCATCAAGATAGCTGCGCTGCACTTGGAAGGGGAGACTCAAAAATGGTGGTTTCATGGACTAACCACACTTGGGCATCATCACATTACTTTATACTTAGCTTTCACCAAGAAGCTAGTGGAGAGATTTGATCCAAGAGATTTGGAGGCCCATTTTGTCAAGCTAGCCAAGCTCAAACAAGAGGGAGATCTTGAGGAATTTATTGCTGAGTATTTGCAGCTTTCAGTGATGGTATCCAACCTCACTATGAGCAGGAAGGTATGCATGTTTATTAATGGGGTGCCTGAACCATTGCAGGGGTTGGTCAAATTCACTAAACCAACCACACTCCTTGAAGCCATGGAGAAAGCTAGAGACCTCCAACACATCTTGCCCAGGGCAAGGACATTATTGTAGCAGGAGACCTACTCAGGACCAAAGAAGACAATCCATGTTTTGGAGAGAGAGTATGTTGCAGGAATGACACATCATGTCAAGACCTTCTCCAAGAAGGAGGCCAGTGGTGTACCATCCATAGAAGACTTTGCTCCAAGAGGGGGAGCTATTGCAGTGTTAAGAGGGGTCCCAAAACAACTGAATTTGAGGGTGAGAGGTACTATTAGGGGGAAAAGAGTCTCTGTGTTGATAGATAGTGGGGCTAATCATAATTTTATTGATGCATAGCTGGTAAAAAGGAGAGGAATCCACATGGAGGAGTTTGAGGGATTCTCAGTTTTGGTCCCAGGAGCTATGACCCTGCAGTGTGCCAAGTATGTTCCGGCACTAACCATTACCATGGGGAGCTACACCTTGACAGACCACTTCTTTGTGGTAGACATTCTAGACACCAATGTCATATTGGGAGTCCAGTGGTTAATCACTCTCGCGAGAGTTACCACTAATTGGAGAACTTTGGAGATGGAATGGACAGGAGGGAAGGATGGCTAGTTCAAAAGATCAAGGGTATAAACACATACCCCACTCAGGTTGTTTCAGCACACAGGATGGAGGTAGATCTATGCAGAGGGGATGTTGAATGGGCAGTGGAGCTGCATATATTAGAGGTAAGGGGCAAGGATTCACCAGTGCATCCAGATGTTCAGTCTCTCTTGGACCGGTATTCTACAGTATTTGGAGATATCCCACTAGGGAGACCTCATGACCGAGGGTTTGAACACACTATTGAGTTGGAACAGGGGATCCAAGCAGTAATCACCACTCCTTATAGGCACCCCAAGGCTTACAGGGATGAGATTGAGAGGGCTATCCAAGAGCTGCTAGCTCTAGGACACATCTGGCCTAGTACTAGTCCTTTTGCTTCTTCGGTGGTCTTGGTAATGAAGAAAGATGGAACATTGAGAATGTGCATTGATTATAGGGCCTTGAACAAGAAGACCATGAAGAACATGTACCCTATACCCAGGATCGATGAACTCATGGATGAGTTGAGGGGATCTAAATACTTCTCCAAGATTTATTTGAGATCCGAGTATCATCAAATCAAGGTGAGGGAGCAAGATATCCCCAAGAAAACGTTTAGATGTCACTATGGGAATTTTGAGTTTCTGGTAATGCCCTTTGGATTGACCAATGCCCTAGAAACTTTCCAATATTGCATGAACCACATCTTTCGTGGTCATTTGAGATATTTTGTATTGGTCTTCTTTGATGATATTCTTATCTACAGCCGCACTTGGGAGGAGCACTTGCAACATATTGGGACAATTTTACATATCCTCAAGGAGCAGCAATTGTATGCCAAGCTCTCCAAATGTGAATTTTGCCTCACAGAGATGTTGTAGTTGGGGCACATCATAAGAGTAGATGGAGTGAGGGTACATGAGGAGAAGATCCAGGCTATCAGAGATTGGCCTGAGCCGAGGAATGTCACAGAACTCAGGGGGTTTGTGGGCAGATGCGCTTATTACCAGAAGTTTCTGAAAGGTTTTTCACAACTAGCAACACCACTCACAGACTTGAAAAACAAGGGAGCTTTCCATTGGACACCTACAACATAGAGGGCTTTTGGTAAGCTCAAAGAGGTAATGAGTAGTTGTCCTGTTTTGGTTTTGCCTGAACTTTCTCAACCTTTTGTTCTAGAATGTGATACATCAGGTGAAGGTATTGGAGCGGTCTTGATGCAAGGTGGGCATCCTATAGCATTTGAGAGCAGGAAGCTTCTCCCTCATGAGAGGTTATACCCCATGTATGATAAAGAGATGTTGGCTATCATGCATGCATTAGCCAAATTCCGACAATACTTGGTGGGGAATAAGTTCAAGGTGAAGACTGGCCATAAAAGTCTTATATTCTTCCTTGAACAGAAACAACTTCAAGAGAGACAACATAAGTGGGTGAGAAAAATCCAAGCTTATGATTTTGACATAGAATATGTCAAGGGGAAGAGCAATGTAGTAGCTGATGCACTATCCAGGAGGCCTACAACACTGTCTTTGAGGGGCATGGACGCATATTGGAAAGCTCAACTTTTAGTTGAGTATTCCAAAGATGAATTTGCATGTGAAATACTTGATGGGGTGGTATCGGATGAGAGGTTTAGAGTAATGGATGAGGTCATCTATTACTGGGACCGGATCTTCTTGGCTAAGAATTCCAAACTCAAGGAGAAGATCTTATTGGCATCACATGATTCCCCACTTGTTGGGCATCAAGGTTTCACAAATACTTACAGGGCCATAAGAGAGAGATTCTCATGGAAGGGTCTCAAGGAGGATGTGCTCCGACATGTCAAAGAGTGCACCATTTGTCAGTAGAATAAGGGATAACACACCCACCCTGCTGGGTTGTTGCAGCCACTACCTATTCCGGATGGGAAGTGGGAAAGTATCTCTATGGACTTCATCACCGGCCTACCGACAATACAGGGTAAGGATTGTATCTTTGTATTTGTTGATATACTAACAAATTACTCTCATTTATTTGCCATTTCTGCACATTATACTGCTTCACAGGTAGCTGAGCTCTTCTTCAGAGATGTATTTAGACTCCATGGTCTCCCAAGGACCATAGTGAGTGATCGGGACAACCGCTTCATGGGTGGATTTTGGAAATAACTTTTCTGGTTAGTGGGGACTGATTTGACTCAAAGCACTAGCTATCACCCCCAAACAGATGGACAGACTAAGATAGTGAACAAGTGGCTGGAAGGCTACTTGAGGAACTATGTAGCAGGGAAGCAGAGAACTTGGCTGCGTTGGCTCCACTTGGGAGAGTATTGTTACAACACTACTCACCATATTTCTATTGGCATGACTCCATTCTGAGCCTTATATGGGTATGACGCACTCTCATTTTCTGATGTTATGTTTGGGGCAAGTAAGGCTCCAAGCGCAAAGGAATGGATTCAGGAGAACCAGGACATACTCAAGGCACTCAAGGACAACATTGCTACTACCTAGAACCAGCAGATGATGTATGCAGACCGTGGTTAGATAGAGAGACAGTTTGAGGTGGGGGATCTTGTTTATCTGCGTATTCAGCCTTACAAATAGTCCACACTCAAGGAGAAGGGAGCTGAAAAGCTCAAACCACGTTTCTATGGTCTATACAGGGTGATCAAGTGTGTCGGTAAGGTAGCATATGAGCTGGAGCTTCCCAAGGGAAGTAAGATCCACAATATCTTCCATGTCTCTTGCCTCAAGAAGGCCATTGGAAGGAATATAGTTGCCAACATGTATCTCCCCCCTATTGAGGATGAGGGCCACCTAACTTTGCAGCCAGAAGCAATCTTAGACACAAGGGAGAGGCAGCTAAGGAACAGAGTCATCAAGTAATATCTGATTCGATGGAGGAATCTACTAGATGAGGATGCCACTTGGGAGGGAGAGAAGATCTTGCAGCATCCTTATTTATTGTTTCTTTTGGGCAAGGAAATTTTGAGCAAGGAGGACTGTAATATTCCTAATTAGCCACTGCTAGTTGGAATATTATACTTGCTCCATTTTTGCTGCAGTAGAGTAGAAAGTCAATAAAAACAAATCCCAGTGTGAAAAGGGATCTGTTAGGAGGAAAATAAAGCCACCTTGGTGTGAAAGAGGACAATAATAGTGAACTAGATCCAGTTGAACAAGTCAAAAATGCTACTACAAGAGGGAAACCAACTAGGGCAGCGCAGTTTTGAAAGGGGAATAGTCTCAAGGAAGTCACCTCATCAATGAGTGGGGTCTGGGGTGAGGAAGCTCACCAAGGATAAGAAGGAGGAGATAGCAGCAAGGAAGGCATTCAGTAATCATATTTTTTTGGTCTTTTGACTGATTACAAGCTCCATCTATTTAGCTGTAGTTGCAGCACTGTTTAGTGCAAAAGAATTCTCATGCGAGAATTCCATATTCACCTTTGGTCTAGCTAGTTGTGAGATCAAAAGGGAAGGTCCTGAGCTTATTTTTCATCATCTAACTTGAGGGCATCCATTCTGCATCATCTACAGCAAAATCACTTCCAGTAACTGCGTCATTTCTGCAGGTGTAGCAATTGCTGGGTTAAAACCCTTCTATTTTGTGCTTGTTTTGGAGGAGGAGGTGTCTATTCCACTCCAGAAGGTCTATTGAAGAAGGCCTTGGGCCAATTTCTGTATTATTCATCTATTTCAGATCATATTCAGTATTTCCTAATACAGAGTTGCAGTGTACTACATTATTTTTTGCAGTGCTGCATTTTATATTGCTATTTTGCCGGAAACCCTTGCTGGGATGTTCTGATGTGCATGTAAAAGAGGTCAAACCTCTCATTTCTGATTCTATGTTTAATGAAAGCTCCAAATCTGTATTAAATCATATTTTTCTGTAGATTCCCTAATAAAAATTACGTTGTTGCAGTCTTCAGCAATTCTATTTTGTGAAGTTGTTGGATTGGGGTGCTTTTTAGCATATATGAGCTGGGGAGATCTATTTAGTGTAGCTAGAATGATTTTTTTCTGATGCCATTTCATATTTAAGCTACATACAACATATATAAGAGGATCCAAGTCCTATTGTGTGTTTCTGTTGCATGTTTTTCCATATACAATGTCCTCATTGAAGAAATTGCAGAAATTCCTGAAAAGGAATATTACAGTGCTTGTTTACATAGCCAAGATTTAGCCTTTTTCACATTTGGCATTGATTTATTCTTTATTAGGAGTTTGATGAACCTCCTTTACACATTTATTCTTTAAGCAAAGAAATAAAATCAAAAGTGGATATTCCAATTAGCTTAGGACTAATTAGGAATATTACAACGATTCTGAGAGTTGTTTCCCTTCTGTCCTCCTTCCCTTTTGGCATTATTTCCTCCTCTGCGGTTGATACTAGTTCTTGTGGGACAGTATCAACCTCATGGTTTATTTCTCCTCTATGTTCCTGTACTTCATGGATTTCTTCCTCTTCTGCGGTCGGTATTGGTTCTTGTGGAGAAGTGCCGACTTCACAGGTTCACTCTTCCCTGTTTCCTTGTTCTAGCTGAATCGGGGGTGGTTCTTGTGTAACACCCCCACTTGTTTCAATATTCATAAATACTTGGGTAGGTGATGTTGTTTCTGGAAAAGCAACATCACTTGCCATCCCTCTGTCTGATGTTCCACCTTCCTGTTCTTCATTAAAAAAAGTTGACGACAGTATGATAGTCTTAACTTCATGCACTATATCCATAATTCCTTCATCTATGGGTTCTCCAGGTGAGGCTAGTTCTTGTGTGACAGCCTCAACTATGTCGCCATTTGTCTCCTCCATTCCCATTTCTTCAGGTTCTTCATGATCAATCTCCATATCCATCTCTTTCGGTTATTCCTGCTCTAATTCCATGTCCTCTAAATGTTCTTCCTCTACTAAACCAGTTGGAGAGACTAGTTCTTATTCTCTAGCAGCAATGACAGCTGCTATCTCTTCTTCTGATGATTCGCAGAGTTCTATTCAAGAGACTCGAAATCTGACTATTGCATGCATGACCAGTAAACGCACCAATCCATGATTGGAGAGCAATGCCAACATCTGGTGCGAACGCCAAGCAGACTGTTCCATATGCTGCAATTGTTTTAATAAAAATAACATCATGTTTAAGGAATGCACCTGAGCCTGTGGAAATCGAAGGTGAGTCAAAATTTTAAAGTGATATTTGAATAGGGTTGTGGCTCATCCTTCACAGGTTATGAACTTCATTACAAAAACTTCTACTTCTTTCCATGGATATGGTAAAAACTTGCATTCATACCCTCTCCCATATGGAACGACACTTTCTCCTGCCTGTAAGAATAGTTTGGGAATCTCCGGGAGAGGAACTCTTCGAGCAAACTATTGTTGCCCTTGCTGTCTCAGCCCGCTAACTTCTGCAATTATTCATTCTGTGAGAGGAATTTCCAATCCTCTTACCCACGAGCAATTCTCATCCAAATTAAGTGCAAACTCCATTGTAATTCCTTTATCAAACCCCTGTAATCTATCAAAGTAGATATCCCATCCTGCATTGAAAAACACTTTCCATACCACTGGATTACTGTGGACCGAGACTATATTTTCAGGTTCATGTCGCACAGCCAGTCCCCCCATACTGTGGAGACTATAAAAAAACTCTAGAACAGTAGACTGTTGGACGGAGTGGTGGGTACAAAATTTGGCAACACAACATGTTGAAAAACAAGGGGTAGTAACGATAAATACAGATGGTAATTCTCGGGTGATCTGAAAACGCAAGTTCTTAGATCTGTTCCAGAGATTGACTGTAGGGGCATTTACTGGATATGTCACCTTTGATAAAAGGATGATATCTAGAGGCTACCTGTCCCTTTACAAACTCTGTCCTTAGACTTGTAGAAGTTAACACTCAATGATCTAAAAATGAAACTACATGTATTTTCTATTCAAGGTATTCATTTCCATAAAATTATATATGCAAAGTGTTTAGATAGTCTTGCAAGTGAAACAAAGTGTTTTTGGTAAATTTCTGAGTCTTATGTGTGAAGGAGTGTTATTTATTTTTACTGTTTATCATATTAGATCTGAAAAAAATATCAAGATAAAATCACATAATATAATACAGCAACTGATGAGGCAGTTCACCCCTCCTGGCCTGCAACTGCCATGTCCAAGGCCCCCAAACGGGTATGTCCTTCCTCTTATTAGATCCTAAAATTGGTTATACAGTGATAAGAAAGCCTAAACAGGAAAAATAAGCTGTGGAAATGAGTTTAGAACACAGAAAACAATAAATATTGGCTTTTTTTCCACCTCCAATGGTTAACCATAGCCCAATACAGCTCCAACACTCCCTAGGCCTTGATGGCTCTTCAAGCTTATCTGCTGAAAAAGTACCTGAATATTAGCTCTGTTGCCTTTGCAACCTGTGCCATTGGCTCTGGAATTCTCAAAATACTTGAAATAAAAAAAAATTGTTCAAAAAGGTTCTGTCTGGTGAAAGTTATGCCCCACTGAAATTTTTCCTAGTTTGGCCTAAAAACCCTCCACCAAACTTGGGAGGACTGGATTTAACTCCACCAAAATAGCAATTTCTGCCCCATTTGGGGGATCTGATCTAGTTTAGCCACGTGTGTTATTAGGCAATAAATTTTAAGGTTAAAGTGGTCACATGCAAACCGCAACGGTCAGATCGTTTAACGTTAACAAACCATAAAACATAACCGTGTATTGCTGACCCACGGTCGTTCACGACCGACCCGCGGGTATGGCGGACTCGCGTGCACGTTCGACCCGCCGGTAGACACAACCTGGTGGGTCTTTGAACTCCACCCTGCCACGTTCACACACCAACCATATCTACCCACGGTTCACATCGGCTCGTTCACACCTGACCCACCACGACGTTCAACGACCAACCCGCCACGATGTTCAACGACCAACACTCAGCTGCTGACCCGTTCACTGTTCAACTGGCCCACGTTCACACTTTGACCTGATACGTTTACTCTCTACCAATGTTCACACTGGCCCGCGTTCACACCTGACCTGCGGGTAGACACTGCCCGCGGGTGATCTGTGCCCACCCGGGTCGGGTCAGGTCGAGTCGGCCCAATGACAATTTTTTTTTTAACTTCAAAATTTTTCAACCAATTTGAACCATTAGGCCTAGAGCCACGTGGCACCCACTGATAGGCCATCTATTTTTTTTAATAAAAATGAAATTTTGCCAAAGAAAATGATTTTCTGAATATGCCATTTTTGCCTTCCAAAGTGTTGTTTTGAAGGTTACCGAGCAAATTAAAACTTGAATATCTTCCACATCCAGCATCGGATTTGAGTGCTATTCACGATGTTAGGATCGAAATGACGAACACTATCCGGTCGATCAATTTCTTACCAGTTCTGAGCAGTTCCAAATTTGAGCATTTTTTCCAAATAATGTACCAAACTCACATAAAACCCTTAGCACTCATGTCTACCATAACCCAACTAGAAATGGAGCATTAAAATTAGGAAAAAATCCAAATAATGTACCAAACTCACTACCAATAAGTAGTTGCTAAATCAAACTATAAAAACACTTGTAGATAGATATTCAAACTTTCCAATTACAACCATGTTTTGAAAATAAAAACAAAGTTAAAAGAATATATTGAATCCAATCAAACTATGAATTATCGCCATTTTTCACACAACAAGGCCAACATACCAAAACATCGTCCATCATAGTCTAGTTTTCCAAAACCAAAGAACAAATTAAAGACATCCAAAACCATGTGTAAAAGCCAAGTTACCAACTAGAACAATGAGAATAATAAGCCACTCCAAAAGCATAAGAAATAATAAAAGAGCCCAAAACATCTGCCAATGCAAACTCCACAAGTAACACCTCCACCATAGAAATGAACAAGAAACCATTTTTTCTAAGACCATGCAAAAACACAAACTACTACTCATAAGAATATTGGCCTATGTTTTTGAAAAAAAAGGCTCCACCATGAGAAGAACATTGCATAGATAGGAGAAAAAACATTATTGATATAAATTAAACCTCAAGTACAAATCATTAAACTATTCCCAAATGACCAGAATATGCTGACGAAAATGGTCCTCTAGGAAACCAATTAGTCACCCCAGAACCATGTCCTTGAATGAAAATTCCCACATAGGATGTCAATATTGGTAGAATCAACCAAGAAATATACAAAAAGTATCTAAAGGAAAATCTAGATCATTCACCATAACAAACACCATCAGCAACATATTTTCCAAAAAAATGATTAGTAACTATTTGTTTCGAAGATGCCCTTAAGGGTTGAGCGCTAACTAAAAGGACATACAAAGCTAATGTAACACAACCAAATTTCATATGCATCCTCAACGTACATTCTCAACATAAAAAGCTCCACTATTAGAAAAATCCGAAGACAATACAATGCTAAACATCAAGTACACCCACCATTAAACATACCATGAGTAACACCTCCTATAGAGATACCACACATTTCGAATATGATGGGTCAAATGATAACCAAAGGAAATAAAAAAACTCAACACAACACAAACTAGAAATGAGAAGCATCCTCTACGTGCAATCCCCACATAAAGAACCCCACTATGCACATAACTCAAAGATAAAAACACCACCAATACAATGTTAAACCCCAAGTACAATGAATTAAATTTCTCCAAACTGCAAGAATAAAATGACAATATTGCCCCTCTAGAAAGCCACATCAACCAATCACTACATCTTGGGATGCAAATCCCAATGCAAGATGTTAATGTAAGAAGAACCAACAAAATTCATTTAGGAAGAATCATGGATTTCAATTGTTAAGACTACATATAGGCTGATAGGGGGTTTTGAGGTCATTGAATGCATTTTTGCAGTTCCAACAATAGAAAATTGTAATTCCAACAATTTTTCTATGGTTAGATTTTGGTGAGATTGCTAGAAAAAGTCCAAATCATAGAATATTTATACTCATTCAATGAACATAATTTAAATATTCTACACTTTGAATCTTTTCTCAACATATTTTTTGATCAAAATTACTTGAAATTTGACTATAATTTATTGAAATTATATATTTGAATTTTTGGTTTTCTATAATTTGAGTGATTCTAAATTTTTTTTAAAACATTAAATCAATTTTTACATTCAAGAATAGAATTTTAACAACATGAAAGCATGAAATTATGGTTTCACCAAAAATTATATCACTAACATTTCAACTTAACCTATTAAACAAGGATGGCTGCAAGGCAGCTAGTCCCTGCCTTGAGCTCGAGTTGAAACAGTGAATAGATAAACAGTCCCTGCCTTGAGCCTGAGTTGGAACAGTGAATAGATAAACATGACTGAATTATTTGCTTCCCCAGACAGCAAATTTAGAACAAAAAAATAGTTGCCTGCAATGAGCCCCAGTTGGAACAGTGAATAGATAAACGAGACTGAATTATTTGCTTCCCCAGACAACAAATTTAGAAAAAAAAAAATTTAATTAGCTATTGAGACCAAATTGTATCTATAAAACTTGACAGCCCTGAACTTCTCAGATCCATCAGCAACAAAATTCAAAACAAAATTTGAAATGAAAAGAGTGGACATTAACGGAATTGAAACCCAAGAACTTCGAGTAGTATGGCCTCTTCATTCGTTCAGCTCCAGTATCTCAAACTGCACAACATAAAATTATCAGATGTATGAGCTTAAGAACTTTAAGGAATTGAAAATTTTCTATTACTAGTCATTAAAATATTTGCCAAATCCCATTTGATTGTTGACTCAGTTACAATTCATCGTGTTCTTGAAATATTTTTTCAATTGTTTCGTAAACAAAATTTCTGAAACATAAATTTGTTTATTGAGTATCCTGACATGACTACATCAATAGGGCTCTAATTTACATTTTTTAGGGCTCTAGTTTACATTTTTTATGTGCTGAGACAACAGTAGGATTACACTCGAGTGTAACTACAGTAGGACTGTCAAATGCTGAATTATACCAGTGACAGAGAAATAATATCGACTCAGATTTATTAGCTATGATTAAGGTTTGAAAATGGCCAATCCTTCTCATATCATGGTCAAGGGAAATCAGAAGTTTAATGGGTAAAATTTTAACACTTCAAAACAAAGAATGATGGTGAATTTTTAGTACAAATTTCTAGACAGAGTAGTACCCAGAAAGGAGTTGTATGAATCAAATGTGGAGGCTCAAATCAAGTATGATGAAATGAATCGGGAAGCTACGATGTTGATTAAGTTTTCAGTAATTGATGAGATGCTACTTGAAGTCCAAGATGGAGATGATGCATTCAAAAGTTGAAGGTGCCAGGGTCAAGCCAAGTATGATGAAATGAATTGGGAAGCTACGATGTTGATTAAGTTTTCAGTAATTGATGAGATGCTACCTAAATTCCAAGATGGAGATGATGCATTCAAAAGTTGAAGGTGTCAAAATATATTGTTGGTCGATTTTTGTTACAAGGGTCTACCAAAAACCCTGCCCTAATTGTTTGCTATACTAGACACAGACAATAATGAAAATGAAAAAGCAAATGCAAGAATGTAACAACTAAAAATGGTTCATTATATATCAAAAATATTAATATTTGGAATATTAACATATTGATGGTGATACTATTAACGAGAAGATAGTCAGAAATGCTAGAATAGAAAGCTTTCTTTCTGTCTGTTCATTCGATTCGGGCATTGAGTGGAGATATAAGGTCCTAGCCCATATATATATATATATATATATATATATATATATATATATATATATATATATATAATGGAATTGGGCCCATTACCTTTTATTCATTTATGCTGAATTCGAGAAACTCCTTATGTATGTGCGCAGCTAGGGAAATAAAATGAGAAACTTATGGGTACTCACACTCCGTATGTATGTGCACAGCCAGGGAAATAACATGAAAAACTTATGGGTACTCACGCCCTGATGGCATGCAACCCACGTTGCAGCACGATTATGAAACTGATACTTGATACATGATACCTAGACATGTCACTATGCTTTGCACACCCAACCCCAACGGCGCTCCCAGCCATCCAACAAATAGGTTTAAAGTCTCTATGCTTTACATAAACTTTCAGTTTTATATTATGAAGAATATTGAATACTTGAAGTGAAGTGAACAAAGTTCCTTCTCAAGCTTAAATACTCTAGAACACTTGGAATACAAATATATCCATGAGGATACAAGTATTATATTATAAAAGATATGAGATAGATGATAAAATGTTACAATGAGACCCTGCTTATATACCTACGTAGGTGACCTTTCATGACTGGGCATGTCTCTTAGACATTCCCTTTCACTAACTTAATGACTACTTACATAATCCTTAATTGATTTTTTTTTTAATTCTTTTTTTTCGTTGAAAGGTTACAACCCTAGTGAAACGTGGCTATTCACATATACTCACCTATTAAATATATGTCCACTTATGTGTATTTCTTTAAGTAAAAGTAAACTTACCATTCACAAAATATTTTTTATTCCTTTACTTCTTATTTTACCTTGCAAATACCATGGGGAATTACCATGGGCTTCCAAAACCACGAGCTTGTAAACCACTGAAAGAATAATCAAAATAACCTTACCTACTCTTCCTTATTTCTTTTTCCTTTTTAGTTTTAATTTGTCTTGGTATACTTATTTATATATGTCTCTTTTTTTTTCTTTTTAATATACTTTGACTTTTCTTCTCTCTTTTATTATTTTGAATATAAATTTTTCCTTTTTTAATATTTCTTCAATTTTTTTATATAAATTATTCTCCCCCTTTTTTTTTATATTTCTTTTCAAAAATTCTCTGGTTTGTTTCCCCCCCCCCCCCCCTTTTTTTTATTATGGCCAAAGGCCTAGTGACGAAAATGGAGAAACTCCAAGATTGATAGCGAAATGCTTCAGTCACGACGGCAACAAGGTTGATGATTTTTACAGTCAAAGACCTGGATCAAGAAGCGTAGCTCTGTGTAGCGATGAGCGGCCAGAAGATAGAACTGCTTTGATATCAAGTTCCTTCTCAATCTTAAATACTCCAGAACACTTGGAATACAAGGATATCCATGAGGATACAAATATTATATTATAGAAGATATGAGATAGATAGATGATAAAATGTTATAATGTTACAATGAGGCCTTGCTTATATACCTACGCAGGTGACCTTTCATTACTGGGCATGTCTCTTAGACATGCCCTTTCACTAACTTAATGACTACTTACATAATCCTTAATTGACTATTTAATAATTAAATTTGTTATATTCGTTATGAATTATATTCATAACATGAAGGAACATATAATTTTTTTTGGGCATGTAGACGTATATCTGTCATATTATTCAGAAGCATTGTTGAACATATACCAAGACATGTACTAGAATTTTTATCATATAATAAAAATCCAACATTTTTTGCTTTATGGTTGGGCATGTATGTGTGTAGACTGTATGAGGAAGCACAACTGAATTCCAAAATTTCTTGTCAGAAGTCAGACTGAATTATTTGCAACATGCATATTCCTACCTGAACAAATAGGATGCCATAGCTGAGTTTTATGAAACATTTGTCTTTTATATAGAAGGGATATTGCAGTGGAACAATATAAGTCTTATATGTCTGTTAATCGAATTTTTCTTAAGGATCATTTTGTCATGAAATGTGCTTCACAGAAAATTTGGTAAATCATGGAATTGGTTGCCTTAAGTAGTTAGAAGGGGGTCATATTTCAAATCCAAGCTGTGTGAATCAGCGTATTATGCCTATAACGCAAGCAATTAGCCAACAAATAGAAAACAAATTTAAAGCAGATTTAAAGCGTGAAACGCAAGAAATTACTCAGATTCAAAGCCTGGAATGCAGGCAACTACCCGGGAATCCAGAAAAAAATTTAAAGCGTGGAACGCAAGTAATTACCTAGGCATCCATCAAACAAATTTAAAGTGTGGAACGCAAGCAATTACCCAGCCATCCGGAATGTAAGAAATTACCCAGACATCCAACAAACATATTTAAAGCGTGGAACACAAGAAATTACTCAGGCTTAAAGCCTGGAATGCAAGAAATTACCTAGCCATCCAGCAAACAGATTTAAAGCCTAGAACGCAAGAAGTTACTCAGAAAAAAAATTACACAGGGTGCACGAATAGGTCATATCGCACATCGACGGACCAGCTGAACCCATTGCCCGACAAAATTCAACTTTTGGGTTAGTGGATCAGAATCAGCTAGGTTAGTTCATGAACTAATCATAGCTCTGTTCCTCCAGGTAAGTTCCGATTGCTTCTTTATCTGTTTTCGTCCCATACAATAAATACTATTATAGCTAAATACCTGTCAGATTGTCAAATTCCTCTATCTGAGGACATTGACATGGGTTTGGGTGAGTTCTCAGTAGGAAGAGCCAGTCCTGGTTGTTTAAGTACCAGTACCAGCACCATAAGCATCATTATATCCACGAATACGTCCTAAGACGACCTTGGAATATTAGTAAAAAAGCACATAAGGCGAGATTTACTAGAGGCCCTCCTCCCCTGCTGTCCCCTTCGCCTTCCCTGTTTCTGGCTTGGATGCTGGTTCAATGACTTGAACTGGAATAAATCCTGTAGAGCCAAGAGTGCATAAATCTATGGAAGCAGCACCTGCAGAGGCATAGACAGTAGGATCCAAAGGTATTTGCGCACTCATTGAATTTGCTAGTGTCCTACTTCTCTTTATTGTTAACCCATTCATCCAGTTCCTTATTATTAGTCTATTCCTTATTATTCTATGTGATTCCCATCCACGTTTGTAGGTTGGCCTGGTCCGAATCCAAGTCTCCAGCCACCATGGCAGGTGCGTGCTGGTTCTCTAAAATTCTATCAAAATGTTTCGCCCCGAAGAGGGAAAGAGTGTTGTGTGGGAAAGAGTTCCTGGTTGTCAAATCTGTAAAAATGCCCTGCACAACCTCTTGTTCACTGTAAACGTAGGTATCGTGCACAACCTTCAACTTCAGCCCTGCATGATTGTTGGCATTGCCTTGTTTTTCCTTCTTTCCCTATCAAATTTAACCCTGTTCGCCGTAAACGCAGGTGTCTTCAGCTTCAACCCTGCATGACAGCTTCACCCTGCCTGCATGACATTTTCAATCTGCTTGCATGACAACGTAGGTGGCAGTTCAGGAGCGAATAAAGTTCAGAAGGTTGGAGCGAATAAAGTTCAGAAGCTTAAGGTATGGTGAATTGTAAAGTATTTACAAAACATTTAATGTTAAACGACTGATGCTAGAGTAATGCTAGCAATAGTCCACCATAGATTTTTTGGAAAAGAAAAATTTGACAATATGATGTTTTACCAAATATTTTTAACTGTTATGCAGCCCTTAGCCTTGGCCTCCGGAAGAGGCCAATAAGACCTCAAAAGTTTTCATTGGCCAGTAAAACATAGTGTGAGTATTTAATAGGACAGCGAAAAAAGGCAAAAAAAAATATTGGCTAAAAACTTTGGGTTTAAGATCTTAATTTCGAAGTGACACAAATGCTAAAAAACCATATCGATTACTATAATCCCTTGCCTGCTGGCAAAGACTAATAAAATATATATTCAAAAACTAAAATATAAAACGTTCCACACCTTCAAAAGAAAACCAATCTTACCTTCTAAATTTTGAAATGTTATTTATATACATTTCAATAAATTTATTAAATATCAAATTCTAAATAAAATTTAAAACTTTCTTTCACCTCACAATGTCACACTGAATATGACAATTTAAACCTACTTAATTACTTTAGACGGCAAGTGCTCTACACGTTATTGTTTAATGAGTGACGTATCTATATCATGTAAATTCCTCACCATGACCCACAAATTATTATTTTCTGTAATAGATCCATAGAAATCCAATCAATGATGTTGTTATTTTTGTGTAATAGATTCATGTGTCTAATCGATTTTATGAATTTCATATTCTTCTAAAATCTGATTTATAAACTCACACTAATTATTAAATTATAAAGAACTTATCCCATAATCATGAAACCATGATTTATAAATTAAACCATGATCCGGAACCCATAATGTATTGATTTAAAATTCTTCGTAATTTTCGACATTATGAAATTGTTGAATTGCAAGTGGAATCATGTTTAAAAATTATATTTTGTTTCTTATTCTCTTTAATCCTTCATCTTAAATGCTCTGCCTAAAGTTTGTAGTATACTTAATTTTCCAAACTTTATTCCAAGTCAAAGTTTAATTAAAATTGGGATATAGACACCCAAGTCTATATGGTACATTTTAATTAGTATTTCTCTCAACTTGTGGCTACTTTTTATTAGGGGTCGTAATAAATATGGTGTAATATATAATATTTTATTTAAGATTTTTTTTTCCAATTTACTTTTTTATTAAAAAAAATTATATTTAGAATTGATAGGTAAATTTAATTGTGATGTAATCAATCTAGATTTATCTTAATTTCAGATCTACCAAACACCAAGAGGGATCAAATCTCTTTTAACAAAATAAAATTAACTATATAAAAATTAAATATAAAAAAATAAAAATGAGCTATGGTATTGACTCATGGTATTCATGTGGAATATAACCTATTTAAGGGGGAATTAAATTAGCCTAGATCTATCTTAGTCTCATGTTATATTTAGATACATAATGAGTGTAGAAAATGATGGCATCGAATCTATGTAACATGTAAAGGGAAATATTAAGATATATTCAATAAACTACCTCCATCCATTTTTTACTAGGATATATTCAATAAACTATAATAGTATAATATTACATTCTACCCAATATTTCTTCTCAAGTCCACTTTTTATTGTAATTTTTCTTTATATTTGAAATTTAAAAGCAAACAAACTCAAGTATAAAATCATGGGGAATATTGAGTAAAATGTAATATTTAGGGTGAGGCGTGACAAGAAATATTAGGTAAAATGTAATAAGTAAAATGTAGTAATATTGAAATCTAACCAAATTTTGACCAAATTCTAACCAAAAATGCCTCAGAAACTTCAAAAAGTCGCACTTAAAGACTACTCCATATTGTAATAATATATTTTATCCAAGATTTTCCCTCACCCAATTCACTTTTTATTAGAAAAATTCTTTATATTTGAGGTTCATAAGTAAACTTAACTCCTATGTAATGAGCCTAGATCTATCTTAACTCTGGATCTACCAAGCAGAGAGAGATCAAATTTCTTGAGATGCAAATCACTTTTAAAGTGAAAAGAGATTTAATCCCTTTGAGCTCTTGATAAATCCAAAAATAAAATAGATTTAGGCTATATTATATATATATATTTTTTCCATTTAATTAAAAATATATTCAAAAACCCCACATACTTATTAAAAAAAAACAACAACAACCACATAACTAGAGAAAACCATCAATCTTCCCTTTTAAATTTGAAATATCATCCATATAAATTCCATAAATTCATGGATATCAAATTCCAAATAACATTTACACCTTCCATTTGTCTCATAATATTGCAATCAATATCCTAATTTAAAATAAATCCGTACACGACTAATCAATTTTAATGATTTCTAATAAATCCGTACACATTTCTTTTGTCTCATAATGTTGCAATCAATATGATAATTTAAAATAAATCCATACACGACTAATCAATTTTGTTGATTTCAAAACTTCACAAATCCATCGTAATGTTAGGGCTATAATCTCGCAAACATGGTTTATTATTTTATAAATTCTTCCCATTTTAAAAGTTGTAAATGAGCTTGACCCCATAAGATCATGATGTATTGATTTAAAAATTCCTCTTAATTTATAGGATGTAATTTCTAGGATATAACAAGTGGAATCGTGCATGTGGGATCATGTTCAAAAATCAATATATTTTCCTCTTTTAAGTGGAATTGTGTTTAAAAAAATATTTTTAAAGATATAACAAGTGGAATGGTGTTTAAAAATCAATATATTTTCCGCTTTCAAGTGGAATTGTGTTTATTAACGATGGTTCTTCCTAATTTTCAGGATATAACAAGTGGAATTGTACTTAAAAATCAAAATATTTTCCTCTTATAAGTGGAATCATGTTTAAAAATAATTTTCCTCATAATTTTTAAGATATAACAAGTGGAATCGTATTTAAAATCAATATATTTTCCTCTTGCAAGTGGAATCGTCTTTACAATTCAATATATTTTCCGCGTCTCTCTAATACTCCATTTAAATGGCCCGCGGAATGTTCGTAATATGGTTAATTTTTAGAATTTCGAACAGCCAACAAAGCCCTAATTCTTAAAGTTGGGGCTGAATGTTCGTAATATGGTTAATTTTCAGAATTTCGAACAACCTAGAAAGCCCATTTTCTTAAAATTGGGACATAGACGACGAAGGTGAAACATATTTCCCAAACTATAAGATATTTAATGCACCTTGAAAATTAGATGGGCAGCTCTTGCCCTTCCATACATGTACTGATATAGACCTACAGAAATATATATTAAATATTTAAAAATTAGTTTCAATAGACGTCAATTATCATCATCATTAAATATTAATAAAATTTGAAAAAAATTTAAAATATTAAAATAAATAAATTAATTTATTTTCTAAATATTTAAAATATTGAAAATCAAAATTCTTTAAGTCAAATTTAGTACATGTATTGAAAAAGGTAAAATTAAACACTAAAACATGTACTCAATACATATATGACATTGTAACATACACCATTAACTTCACAGGGAAATGTAAGGAGTTAAAATTTTTTTTATACAAGTTACTCATCATTACATAGAATGTTTAACACTTCACATTGTAATTTTATAAATAAGAATAGTAAACTCCTTAACCCTTAACAACCTCCATTACAGTATATTAACTTAATACCATACAATGTAACCATCCATTCATCTCATTACTCATATAGTCATCACATAATTTCCATTATGAACATCATAACATCAACCTCATCATCTGGACACAATAATTAATCAATCATTGAACACCAATATACCCTGGAAATCCCGTAGGGTGAAAACCAGCAAACGTTTAATTTTATTCTTAAATGCTCATGAGGGTGTATCACTCAATGGCTTATAAGGGAGACCATCCCTTAACCATCGTTTATATAATCTTACAAGGAAATATGCAAATATCTAGCTTAAAGCCATTACAATAAATATGATACCATTTACCATCATTCCCTGCTATGATGCTTCCAACATAAAATGATGTCAAGATTCATAAAGTATTAATCAATCATTTCACATATCTGTACTCATGTATATTCATGACAAAACAAGTAAAGCACTTCGATATTTTTTCTTTAACAACACATACCCTATATGTGTTGAAGTTATAAGTCATCACACAACTAATGCTTACGTCGTACAAGCACACATTCAAGACAATGGCTACATTCTCCTTAAGCTTTTCTTTAAAATAAATCGATATCGCTTAAGAGTATTTACGGGCGTGATTTAAACATAAGCTATTACTTTTAGTGCATGGAATGCAAGCTAACATAACAATTGTTTCCTCCATGCATGCGAATGCATACCGATTCCAAAAGACTCTCCCTAAAGGAGTGCTTACACAATGAAGCACATAACCTCCTTCAAGAGTCTCTCCAAAGAAAGTCTCAATGCTAGTGAGCATGTAAACATATGTAAAAATACGTAATGAAGAATATAAATACATGTCTTATTTTCAAGATTAAACTAACAATCATATTCAATGTAGTTTTAATACTACAAGCTATCTTTCTTCATACAAAAATATATATTATTGTTCAATTAAAAAATAATACATATGTTGCATGTATATGCAAGATCTTCCGGGGTACAACTTTAAATACTCAGATGATAACATAAACAACTGCTTAGTTTATTCATTTAAGGAATAAAACTGATTAGTTCCTTTAACCATGAGTTTATTAAATAACACTTTACCAACATCATGGTAATTTATTCATGGATTTATTAAATAACTATTATTTGCAAACACCATGGTAAGCTACCCATGGTATTATGAAACAATTAATCTCCATTGGCACCATGGAAAAAATACCCATGGTTTTATGAAACTATCCAAGAAAATATCTTTTTAAAATATAGAGCATGCATATATACATATGTCCTTCTAAAGTGGTAATATAATGCCAATATTTATCTATTGGCAGTGACATATTTCAGTTACTAAGAGAACTAATATAGTTCTCCATATACATAAAATTTCAAGAGTTATTCTGGTGAAACTCCTTATCTTATCCTGAACCTATTAAATATTTTCTATGATTAAACTACTTAAACTCTTCCTAAAATATCGTAATAGTGATTACCTACTATCTTGATAGTGCAACTGTAAATCTTTAAGTAGATTAATGTTATGACTTATCTTCCAAAAATAAAAGCAGATTAATCTCTCTTTCAATGCACAAGAATCTAGTAAATGTTTCCAAAAGACAATCTAGATTCTTATAGTTTTTTTTTTCACATACAAGTTATTTTCTTGGAAGATAACACACATAACTTTCATATTTCCTCTGCATAAATAAACAATGAAATTCTTTTTAATAATGAAATATACTTATCTCTTTTAGGCAACTCTTCCATTTGAACAACTCATCGGTAGTTTCGCTAAAACCAAAAACAACAACTCTTCTGGAAGTATTTGCCAGATTTCTGTATCCATTAGCAAATGTTTCTTTGACATGCAAAATATATGAAATATCACTGCTGTTGTTGAGGCGCCCCACAGTTTGCCGTTCCATCACCTCTGTTATCAAATTGCAGTCGCTCTCTTTGAGGGGCTCTGTTCTGAGTTCTCAGAGTCGAAATTTCACCCGTGTATTTAAATAGATTCCAGTGAAGTTATCGCTGGGCTGTATGAGCTGCAACAACAGGCTCCCAATACACATTAAAACTCAAAATGTGAAGATATCGTGTAGGTGTAGGTGTGAGTTCTTTATGAAGGAGGAGTTTAACTCTCAACCAATTCCCAAAATCCGTTTTACATCAACTGTTTCTTTATTTTCTTGATAAAACCGTTAATGTAAAAAAAATAGATTTACCATATCATTTACGTAAGAGGTATGTTACATACTCTCTCTCTAAGAGAACAACGTCCCCTTGTTCTTTCTCTCAATCGAAGTTTAAACTTATAATTTCATGATATAATGATATAACAACCTAAAGGGAGTCCTTTCCATTCATAATGAACACTTTCTGCTTCTTAAAATGTCATTATTTAAAATAATAATTTTATCTACATTCATAAGCATGTAGCATAAAAGAAAATTTCATTTCCATTTCTAAATCGCTTTATCCTTGCTCAATTCACAAAAAGTATGGAAAAATATCTATACAAACTTACCAACCAATTACTATTGAAGAAATTATGGTTTTTATGAAGCTTTCGAGAATGGTTGAACACCCATCAACACCGTAATGTATGACTAACCATTCAATCACATTAGTCACATAGTTTTCAAAATGAAAATACTTGCAACTACCAAACATTATTGCAATATAAAGATATGTTTTAATCGAAGTACTTCCATAAGTACTCAGAGAGAACCAACCCTCTCATCAATGCATCATGTGCACATTGTCTTAGCTCCTGCTAAAGACATCCACAGAGTACTTCAAAAAGTACTCAGAGAGCACCTAGCTCTCTTCATCATACCAATGGTCAATCAATGCACCATGGTCATATCCTAGCATCTGTTAAGACATTCAAACAAATTAGAAATAAAATAAATGAACTTATACATTCAATAATTCATTTTAATATAATCACAACTTTTAATTAACTTGTTCCACTATGAGAACTACAATGGTAAACAAAATGCTCCTCCTAATCCATAGGATTGAGTCATTTTTTCCACATCCAGACAGTTAATCTTTCCACACTAAAATGTCTTTATACTTATCTGGAAATTTAGTCTTTTAAGTTGTGGTCCTCCCAACCATCAAGTGAGGCAATTACGTCCTCCACTTGTCCCCTAGCTCCAGAATCTGGATAGTGTCACGGGTCAACAGTGGATTCTTCTGTTGTGACATCGGGATGGCCAATCCAGTCACACTCAGAAAAGCCTAGAAGAGAAATTCGAGACAGTCCGGTCCATTTCTCCAATTCCAGTCACACTCAGATGTTTTTGGATTTACAAGGGTTGCTGGAAGCTATTTTCAACTCGTCCCAACCAACTCGAGAAAATACTCCCCCTTTACCAATTTCACAGAACGCCTACTCCTCCTCGAGGATCCAGCTTATCCTCAGAGGAGTAGGTAACTGTCTTTCCAACTGTCCCCAACCACTTCCTATTCTTGGAACATTTTTACCATCAACTTAAAAAGATTTTCTTTCATAATTAATTTCAGCAAATTAAATAACTTGCTTTATCAACAGTGACAATTTAAGTTTTTCTTTCCAGATGAAAGAAAATTAAACAAATTGTCTTTAGCTAGTTAATACTAGTTAGCTTTAATGAAGTTGTCACAACTTCCCCCCTGGAAGTAACATACATGTGTTGTACATTAAAACATGATTCTTTAACGTTTACTGATGTAATTCACATTGCAATGTTTGCGATGTTTTATTTTTCACAGATTTTTTGTTTCTATTAAGCTACCCATGCTTACTATAAGAAACAATGCTAATCATAAATATGCATTTCTCAAGCACATATTATCTTACGCAATCATTTTAAGTTCTTTCATAAGATGTTGTCACGCATACCAGTATATATAAATATTCATTAATGCGTATGTGTCAATAACGATTAGGGTATGAGTGCAAACATTTCCAATTCCCCTAATGTTCTGTTCCAACAGACTGACACCCGAATTAATTATCATAACCATTTGTTCACAACTTTCAAATAGCTTTAGTTAAAATCGATTTCTGCATATAAATTTCATTAGTTATTCATTCATAACTAGTCAATAGTTTTAATGCATCCATGACGACTCATGCAAAACTAGTTAGTCAACTAGTCATTCACAACTTGACCCATTAAGAGGTTTTATTCGATTTAATTTTAACACTATATCATCTTATATAAGGACTTTCCTCATCCTTTGCATTCATGCATTAGTTTCACACACCATTACTATACACATTCATCTTTCTAAAGTAGTGCATGATAACTTAGAAATTTTATTGCATGCAAAAACAACTACTTCTTTTCAAGCTCAAATGAATAGTAACTATTTTCCTTTCATGCCTTTTTTTCTACTTTCTTTCCTCAAGAAATCAGGCATAATACACATATTAACCTCATATGCATATTCTTATCTGGAAAAAGTATATTATAATAGCATGTATTGTTTAAGAACTCTCTTAAATGGAAGCTAATCTCATGCAATGCCATGTATATAGAAATTCATTTTTAAAGAATCAACATGCATATGCATAGACTTCTTAAAATAAAATAAAATACTTATCTTTATTTCATTTGAAGAACTTCTCTCCCTACTGCAGTACTCATCCCCATCAGGAAATTCACATTGCTCCTCTACAACAATGTTTTCTTTTAGCAGCATCGACAAGATTTTATAGCATGATTAGATAAAGCCTTAATCAATAAATAATCAATCTTTGAGTGATCTTTTAACACCTATTCATGTGCATATATAAGATGTGAATGCAATGTCACAACATGCTTTCTTCTAACATCTCTACATTAATGTGAGTAAGTAATGATCGATTCATGACAAATAACTCCCATATTACTATGACAATTTTCACACATGCACACATCCGTACAAAACAAATCACCATATCTGTTCAGAAACTCCTTTAGTGGAAAATGACACAATGTGCATTCGCTTTACTTAAAACTTTTACAAAAGACCCACCACTTCAAATTTTGCTTTTGGAGCATGCAAATAGAATAAAGCTAACACACTAGTTGTTGTTCCTATGCATACAATGCATAAAGATTCTAATCTTAATTTCCCAACAGAGTACTTAACATAATCGAGTAGGAAAACTCATGATTCCTCTTCGAGGACACATAACATAATAGGCATGCAAAACATGGTTTTCTTTTCCATAAAACTAATAGAATAAAACATAAGAATACATACCTTATTCTTGAAATATTATACCCACATTAGCCATGAATATATTTCAAGGAAACCAAAACATTACTTTAGTTTTTGTACATGTAATTCATCTTCTTTGCCAAAGAATCTTTTCTAAAGTATAATAACAAAACATGTTATCATTTCCACATATAGACTTGTTTTCTTTCCGATGAAATCTAATACAACTATTGCATGCAAAGAACCTTGTTCCTCTACAATTCTACATGCTAGTTGCTCATGCTTTGTTTCCAATAATTTATCATAGATTGCCTCTTTTATGCATAATATCTATGCAACATTTAACAAGGTTAACTTAACCTTTAATATACCTAAATCAGGAAGTTGACATAATCCATCTAGCAAGGTAATATATTCAAGAGGTTATTCTCTTTAGCCTATATTTATTTTCAAGAAGTGTCTTTTTCATACAATATCTAAACATAAACTCTCTCCAACATATTATGAGAAACTAACATAATTCTTTCATGACCTCTTTCTAAGAAAAAGAAAACCTATTAACCTATCTTCTCACCTCTACAATTCGAGCCTTTAAGAATTACCTTCTTTTTCAAAAGATTTAGCTAAATAAATCACATACCCCTTTACATAAAATTTTCTATGCATGCCCACATATCATGGCACAAGGACTATTGGTATGAATATACACAAATTTACATATTAAGTAAAACCACGTTTTACTCTATTCTTGTCTCTTTCTGGCTTGCAGTTTCATTTCCAAGATTTATTTTCAAAATATACATATTTTCTCAAATAGTTACAAAGAATCAAATGTATATTGTTAAATTTTCTAAGCACACACATGTTTTCAAGCACACACATGTTTCGTTTTCAGGAAACCAAATTCCCAACTCCTTTCAAGGAAAATTCAACACAAAAATAGAATTTTTACGCATATGGAAAATACATATCCCTTTTTAAAGAAACTCTAACTCAACAGTTATTTACTTTGTAAGCAATGTATTTTCCATAAATGCAATAACTAGTGTTTCAAGAAAATAAAGATAATAATACTTATCTCTTGAAACTCATTGTTCAATCCTGGATTAGAGATGTGATGCCTTCCTTCCCATAAGTGCATTTCTTCTCGAATCCCTCAATTTCTTTTCGCTAACTCCCAAAGGTGCCAGTGTTGCAACCTTTAGCTTTGATACCACTTGTAACATACACCATTAACTTCACAGGGAAATGTAAGGAGTTAAATTTTTTTTATACAAGTTACTCATCATTACATAGAATGTTTAACAGTTCACAATGTAATTTTATAAACAAGAATAGTAAACTCGTTAACCCTTAACAACCTCCATTACAGTATATTAACTTAATACCATACGATGTAACCATCCATTCATCTCATTACTCATATAGTCATCACATGATTTCCATTATGAACATCATAACAAGAAAGGAATCAACCTGATCATCTGGACACAATAATCAATTCTAAGTATCATTAAAGGCCTGGTTATACCCCTGGAAAACCCCGTAGGGCAAGAAACTAGCAAATGCTTAATAATTTTATTATTAAACGTTCATGAGGGTATCATCACATCATTATAAGGGAGACCATCCCTTAACCATCATTCATATAATATTACAAGGAAATATGCAAATATCTAGTTTAAAGCCATTACAATAAATATGATACCATTTACTATCATTCCCCAGATGCCCAACATAAAATGATGTCAAGATCTATGAAACATTAATCAATCATTTCACATATCCGTACTATGCATATATTCGCATAAGTAAGTGCAGCACCTCAATATTCTCTCTTTAATAACACATACCTCATATGTGCTGGTTATAAGTCATCACAATAACTAATGCTTACGTCGCATAAGCACATTCCTACAAGACAATGGCTACATCTCCCAAGCTTTCTTTAAAATAAACTGATACATCGGTTAAGATATTTATGCGTGTGATTTACATAAGTTTAATTGGAAGAAATAATCTTTAAGCCAGGCATTTTAGTGGCGAATGCTAATATACACAATTGTATCTCCATACACATAGACTTGCTGATTTTATTCCACATCCTCCCACATATGATAAGGTTACACAATGAAGCATAACCCTTTCTGTTTACATTTTCCAAAGAAAGTCTCAATGCTATAGAGCACAAACATATGTAAAAATACGTAATGAAGAATAGCAAATGTCTTATTTTTCAAGATTAAACTAATAATCATATTCAATGTAGTTTTAATACTACAAGCTATCTTTCTCTACATGTTAACATATATATTATGGTTCAATTAAAAGCTAATACATGTGTTGCATGTATATGCAAGATCTTCCTCCAAAAGGAATTTAACATCACGTTGATGATAATATAAAATAGTCACTTAGTTTATTCATCTAAGGAATGAACTGATTAGTTCCTTTAACCATGAATTTATTAAATAACTTAACTTGCCAACATCATGGTAATTTATTCATGGATTTATTAAATAACTAATGTTTATAAACACCATGGTAATCTACCCATGGTTTTATGAAACAATTAATCTTTGTCAATACCATGGAAAAAATACCCATGGTTTTATGAAACTATCCAAGAAACTATATTTTTAAATATAGAGCATGCATATATACATACGTCCTTCTAAAGTGGTATATAATGCCAATCTTTATCTATTGGCAGTGACATATTTTAGTTACTAAGAGAACTAACATAGTCCTCCATATACATAAAATTTCAAGAGTTATTTTGGTGAAACTCCTTATCTTATCCTTGAACTCATTAAATATTTTCAAGGATTAAACTACTTAACTCTTCCTAAAATATCATAATAGTGATTACCCACTATCTTGATAATGTAAAATCTTTAAGTAGATTAATGTTATGACTTATCTTCCAAAAATAAAAGCAGATTAATCTCTCTTTCAATGCACAAGAATCTAGTAAATGTTTCCAAAAGACAATCTAGATTCTTACAGTTTTTTTTTTTTCACATACAAGTGATTTTCTTGGAAGATAACACACATAACTTTCATATTTCGTCCGCATAAATAAACAATGAAATTCTTTTTAATAAGGAAATATACTTATCTCTTTTAGGCAACTTTTCCATTTGAACAACTCATCGGTAGTTTCGCTAAAACCAAAAACAACAACTCTTCTGGAAGTCTTTGCCAGATTTCTGTGTCCATTACCAAATGTTTCTTTGACATGCAAAATATATGAAATATCATTGCTGTTGTTGAGGCGCCCCACAGTCTGCCGTTCCATCACCTCTGTTATCAAATTGCAGTCGCTCTCTTTGAGGGGCTATGTTCTGAGTTCTCAGAGTCGAAACTTCACCCGTGTATTTAAATAGATTCCAGTGAAGTTATCGCTGGGCTGTATGAGCCGCAACAACAGGCTCCCAATACACATTAAAACTCAAAATGTGAAGATATCGTGTAGGTGCGGGTGTGAGTTCTTTATGAAGGAGGAGTTTAACTCTCAACCAATTCCCAAAATCCGTTTTACATCAACTGTTTCTTTATTTTCTTGATAAAACCATTAATGTAAAAAAAATAGATTTACCATATCATTTACGTAAGAGGTATGTTACATACTCCCCCCCTTAAGAGAACACCGTCCTCGGTGTTCTTCTCTCACTGAAGTTTAAACTTATACTCATGATATAATGATATAAACAACCCAAAGGGAGTCCTTTCCCTTCACAATGAAACACTTTCGTTTCCTTAAATGTCATTATTTAAAACAATAATGTTTTTATCTATATTCATAAGCATGTATAGCGCAAATAAATTTTCATTTCCATTTCTAACTACTTTATCCCTTATTCAATTCACAAAAGTATGGAAAAATATCTATACAAACTTACCAACAAATTACTATTGGAAGAAATTATGGCTTTTGCGCAAGCTTTCTGAGAATGGTTGAACACCCATCAACACCTGTAATGTATGACTAACAACTCAATCACATTAGTCACATAGTTTTCAAAGTGAAAATATTTGCAACTATCAAACAATATTGCAATATAAAGAGATGTTTTAACCAAAGTACTTCCATAAGTACTCAGAGAGAACCAACCCTCTCATAAATGCATCACGTGCACACTGTCTTAGCTCTTGCCAAAGACATCCATACAACACTTAAAAAAAAATACCCAGAGAGCATCTAGCTCTCTAATCGTACCAATGGTCAATCAATGCACCATGGTCATATCCTAGCATTTGCTAAGACATTTAAACAAATTAGTAATAATATAGATGAACTTATACATTCAATAATTCATTTTAATATAACACAGATTTTACTTAACTTGTTCTACTATGAGAACCACAATGGTAACAAAATGCTCCTCCTAATCCATAGGATCAAGTCATTTTTCACATCCAGACAATCAATCTTTCCACACTAAAATGTCTTTATATTTATCTGGAAATTTAGTCTTTCAAGCTGTGGTCCTCCAACCATCAAGTGAGGCAATTACGTCCTCCACTTGCCCCCTAGCTCCAGAATCTAGATAGTGTCACGGGTCAACAGTGTATTCTTCTGTTGTGACATCGGGATGGCCAATCCAGTCACACTCAGAAAAGCCTGGAAGAGAAATTCAGGACAGTCCGGTCCAATTCTCCAATTCCAGTCACACTCAGATGTTTTTGGATTTACAAGGGTTGCTGGAAGCTATTTTCAACTGGTCCCCACCAGCTTGAGAAAATACTCCCCCTTTACCAATTTCACAGAACGCCTACTCCTCCCCGGGGATCTAGCTTATCCTCAGAGGAGTAGGTAACTGTCTTTCCAACTATCCCCAACCACTTCCTATTCTTGGAATATTTTTACCATCAGCTTAAAAATATTTTCTTTCATAATTAATTTCAGCAAATTAAATAACTTGATTTATCAACAGTGACGATTTAAGTTTTTCTTTCCAGATGAAAGAAAATTAAACAAATTGTCTTTAGCTAGTTAATACTAGTTAGCTTTAATGAAGCTGTCACAACTTCCCCCCTGGAAGTAACATACATGTGTTGTACATTAAAACATGATTCTTTAACGTTTATAGATGCAATTCACATTGCAATGTTTGCGATGTTTTATTTTTCACAGATTTTTCTGTTTCTATTAAGCTACCCATGCTTACTATAAGAAACAATGCTAATCATAAATATGCATTTCTCAAGCACATATTATCTTACGCAATCATTTTAAGTTCCTGCATAAGATGTTGTCACGCATACCAGTATATATAAATATTCATTAATGCGTATGTGTCAATAACGATTAGGGTGTGAGTGCAAACATTTCCAATTACCCTAATGTTATGTTCCAACAGACTGACACCCGAATTAATTATCATAACCATTTGTTCACAACTTTCAAATATCTTTAGTTAAAATCGATTTCTGCATATAACTTTCATTAGTTATTCATTCATAACTAGTCAATAGTTTTAATGCATCCATGATGACTCATACAAAACTAGTTAGTCAACTAGTCATTCACAACTTGACCCATTAAAAGGTTTTATTCGATTTAATTTTAACACTATATCATCTTATATAAGGACTTTCCTCATCCTTTGCATTCATGCATTAGTTTCACACACCATCACTATACACATTCATTTTTCTAAAATAGTGCATGATAACTTAGAAATTTTATTGCATGCAAAAACAACTACTTCTTTTCAAGCTCAAATGAAAAGTAACTATTTTCCTTTCATGCCTTTTTTTATACTTTCTTTCCTAAAGAAATAAGGCATAATACACATATTAACCTCATATGCATATTCTATCCGGAAAAAGTATATTATAATAGCATGTACTTTTTTTAAATAATTTCTCTTAAATGGAAGCTAATCTCATGCAATGCCATGTATGTAACAATTCATTTTTAAAAGAATCAACATGCATATGCATAGACTTCTTAAAATAAAATAAAATACTTATCTTTATTTCATTTGAAGAAATTCTCTCCCTACTGCAATACTCATCCTCATCCTCATCAGGAATTCACATTGCTCCTCTACAACAATGTTCTCTTTTAGCAGCATTGATAAGATTTTATAGCATGATTAGATAAAAACTTAATCAATAAATAATCAATCTTTGAGTGATCTTTTAACACCTATTCATGTGCATATATGAGATGTGAATGCAATGCCACAACATGCTTTCTTCTAACATCTCTACATTAGTGTGAGTAAGTAATTATCAATTTATGTAAAATAACTCCCACATTATTATGACAATTTTCACACACGCACACATTCGTATAAGACAAATCACTATATTTGTTCACAAATTTCTTTAGTGGAGAATGACACAATGTGCATTCGCTTTAACTTAAACTTTAACAAAAGAACCACCACTTTAGATTTTGCCTTTGGAGCATGCAAATATAATAAAGCTAACACATTGGCTGTTGTTCCTATGCATACAATGCATAAATATTCTAATCTTAATTTCCCAACAGAGTACTTAACATAATTGAGTAGGCAAACTCATGATTCCTCTTCGAGGACACATAACATAATAGGCATGCAAAACATGGTTTTCTTTTCCATAAAACTAATGGAATAAAACATAAGAATACATACCTTATTCTCAAAATATTATACCCACATTAGCCATGTATATATTTCAAGGAAACCAAAACATTACTTTAGTTTTTGTACATGTAATTCATCTTCTTTGCCAAAGAATCTTTTCTAAAGTATGATAACAAAACATGTTATCATAAACTTATGTTCTTTCCGATGAAATCTAATAAAACTATTGCATGCAAAGAACCTCGTTCCTCTATGATTCTACATGCAAGTTGCTCATGCTTTGCTTCGAATAATTTATCATAGATAGCCTCTTTTATGCATGACAAACTATGCAACACTAACAAGGTTAACTTAACCTTTAACATACCTAAATCAGGAAGTTGACATAAGCCATCTAGAAATGTAATATATTCAAGAGGTTATTCTTTTCTGTAAAACCAACAGAATATTTCCCCAAGAAGCAAGTGTTCTTTTCACACAAGATTCAACATAAACTTTCTCCAAGAAAGTATTATGAGAAACTAACATAATTCTTCATGACCTCTTTTCCAAGGAAAAAGAAAACTCATTAACCTATCTTTCAGCCCATGAAATATCTTTAAGAATTACCTTCTTTTTTCAAAAAGATTTAGCTAAATAACCACATACTCCCTTTTTACATAAAATTCCTATGCATGCCCACATATCATGGCACAAGGACTATTGGTATGAACATACACAAACTTACATATTAAGTAAAACCACGTTTTACTCTATATTTGTCTCTTTCAGTTGCAAGATTTACATGCAAGATTTATTTTCAAAATATACATATTTCTCTCAAGAAGAATCAAATGTATATTAGTTAAATTTTCAAGCACACACATGTTTCGTTTTTAGGAAACCAAATTCCCAACTCCTTTCAAGGAAACTTCAACACAACAATAGAAGTTTTACGCATATGGAAAATACATATCCTTTTTAAAGAAACTCTAACTCAACAGTTATTTACTTTGTAAGCAATGTATTTTCCATAAATGCAATAACCAGTGTTTCAAGAAAATAAAGATAATAATACTTATCTCTTGAAACTCATTGTTCAATCCTAGATTAGAGATGCGATGCCTTCCTTCCGATAAGCGCATTTCTTCTCGAATCCTTCAATCTCTTTCCGCTAAATCCCAAAGGCGCCAGTTTTTGAACCTTTAGCTCTGATACCACTTGTAACATACACCATTAACTTCACAGGGAAATGTAAGGAGTTAAAAAAAAAAATTATACAAGTTACTCATCATTACATAGAATGTTTAACAGTTCACAT
The DNA here is from genome assembly GCA_034641835.2 of Pinus albicaulis. NCBI lineage: Eukaryota > Viridiplantae > Streptophyta > Pinopsida > Pinales > Pinaceae > Pinus > Pinus albicaulis. The sequence continues at coordinate 376,409,420 of CM076574.1, forward strand.
TGTAATTTTATAAATAAGAATAGTAAACTCCTTAACCCTTAACAACCTCCATTACAGTATATTAACTTAATACCATACGATGTAACCATCCATTCATCTCATTACTCATATAGTCATCACATAATTTCCATTATGAACATCATAACAAGAAAGGAATCAACCTCATCATCTGGACACAATAATCAATCACATCATTGAACACCAATATACCCTGGAAACCCCGTAGGGTGAAAACTAGCAAACGTTTAATTTTATTATTAAATGCTCATGAGGGTGTATCACTCAATGGCTTATAAGGGAGACCATCCCTTAACCATCGTTTATATAATCTTACAAGGAAATATGCAAATATCTAGCTTAAAGCCATTACAATAAATATGATACCATTTACCATCATTCCCTGCTATGATGCTTCCAACATAAAATGATGTCAAGATTCATAAAGTATTAATCAATCATTTCACATATCTGTACTCATGTATATTCATGACAAACAAGTAAAGCACCCTGACATTTTCTCTTTAACAACACATACCTCATATGTGTTGGTTATAAGTCATCACAATAACTAATTCTTACGTCGCATAAACACATTCCTGCAAGACAATGGCTACATCTCCCAAGCTTTCTTTAAAATAAACTGATACATCAGTTAAGATATTTATGCATGTGATTTACATAAGTTTAATCAAATAGCTAACCCTTAAGCTAGTACTTTTAGTGCATGGAATGCAAGCTAACATAACAATTGTATCCTCCATGCATGCGAATGCATACTGATTCCAAAAGACTCTCCTTAAAGGAGTGCTTACACAATGAAGCACATAACCTCCTTCACGAGTCTTTCCAAAGAAAGTCTCAATGCTAGTGAGCATGTAAACATATGTAAAAATACGTAATGAAGAATATAAATACATGTCTTATTTTCAAGATTAAACTAACAATCATACTCAATGTAGTTTTAATACTGCAAGCTATCTTTCTTCATACAATAATATATATTATGGTTCAATTAAAAGCTAATACATGTGTTGCATGTATATGCAAGATCTTCCTCCAAAAGGAATTTAACATCACGTTGATGATAATATAAAATAGTCACTTATTTTATTCATCTAAGGAATGAACTGATTAGTTCCTTTAACCATGAATTTATTAAATAACTTAACTTGCCAACATCATGGTAATTTATTCATGGATTTATTAAATAAATAATGTTTGTAAACACCATGGTAATCTACCCATGGTTTTATGAACCAATTAATCTTTGTCAACACCATGGAAAAAACACCCATGGTTTTATGAAACTATCCAAGAAACTATATTTTTAAATATAGAGCATGCATATATACATACGTCCTTCTAAAGTGGTAATATAATGCCAATCTTTATCTATTGGTAGTGACATATTTTAGTTACTAAGAGAACCAACATAGTCCTCCATATACATAAAATTTCAAGAGTTATTTTGGTGAAACTCCTTATCTTATCCTTGAACTCATTAAATATTTTCAAGGATTAAACTACTTAACTCTTCCTAAAATATCGTAATAGTGATTACCCACTATCTTGATAGTGTAAAATCTTTAAGTAGATTAATGTTATGACTTATCTTCCAAAAATAAAAGAAGATTAATCTCTCTTTCAATGCACAAGAATCTAGTAAATGTTTCCAAAAGACAATCTAGATTCTTATAGTTTTTTTATTATTTTTCACATACAAGTGATTTTCTTGGAAGATAACACACATAACTTTCATATTTCCTCCGCATAAATAAACAACGAAATTCTTTTTAATAAGGAAATATACTTATCTCTTTTAGGCAACTCTTCCATTTGAACAACTCATCGGTAGTTTCGCTAAAACAAAAAACAACAACTCTTCTGGAAGTCTTTGCTAGATTTCTGTGTCCATTACCAAATGTTTCTTTGACATGCAAAATATATGAAATATCACTGCTGTTGTTGAGGCGCCCCACAATCTGCCGTTCCATCACCTCTGTTATCAAATTGCAGTCGCTCTCTTTGAGGGGCTCTGTTTCGAGTTCTCAGAGTCGAAACTTCACTCGTGTATTAAGATTCCAGTGAAGTTATCGCTGGGCTGTATGAGCCGCAACAACAGGCTCCCAATACACATTAAAACTCAAAATGTGAAGATATCGTGTAGGTGCAGGTGTGAG